>JARHVA010004153.1:395000-785000 GCA_037957365.1 Torreya grandis
GATCAAGGAGAAACAATGGCATATCATAGTGGGACTGTCCATTTGAAGGTGATTTTTTCACCATGAATTTGTCTAGATCCTTTAGCTTCCAAAATAGAAATTGATGTATGAGTTTTTTGTTTGGATTTTAAATTTGAGCAAGGATACCCTACCCACATACCATCAAATAGAGTGGTAACTGAGTCAATAACTTGTTTCTTACAACCATTAGTGTAGATCATTGTCTCTTGGAGTGGAGAATTGCACCAAATAGTACTACACCATTGATCATGGTTAGCTATACTTTTTAGCTCCAAGTAGGGGTTCAAACTATAGGAATAGATCTTACCTTTCAATGGGTAGGATTTGACTCAATGAAGGTAAGATTATTTCTAGAATTTTTAATAAATTGTTTTGAATGTAATTTTTTTTTATAGAATTTTAATATTGTATTTTAGATCATTTATTTATATTATTAATATATGTTATTTTCTTTCACATTGTAATATTTTTATACAATAACATGATATATTTATATATAAATAAAAAATTAAAACACACACACACATGATATTTTGAAAAATTATATTTATATTTTTTTTAATATTTTTTTCATTTTTGCCCTGTCACAAAAGTGGCTTTAAATGGCACAAAATTCACAAAAATGTGGTTCAAATATGGCATAGACATATGGCACAAGGTTAGTTCATAATTTACACAATTAAAAATGCTTTATTTCTTCACTTTTGTACCACCTTTGCACCACAAAAATTGACACAAATTCCTCAAATTTTCACTAACAAAAACATTTAAAATAATCAATTTATGACGTGAATTTGACCCTACTGGTAGACTAATCAAACTTCATGTAGCGGTGAGGTTTTAATATCCTAAGACACATCAACATCAATATTTATTCAAGTATATTCATATGCCTCTAGAGGAGAAATCAAATGAGCTTTTTCTCCTTTTTAGTTTCAGTTCCGTTTCATTCTTATATTGATTTCATGAACTCTTATAGAATTTTGATGATCAAGGCATCTTCTCCAAACCCCACAAGTAAAATTGGTTATATTAATTTTATATGTATCCATGCACACATATCAGATTGAGGTATTATGTAAACACCTATTTTTGGTTTGGGGATAGTTTTTAGTTGTTGAATTACATTATTTTAGTGTTCTTGTGTGTTTTTTATTATTAATTCATATTAGGATCTTATTAGAATGTTTCCCCATGTTTTGTCCCTATTTTTTCTATTTCCCTATTTTCTATTTTCTTTCCTCTTTATTTCACCTCGCTACATGTTTTCCTTCATTTATGGGCATGTTGTCGTGATTCATACATTGTATGATTCCTAGGCACCATGACCATACTATGTAAGATTGTTGATTGGGCCCTTTTGACCCTTTTTTTGGGTCTCTCTTGCCTTGTGTTCCTATTTTATTACTTTACTTATCCATTGTGAGTTATCTCATGCATCAATTTGGTTATAATTTGAGATTAATAAGTATATGGTTGTATTACTGCATATAAAACATTTATGAGACATAAAATGATAAATCATGATTGAGTAAGGAATAAATTCTATGTTTTAGAACATATATTGTGAAAGTGTTATAGAAAAATTCACGTATTTAGAGTAGATTTAGAGTATATTTGGAGCATTTTATTTCCTTTTACCATTTGTTTATTCTAGCACAAAAATTCATATGGAAAAAGGGCTTACATCCATGAATTTATTGTTTAAGTGCATTGAATATTATTTTCTAAATTTTATCTTAGTCTAGGGGGATAATAATAATGTAAGTATAACACATGCCCCCTATTCACTCCCTCATTTTTATTGGTATGTGATTAGTTATTATAGGTGTAAATAAGTATACTAGTTTCCCATATATCTACATAAAAATTTAGAAAATGAATCAAAGTTTTTGGATCCATTGAATAGATGAATATGATTTTTAAATCAAATTTTACATGTGAAATTTTTTTTTGACTAGTTACCTAAATTTTCCATAAGAGTGCAGTCACACTACCATAATAGTGCACTACCACAGTCCTAAGACTGCATTGGCACTACTGAAAAAATGCACTAGAAAATCAATCTCTTTTTTCTCTAATATTTTTTAGGTTTTGTTTGTCTCACTTTTTAGACATATTTTTATTATCTATTTCATATGACTTTATCAAAATTTTGACATTTCATATGTTTTTCTAAAATCCCATTTTTAACTTTATTATTAAATTAAAAATATTCTTTTATGTATGATTAGGTTTGATTTGTTGTTTGATTAGATTAAATTTGGATAAGATAGTTTTGCCCCATATATAAGTAAATGTGTTATAATCTATTTCAATTTTACTAATATCAATTTATCTATATTATAAAATTAAAACTTTAAAATTCAAAACTCAATTATATCCGACGTCAAATAAAGATGTGCAAAGAATAAAATAAAGATCCAAGTAGTGAAAAAATTGTCCATGTTTAATCTAATTCCGTTCCTTAGTATCCAATTAGGAATAAGATGAGAATTCACCATAAGAAATTTAGTTTGTGATGAGATAATTTGAACCATAAGAAACATAATAAATTTCAAGTGCTCCCATTACGTTTTGGATATCTTCTTCAAAATTTTGAATAAAGAGCATGCTATCATCAAAAAAGTGAGAGTTAAGCACCACTGCATCATTGGGTAAAGAAACACCCCTTATTATGTTCATTTGATTATGATTTTGTAATAAATATCTAAGAACATCAATATAAATCACATAAATAAATGGAGATAATGAGAAACCTATCTGATTGAGCATTGCAATGGAAAGGTACTAGATGACTCTTTGTTCGCCACCAACTAAGCAGTAGCATCACTGAAAGCATTTGTACATGTTTGCAAATCTTAGAACCAAATCCCAACCACTGAATCTATTTGAGAATAAATTTCCATTATATTCTATCATAGGCCTTATCAAAATCAAGTTTCACTAATAAGGCATTTTGCCCTAATCTCATTCCATAGTTCCCATGCAAGGATCAGTTTATCAAGGATAAACCTCTCTCCAAGGAACCCAGTTTGTTCTGGACTAATAATCTCCTTCACCAATGGTTTAATTCTAGTATAAATAGCTTTAGAAATAATTGTAGGATGGAATTTGTTTCTTAACAAGATAAAAAATAAGCATTGCTTGTGGGGGAATAAATTTGTGTCCTTAGCTGGAAAAACTCAAGTTGTAAATCGTATTTTCTTAGCTTCCCCTATGTATTACTCATCTTGTTGGTGCCTTTGTAGAAAAAAATATGAAGATTTAGTAAAAATCATTAGACATTTTTTGTGGTCTAATTGGAATGATGATGCTTGTTTCAAACCAACTTCTTAGATGCATTGTATCCAACCTAAATCTAAGGGTGGGTTGGGCCTATTAGACCCCAAAACTCAAGGAGTGTGTTTGGCTACTAAGTGGATTGTTAGAGTGGTTTTTGGTGATGAACCATGGAAGATTTTGGTTTTTTACCATATTATACAATCCTCTGTTAAAAATAAATGGTAGGCAATTTGATGGTTTGATAAAATTTTGCTTGCTTCCATTTTTCAGCTCGAAGCTTCATTTCCTTTGCAATCTATATGGAAAGCCTGACAATAGGTTTGTACATGTTTAAATTGGAAAAGTGCATCCCTATAACATGGGTTAAATTTTGGTGCATCATCTATTTGGTGGAATAGGTTGGTTCAATACCAAGGATAACCCCTTGTTATTTCCTTTCCTAGACATGCTCATCACCTTTTTCATAAAGGGATCCATCAATTTGGAGATTTATGGGATTTCAATGCTTTTGACTGGGCTGCTTGGCATACCATTCAGAATAAATTTGGTTTAAGCAATAAGTTTCAAGGTTTTGTTGTCTTTTTGAAAGCCTATATTCCCAGGTGCTTACCATTTACTTTACTTTATATGCTTTACTTTAATAATGTTATATTAAATTTCCTAAAGCACTTGAGGAAAATGCGTTTTCATTTATTCTTTATATTTTTAATCTATGTTATATTAAATTTTCTAAAGCACTCGTCTCCCTTGTCTTTTTGTTTTAAAAAGTCATTTATTCTTTGTGCCTCTTAACTTTTGAAAGGTTGAAATCTTAAGTATAAGAACAAATACAAATCTTTAGCTATTATGAATGAATTTTGAAAAATACATTTTTCAATTAGAATTATTATATAAATTATTATGATTTTTTTTAATTAAAGTAAATCTTTTTATTGTAATTAGATGAGATTATAAATGGTTATTATAAGTCTCAAAAATATATTAAACGGTTACAATTGATTTAGCATATCTAATAAAATTTAAACTTGAATAGAATTATATACAGCCAAATCTTTTAACTACATAAATTATTATTCTATTAAATTTTAATTAATATAGAGATTAGTAAATTGTTATCTAGTTGCCCAATTACTTATATAATTATAGAACTCTCAATAATTTTTAATTGAATGAATCAAATATAAAGTGAACAAGTTCATAAGATTAATATTAAACTTATACCTAACTTACCACTCCACCAAATCAATAAAAATATCACAAGAATCAAAACTAAATTTGATAAATGTACCTAATAAAAATTTTAAAAATATTAAAAATAATTAGATATTATCAAGCATATAATTCAATGCAATGCAACATTTTCCATGTAAATTCAATATGTATTACTGGAATAAGTAGTTTGAATCATATGTTATGTTTTTTTTTTTTTTTTAGATCTCCAAACTATTACCTAACTTTTTCATTACTCATTTTTCTATCAATCGTGTTATAATTTGTATTTATTATAGTTTTAATTATTTAATATTTTATATAAATATAAATTTTCAAAAAAAAAGTTAATTGAGAAGTATGATAAAACTATTTTTTTACATGATACTGTAGATAATTTTTACAATTAATATACTAACCTTTATATATATATATATATATATATATATATATATATATATATATATAATCATGAGCTTTAAAGTAATTTAAGAAAATAAAAGTTATTGTTTTTAACATCTCTATAAATAAAATATGTCACACAATTCATATTTATAAAGGTGAGAGGATTGAGGTAGTTTCTTCATATACGTATTTGGGGGTCCTCTTCTCTGGACCATATTTTAGCTTGAATCTAAGTGTAGAACCTAGGTTGAATAAATAGATACAACTCTCACCACCCTTGAAAAATATTATTTTTAGCGGGGCATTCAAACAAAGATCATCATATTTCACTCGCTAGTCACACTTACCCTCTTGTATGGTTGTGAGGTTTGGGGACCATACCTTCGATTTGAGAACAAAAAATGAATACGGAGATTGATTATCACTATATTATCCAAATATATTCATCTTAAGAGGCTAGTCCCTCACACCATCATCCTTGTAGAGTTTGTAAAATCCCTTCTCATTGCTTCAATGATATTTCATGTATTGACAAATATTCAAACTCAAATAGTTGGGTAACTCCCAAATTGGTCACCTTAGGTATCCATACCTTGATTTCATATCTTATATGGATTAGGCAAATTGTGTGTTGATTCATATTGGTATGAGAGAGTCTCCTTGCTACTTCATCTCATTAACCTTAATATAGATAGGCAATCCTCAAATAGCTTCCTAAGGGATGCTCCAAATATCTCCAAGAGGGAGATAATAATGACATTTGTACTGATATTTGCAGAACCTACCTCCAAACCACATGGTTTTAGCCTAAAGAGCAACTCACCTTAAAAATCCAACACTACTCAAACTTATATCTTCACTTCAGTGATGGGTTCATCCAACCCCCAAGGTACAAAACATTATAGTTACCTTGGATCTTGAGGGTTCCCCTTGCTCAAATCAAGTTTGTTCCCATTAGCTTTGAATTGATACATACACCTTATCCCTTAGGAGCATCATATTTTTGATTTTATCTTTGGAGTCTAAGAACAAGGACCATTTTTTCATACGCTCTCCTTATTATGATATAAGGGGAAATTATGTTTTCTAGTCAAATATTATTCTATCTATCTCTATACATTCGTGGATTATGAAGATTAGAGGTGCTAACCCCTCTTCCTCTAAGAGATATTTGAACTTCACCAATGACTTTTTTAAACTTAATTACCCAAGAGAGTCTTGTTGCAAGTTAATTATGACCTACTTCGAACCATGTCAAATAATTATTAGGAAGAGACTTCATGACCATATTCTAAACTTATATGTTAGAATAGCGAGACATCTCAAACTCAATGATTCACATAGCCTCACACCCATCACCCACTTCTTCACCACTATGAGTGTCATAAGTGTAATGCACGACCATCCTTTTTTTCATCTTCTTCATGGTATATTATTTTGTTAGACTATTACTCTCCATTGGTTCATTTTATATTTTATTTTATTTTTTATATTCTTTTGGTGTGTTATTGTACTTCCCCTATCTCATTTATTTGTATATTTAGCAGTCTCATGGACCAATCTTGACCTTTGGTGGAATTAATATATATAAATTAAATTAAATTCAAAATATTATAAAATAATAGAATTAAAAGTCATTTACTATATAAGGTATCATTTATAAACTTTTCATTTTCATTAATAATGTGTATTAGGTAAATATTTAGACATTATGAATATTTTTTATATATTGTGTGTGTTTAATTGAGTAGTTATTCATTGTATTACATAACTATTATGCACAAAAGAAATAACCATTTAGGATGCTAGTAGTAATAATATCAAATATAAATATTTAATAGTTTTATTTTGAAATTGTTAGTGTTTATACTCCCAAAACATGTAAAAGTATAGATAAATTATTATATACATTAATATTTTGATAAGATACTTCAATCTTTTACAATACATGGTGTTAGGAGAACAAGCTTTTCAAAAAAAATTATATAAAATTTTATATATAATTTATCTAGAAGCTTGGTGTCTTAAAAAATATTGATGTTTTACCCAATAATAAATGACAACTTAACTCATCTAAGAAAAAAAATATTTTACTTATCAATTTTCATTCATTCACACATAATTTTTTTTTCAAGTATGAAAAGTACATGTGGAATTTCCCTTGGCATCCACTTTACTTAGAATAATTTTGCATATTATGAAATGTTGAAATTTGAATTATCAAGAGGATTATGGTGACATCTAAAATAACATCATTAATAAGTTTCTTCACTAGTAACATAAATGTTATTTACACAAATTTTTGCCTCACATAAATCATAAAGTATTAAAAGAGAGGATATGAGTGGAAAAGATAATTCTCCTTTAAAATCATGTCAAATGTAGAAAAAAATATTTTCTTTAAAAAAACTGATTTGAAATCCCTTGTGCATTTTCAAAATTTGTAAACATTAGAATCAATGAGATTGTTGTTTTAATTTATAACTAATAGGAATAATTTGTAATAGTATGTGATAGATAAATTGGGCTATGAGTGCATTGTCATCTACATACCATCTTTATTAGTTGTCTTAATAGTTCTCAACTCATAAATCACTTTCAAGTGATAATATTCTATTTGAATTCATCATAGAAAGAGTAAAGAGATCTAAGAAATTCATAATAAAATGATAAAGGATGTAGTAAAAAAAGATAATTAAAACTCAATTTATAAATCTATAAGAATAAGATATATTTTAAAGTAACTATTCCAAAAAAATAAATATCTTTCTGAGTAGCATATCTTTAGAATATTTAGATATGCTTGTTTCACTTTTAAATCAAAATGTGATGTCAAGATCTGTTTGAAAATTTTGAAAATGTGAGGTGTAGTAGACTCTAATTTTATGTCTTCATGGGGTGACATCATAATTTTGTGGCCTTTGCTTTTACCCAGTGATTCACACCATACCATGTGGCAAGATAAATTGGATCGAGCTTATGTGGAATGAGGTTCCAAGTGATCCATTAACAAGTGTGTGGACCAGTTATTAATTTCAAGTTGCTTTACATTCTTCAAACACCCACATTTAGTCCACACCTATATGATAAAAAAAAAAAATCATAGTGATATAAAAAGACTCATAAAATTGTGATAAAAGTAAGCCACGCATTATTCTTCTAGTGGCCACAAAATAACACAATTCAAGAATTTCATCTTGGTTTTGTTGAACTTCATCTTTTTTTGCATCGAATGATAATGTGTCATGTGACAATGTAACATTGGTCATGAAATTCATAGTTCATAGAATCTTCTTCTTGAACAGTATGGTTTTGATAACTATGTGGACCCATTACTATATGTATTTTTCTCTATAAATACATGGTTGATTTCACTTTATACTCTGAAACATCCACATGTCCATGTGATAAGATAAAAAACCATAATTAAAATAAATTTCCAAATTTAAGCAAGAATACCAAATTAAAATGTGTTCTCATGGCCAACTTTCACATATAAAAAAAGTTTATAGAGCCTTGAACATAACATCAAAATCATGTGGCTGAAGGATGTGACATGCATCATAATCATAGGCCAAGAGGGTACAAAAATTCATGGGGATCTATTCATGAAGGGGAGAATTTATGGTCTCATTAACTATGAGTTTTGGTTTATAAGTCATATTTGGGTCCATGAGAATGTATGTGAATAAAGTGAACCTTTTGAATTTAATTAAATGTTAATGTGGTTCCCAAGAACTTAAGGTTTCACTAAGGGTTATTGTGTGTGTGGACTTTTTGGGATCAAATAATTTTAATATTTTAATGCAAATATATTTTATACTTTCCATGGTAGGATATTGTACTTCCATGGCAAGATATTGTAGGAATCATCAAGCTTAAATATTCTTCTATATTTGTCTAATCGAATAATTTGATGATATGTTTGACTTTAAATTTTCTAAACTTTTGCACCTATAATTTTTAGAATATTCTTCAAGGCTTTATTTTTTCATTATTTTCATAATTTAAATAAAATAAATGTCTATATTGGCATATTTATTTAAATCTATCATTATTAATAATATAATCCTTTATGTACTAAGAACTTGATAGCCGTACAGTACGCATGTTTTTCTCAATCTTCATAGCATGAAAAATAGAGGATATCAATTTTATGGGATGTAATTTTTCAGCCACTCATGACATTCAATTTAATGGCTATTCCATTTTAAATACAAATATGAGACTACTTGAGATTGCTTTAAGCTATTATTTTCCATTCTCCTAGTACATGGTAGGTTGTGATTGTCTTGGTCTCATAAGATTCTCTTTTACATGGAATGGTGAAAAATAAACAAATATATAGCATGATCATGTAACTTTTGATAAATAATATATGCATGTTCACATTTTCAATAAAATTCACATAACTTTTTTACATTGACACTTCCAAAACTTATGTGGAGACGTGACAATTGCCTATAGGCAACAAGGTCATTAAGTATGGGGTTTGATTTCATCTAATGATGGCTTCATGTGGACCCCTTACTATATGTATTTTTATCTATAATTCCACACATCTATTTTTCATCCTTATGAATAAAGCAATAACAATTACAAATAATATGTGTTTAATTATATTAAGGCACATGACCTCCTCTTTATAGGTTCACTTCATGTAGTGATATCGTAGCTTCCTATGTCCTTTAACTTTCCATGGCCAATCTTGCCATGCCACATGGAAATATATTAATAATTTGGATTCATGGAGTCATTAGGTTCCAAATTATCCATTAATAACTATGTGGACCTTTTTATTAACTTATTTATATTATAATCTTCATGCATGTGCACCTTTGATGAAATGCAGTGATCATAGGTCACCACTTGGTGACTATTTAGCAGTGATAGGGTGAGGTAATTCATAGAGCTCATAGGATCACCTTTCAATGTGAATTTCCTATTTTTATGTCCACATGTGAATTTCATCAGTTGGTCATGAATTCATAGACTGGGTCCTCTTTTATTTGGTGTGGCCTTTTTTCTATGTTTTATCTTATTATGTCCATGGGGAATGACCACATGGTGGTCTAAAAATTTATTTCATATTAAATTTAACATGAACAAGGTGTTTAATACAAATGGCCTCTTATGATTTCTAAATCTCTATTAATTTTATTTTAGTCTTAATGACACATGATAGGCTATGATTGGCTCAAGATCATAAGATTATCCTTTTGTTTATTGTGTCCTTGATAATTGTGTGGACCTATTAAAAATAAACAAATATATAGTGATCTCATAACATTTGATAAATAATATGCACGATCACATTTTAAATAAAATGCACATAACATTTATGAAACTTACGTGGACATGTGGTGATTACTTATAAGATATGTGTCCATGGGGGATGGGGTTAAATTTAATCAGACATTGGATTCATACGCACCTAGTACTACATGAATTTTTAATTAATAAATCCATGAGTGGGCCACTTTTTCCATGCAAATAAAGAGATCACAATTATAAATAATACATAACCAATTATATTAAGACACATGACCTCTTATTGATAGGGTCACTTCACAAGGTGACATCATTGCTCCATGCACCCTTTGTTTTGTCATGGAAAATCATACCACACCACATGAAAATATATTATTAGTTCAATCTCATAGAATCAATAAGTTCCAAGTGATCCATTTAGAAGTTCATAGACCCATTACTAACTTCATTTTAATTTACAGTCTTTTCATGTATGCCCCTTTGATGAAATGGAATGATCATAGGCCACCACATGGTGGCCATCTAATGGTCATGGGGTGACATCATCATGAAGCTTATGGGATAGTCTTTCAATGTGAACTTCACTACGTGTTGAGTGGCCTTATTGTTTTAACTTCTTTGTTTAAATCCTCCCTTACATCCATCAATATTGCCTAGATTGGATATTCATATTTATTTTGCATTATTCATTTTATTATGCATTTTTAATTGAAATAATTTACAATTCCAACAAATATCATGTCACCTCATGTAATACTATAAAATTACTTATCAACAAATATAATAGAAACCAACCACTATACAATCCTTATATTTCATAATAAATACTACCAAAACTTGACAAGTAATAATCATTTCTTAACTCATGTTCATAAAACATCATGAAGGCTCAAAGACTAAGGTATGTGGTAGTCAATGCAAGTAAAAGAACTCTCCCTTCCAAAGCTAATGCCTCTTTATTTTAAATACTATTAAATTGTGTTTATTTAACATAAACACAAGGAATATCTTAACTAGAATGTAATTACCTACCCAAAGGAGTCACAACTAACTTTCCCCATCAAGTTGAAGGTTTCTTGTATAATTTAAGATAAAATATTGATAATAAAATTTGGTTCCACTTAATATTCAAATAAAACATGCAGCATGGGCGCATGGCTCATAGCTTAAGATCATCACATAAAGAAGTGGTTAACAAAAAAAGTGTAACATGGGTGCATGGCTCATTAAAATTATTGATGAGAAGTTATAAGTTTGATGCTAACAAAAAATGTCACCTTGTAGTAGTAAACATTTGTATTCTAGATATTTTTCACAACTAATTTGATTTTGAATTTGGGATTGATACAATACTTATTTTAACTCTTATATTAATTTATTATATCATACATTATCTTCAATCTTATTAAGCTTTGTGGTTATATGTAAAAATTTATAATAATTTCAATTTTTAATTGTACACTACCATAAACGTGTATTAAATAAAGTTTTTTTTTAATTATATAATTAAGAGAAGTATACTTATCATATTTAGTGTTTATTTCTTCTTGATTATTAATAATAAAGAGATTCATATGCACTTAGTACATTTGATAAATAATGTTTCCAATTTTAGTTTTAAAATGCTAAAATAAAATTGTGGATCTCCCAAATTTTAATGTCATCAATAATCCTATATGGTTGTAAGATTTGGGGACTAAGATTTAATATTACTAGTTATGATTAATAGATTTCATAGCTCCATTCTATTTTTTAAAAATTGGTCAAAATGGTTAGTTCCACATATAATTATTTTTGTTGAATTTGGCATCAATATTCTTCATATTTAAGTTATTTTTTATGTAGTTATGTTTCTTCACAAATTAAGATATATGAAAGGGGTGACAACTTGGCATAATAGATATCCACTAATGTTTCATGCACCATGAAGATCTCAAAAAAAAAATGTGGCATATGGATTATGTATATTTGTACCCCCATGGTTGATTGAGAGGTCACTATATTCCATTTCCATCATCATTCCATGGGTCCTCATAATTCAATTCCATTATCCTTACCATGGGTTCACCTCCTGTTGAATTATAACTCACACTATTTCTCCTCATTTCCTTGACCACATTGCTTATTGTGCTTGGGGTCTCTTGAGTATTTTGTAATGAAATTTGGTCATATAAATTTCACTACCCAATTTTTATATTTTCCTATCATTTTTTTCTCTGGTCTTTTTTTGTGTAGTATTTTACACAACTCCATGCCCAATGGACAAAACATTATCTTTGATTCGTTCATAGGTAGTTAGTTATAGATTTATTGTTGTGATCTTGACAGGAAGCTAATAGATTAATTATGTTATTAATTATTTTATAATTAATTAAAATTAATTAAGTTCATTAAATGAATATATTATTTTTAGTCATTATATAGATTAATTCTTTTTAGAATTAAAATTTATGTGCAAATGGAAATTGAAAAGTTCATTTAGTATTTTGAATTTGCCCAGCTAAAAAATAAAATCAATAATGGGAAAATAAATAACTTTAAAACTTCCTTGGTGAAAGAAATAATTGTACAAAAGGGAAAAAACTATATTTTATAAAGTTTCTTCTTTTTCTCTAGCTCTTAGAGAGAGAAAGATGTAACTTTGTGTGGATCCGTGTTATTTCTAGATTGGAGCATTGAAATTCAAGAAAGTAGGCAAGACTATTTTGGATGTTTGTAGATCTTAATATCTTTTGTTCATGAATTCTAATTTCCTATTTGTGAATAATAACTCCATTAAAATTCTACATTTATTTGATTACATGAAACAATGGTGTTTCTAAGACTTTGTGTTGAGAACCCTCATGTATGAGCTTCCTTTATGTCCATGATTTTATGCATGTTTTATCACCACAGAACCTCATACCAAGTGTGTAAAATTAGGTTTGTGAGGATAATTTGTGCTTCCAAGCATGCCTTTTGTTCCCAAAATCCTATTATTTCTATATTCATTCTTGTGTAAGAGTAATGAATTCCATTTCTTGTATTTGTTCATGAGTTATCCCATTGGTTTTTTATGTTTATCCCATTGTGGGTTTCTCCCTTTATCCCTTTTTATTTTTGTTTTGTTTTTTATTAAC
The DNA here is from genome assembly GCA_037957365.1 of Torreya grandis. Taxonomy (NCBI): domain Eukaryota; kingdom Viridiplantae; phylum Streptophyta; class Pinopsida; order Cupressales; family Taxaceae; genus Torreya; species Torreya grandis. Next base: position 408,311 of record JARHVA010004153.1, read on the forward strand.
TTTTTAGGGTGATGGAGTGTAATCCCTAGGTTTTTAAAGGGATTGAGTATAGTAAATCAAGGTATACAATATGAAATAAATATAACACTATTTTTTCAAAAAATTGATCTAGTTTGACATTTCTAAAAATATAAATAAATGATGTAAACAAGTACTTAGCTGGAAACTAACTGAGATGGATGATCTGGAGGCTACAAACTAGGATAGGAGTTGATCTAAGTGTTGTAGACAGGATCCAAGTGTCAAAACCCTTCCTAGATAGTAGTGCCCTAACTAGACAATAGTATCAATGACACTAGTGTCATCCTTTTGGTGTTAGTGTCCTCTATGTAGAACTTTTCTAAGATTCTAGGTGCACTTGTATCAGAGTCTTCCAAGCCTATTCATATGTGCACAGGTTATGATTCCCTATCAGTGACATATTTTTATTGATTTTAAATGTAACCCTTAGACCTCCATGTTATTATGGGATCTAATTGGTACAAGTAGCAAAGTGTGATGTTAGTGGGTAGGTTGGACATCCTAAACACCCCACTATGATGAGATTTTCCTACATACCAATATTCCAAAGAGTGATCAAGCCTGATGTAGTTATCCCCACCTAAGTGCTAGTGCAAGTGAAAGTGAAACTAGTATGAATGTCAATTTGAGTGATTTGAGTGAGGCTTGAGATTAGAAATATATTTATTTTGAGCTTAGGAAGTTTTTATATGATTTTATGAATAAGTAGGGTACAATAGGGATTAATAACCTTGATTGTACAAAACTTTTTATGAGCTAGTTTGTGTTATTTGCATCTGATTTCCATATAGTCAATAAAGGGATAAATTCATGTATATATTTTATTCTAGTGCTTGTACGTGTCTTGAAATAGATCTATGTTGAACCTAGGTGGTTGTTGATTTGAAAAGATATCCATTGGTGACAAAAGGTGGGAAAAGGACAATAGTTCCCAAACTGGGACACTAGCACCATTAGTGTTATTGTCTAAGTTACAGAGCTAGTGTTTATATGGCATAACTTGAGGCACTATGGGGCATGATGTTAAAATGAGTGTGTAGGACTGATTTAGTGATGTTTAAGGATTTGTGTGTCCTGTACAAATTCTAGATAAGTATCTAAATAGGACCTAAGATAGGTTTAGGGCTAGGTTTTGGATAGGTGGTCTCAAGTAACACTCTTAACACTCAAGTGACATTTTTAGATGACTATATTCCACTCCCTCCCCACCCCCACCATTTATATAATAAATGCATCAAAGTGAAAAGAATAAGACAAAGGAAAATAAATGTACCTAGACTTAATTAATAATTAAAGCCTATGAATTTGGCTGAGTAACTGAAGTGTGTTTCATTGCATTTCATCTAAATGAAACATGCATAGATCAGTTATTACTTAAGAGATATCAAAATAAAAAGATAAAAAATATTAAATAGATTATAGAGAGGAAAGGAATGAATACACCTCACTTGGTATTGGAACCAATGTATAAAGCAAGTGAAATCCTATGTGAGCATGTAGGTAGTGATCAATCAATGAATAACTTGAACTGAGCCGAATGTCTTATTCAATCCCCACATGTGGGTGGCTCAAGAACTCAAATTAGCCTTGAATCCATTATTTCCCACCCCTACTTAGTGAATCATGATGTATAAATATCTTTGATTAGACTAATGGTGTGTCCAACCCTCTTATGTAGGTGGCTCAAGAACTCAAGTAGACTATGACTCCATTTCCTACCCATGTGTAGTAGATGCATCTGAAACTAAAAATGTGTGATGTAACTAAAACTATATAATATGAATTTGGGCCACATAAAATCTTTGAAATGTAAAAATGGCTTTGCACCACTCAGGAATGCTAATCATTTTAGAATGAGTAAGACAACAAATATAGATTGTGTTGGTGTGAATGGTGTCTAGATTGTGTTGATCAAAATGGTGTCTAGATTAATAATATAGAGAATGACATGAATTTTTTCATTCCATCTAATCAAATAGATAAAAATTGAGCTTATGGAAATAATGTGCCATGCACATGCCCCCAAATCTAATATCTATGCATATGGATTCTAGATTGAGTTGTAATAATTTTTATATGAGTATCCAAAAATTAAAGAAGAATGATCATGTCATGCATGATGCCCTTGATCTGAGCAAATTGGTAAGAATCTATGTTAAACTAAGTAAAAATTGGAAATCTATAACTAAATCTATGTAAACCTAGACTGTACCTGATGTACTTTTCTAGCTAATCTAGAAATTGAGGCTACTAGATAGTAGTTCCATAACTAGATATTAGCATTAGTGGTGCTAGTATCTAACTTTGGGTGCTAGTATCTAACTATACTGATTTTTGTATAACTAAAATTGGTCTTTATGTGATTATTTCCTATTGTGTTTTCCTAAAACTAATTTTTGAAAACTGTACTCTAATTGCATTTAGATATCTTGATCTTTATAACAAACCTCTGTGAATTCCCCCTATTTTGAGGGGAGTTATGGAACCTGTGCAATAATTATCCTCAAAATAAAAAGCTCTAAATGATATGTGTTATCTAGAGCATATATGATTTATGTGTGATGAACCAATATAATATGCATACATGACATCAGAATGTAAGATAATCTAAGAATAAGTTTTTAATGTATGATGTATGTTACATATCACATTCAAAAAGTTTTCAAGATAGATATAACAATGTAAATATGTGTATGAACAACAAATCTTGAGAAATAAACTTAGTAACTACCTATGGGGATGGGGCATGATGTCCATCAAGGCACCCAATGAGGAAGGGAAGATGCATGAGGTCCCTCATGGCATATAAACTAGAGTGTGAAACAAATAATAGATAGTGTCATGACCATGACGCATACATGAAATCATACATACAACATACATCAAGCATGCAAAGTAGCCCAAGGGGCCATAATATAAGGGACATGGGCACACATCACTAAATATGAGAAAGTAAGACATACAATAACATGTTCAAATGCCCACATATATAAAGAATAAGAAAGTTGGCTTACATCCACATGGAAGGACATTCTCAAATGTTTTCATACACAATCAAGGAATCACACACAAGGACATGGGCACATGTCTAAAGCATACATAGAATGAAATTAAGTGGCATAGATCTTTAGAAAAATGGCATATGCAAATACTCTCGAATAGATGTAAAAGTAGAGATATATAATCAAGTCTAAATTAGGAATGATATAAATGAAAGTATGTATGAACATGTGATACAAATCTATATAAGAGAAAATATATACATAATCAGTGTCTAAAGTTGTAGTAGTTGGCAAAAAAATTAGTGTAGTGTAGAATGATATAACCTGGTAATCATAACTATGTATAAGATGTCCCAAATGGGTAGATAGTAGAAAATATGGACATGTATGATGGACCTAAGTCACTTAGCAATCTAAAAACACTCAAAAAGAAAAAGTGAAGCATGTATGTATGATAAAACTGACTATACTAAGATAGATAACACATGTAGTACCTAGAAAGTAGAAGAAATGTAAACATGGAAATGCATACAATCTATAATTTGTATTTTTTAAGTAAATATTCACATGATTTTATGTTTTCACATATTATAAGAACTATTTAAAATAATTTGGACTTATACCTAATAAATTGAAGTGGAGAAAATTTTCTCCATAAATGATTTTCTTATATTCTGAATAAATTGGATTATTTTAAACCATTTGGGCATAGATCATTTCAAATGAATTGGAATGTTTTGAATAATTTGTAATTATACCCACCAAAGTGGAGCAGACAAAATTTTATCCAAAAATAAAAAAATTATATTCCAAATAAATTGGACTATTTCAAACCATTTAGGTATAGATCATTTCAAATAAATTGGGCTATTTCAAATAATATGGACTTATACCCACTAAAGTGGAGTGAAGATAATTTTCTCCAAAAATATTTTTTTTATATTCAAAATATATTGGACTATTTCAAAGCATTTGAGCATAGACCATTTTCAATAAATTGGGTTATTTTGAATAATTTATACTTATACCTATAAAGTGGAGTGAAGAATATTTTCTCTAAAAATAATTTTTTTATATTCCAAATAAATTGTACTATTTCAAACCATTTGAGCATAGATCATATCAATTAAATTGTGATATTTTCTATATTCCAAATAAACTGAAGTATTTCAAACCATTCCAAACTCGTGGCACCCTTTTGGGCCTTTAGATTGGTCATTGATATTTTGAAGTAGCTTCCATTGTTGGGACACATGGTACTATTGACTAGCTAAATTATGGTGAAAACATAATAATCAATTAGTTCATCTACTTGATAAAATATCTTGAGAGTTATTTGTTGTTCATTAGGAAGATCTTCATGAGCATGTGTCAATACACTAATGGAACTACTTGGGAAATTTAAAGCTAAACCGATGGAGTATCCACTTGCAAGGGGATTAACTTTGAAAATTAGACTTAATTCAATACTTTCAAATAATCTTCAACTATAAATAAAATTGCACTTAACTAGATCAAAGTAATTCTAAATTAGGATTGATTAATTTGAAATAAATTGATTGACATTTCAAATAATTTAGAATTGATTTTTATGAAATTGATGATAATGTTTATTACTATAATTATAGTTTATGATCAATAAATACACTTGAAAGAATCATAATATGGTGAAGTTACATCTTTATAAACACTAGTTCATAGCTGCTAGCATGGATTTTTTTCTTTCTCCCAAGAATTTGATGATAGACATCATTTTGATTCTCCAATCCTTTTCAACTTTATAAATTCCATTTATAGTATATCTACTTTATGTAACATAACTCATTTTCAATTTTTGATTTATAACTCAATTTTGAGAACTACAATCAATGAACAATGTGTTAGCAATTGAAAAATCATCTTCAAAAGTCTCTTTAAAAATAACTTCATCCAATTTATTTATGTTTATATTGAAGGTCTTAGAATATTTTTTCCCCCCAAAAAACATGAAATTTGAAATTATTTAACTCATGGCTTGAATGAGTAACCTCAAATGATTGTCCTCTATCATTTACCAAATGCTAACATGAGAAAAAAACTATAGTACCACCTTCAAAATTTATTTGGAATGATCTCGAATGTAGTATGACATATTTTCTATTTTATAATCTTCTTTTTTTCCCATATCATTCATTTTCATATATTTTATTTTTTGCACAACAAATAATAAGTCATGAAAGCCCAAAATCAATAGTTTTTTAGAAGTCAATTTTTAGCTCTTCCTTTGAAATGTCTATAACTTGTTAAAAGAATTAATCATTATTTGAAAATATTATATTATAATAAATATAACATGGAAATTTTCTAAGAAAATATTTTACATGTTACTAGATTGGTCGTTGATGTGCTTTTGATTTGCATTTCATATTGTAACATATAAACATAATGCATTTCATTTGATGCATTTTTTATTTAGATTTCCTTAAATCTTATAAAGATTCATATAAACATATATAAAAATAAATACATGCTCAGGCACATGTAAATGTACTCATTATACATGGATGTATCATTTCTATTTCCAATTTTGTAACATACATATGCATATCAATGTTCATATTGAATCCTTATAACTTGACCATAACTCTATCATATTTTGAAATAATCCCTTTTTTCCATAGCTTGTTTCTCATAGATGTTGATAGAAAGTTAACATTGATCAACCAACATATATATACTTAGAGTAATGAAAGTATAAACTATTCTTATTCATACCACTACATATTTATATGTTTATAAAACCCATCACAACAAAGAAAATAGGATTTACTTGTCTAAGCCGAAGTTCACTATCACTAATTTCAAATGAATATACACCTTAATAGTTGAACCCATTCACATAATTATAATAAGACACATTTGAATAAAAAATATTTGAATTAATAACAATATAATTATTTATAGCACAATATATTTTATTTTATTTTATTGATAAAGATCACAGGGATACTCTACATCAAAATTTATTGTATTGAAGACATATAGTATAACAAATATTGTTTTATTTTAAATTGAGTAACTTAAACATGTAAACAAAATTTTAATGGGTAAATTAAACATTTAAACAACATTCTAATGGATAAATACAACCACATTCAATTCTACACAACAATAAAATGAACCTACACTTCCAAATCCCAAGTTGATGCAAGTCTATATTTTATTGTCTTCTACAATGTCCTGTCCATGAAGAAAAATTCAATTGTAATGTGTTTAAGTAAATAAAGATAATTAATATATTCTAAATTATTTTAAATTGTATAATAAAACATGCATTGAAAGGGATGTTCACCTTTTTTTACATTTGTAGTTTGTATGGGTGCACTCTTATTGAACCTTTGGTTCTTTATTCCCTATAAGGTATTATATAATGTAGTAACTAAAAATGATCATCATCAATTGATTTGATATTTATATTTTAAAAAAGTGTCTTGTTGTATATTTTTACCTTGTGTTGTTGAGGCAACAACACGTAGAGTTGTGCCATGGGTTATTGTTTTGGAGACATGAAATTCTAGAGCTGCATTGTGAACTATTTTAGTTGAGACATAAATAGATGAAGAAATATTTTGTCAGTATTATAAATAGTTGATAAATGAAAAATTATATAATTGAAAAAATATGCATGATCTTATCTTACCTTCTTCAAATTGCAATGTGTCATGTTCATTGATATGATTTTTTTATTATTATTTCTTTACTTGCATGCAATGCCATTAATGATACTAAAATATTGCTAAAATGTTAGGTTTGAAAATAAAGCATACACACTGAAATATTATTAAGATGTTATATTTTGAAAATAAAGAATGATTATAAAATAAATTAAAAAATTTATGCACTTGGGACTGATCGAATTAGTTGTTATTATATTGGTTGATATGAATTTGGCAAATAGTTTTGAAATTAAACATTAAAATTTGTTTATTCTTTAGTTTCTATAATTCAAGATAAATTTATTTGTAATTTTGTACAAGCACACACCAATCCAGCTCCTTTATATACACTTAGCACTTCACATATATCTAAATTGTTGAAAGTAGAGATAAGTCTCTCTCAAAATAAGTTATCTAGTTCATTTTTGAATGGCCTTCCTATTTTGTGTGAACTAATCATCTGAAATATTGTTGCATCTTTGTTGATGTCAAACCTTCCTCTAATTTACTTTTTTTTTAATGGAGGATGAAATCTCAAAGCTAAAAATTAATAAGTCCTAAGAAAAATTGATACCTGTAATATGAATCTAGTTGAATCCATCACTATCTAGACCCCATAGTATGACACCCATTTCTTGCATGCAATTGAAATCACAAAAATGTAGATTCTTGAGAGAAGTTTGAATGCTATAAAAATATTCTATTTTTTGGATGATGAATACATTGAAGGCCCCAACAATAACTTTATCAATCAATTCTTGAAGAGATAAGTGAAGATGTTCCTCCTTAAAAACTTCAATAAGATTCAAAGGATAAATAATTATCAAATTGACGTTCACACCAACAATAAACATTCCACTGAAATCTTCTAAAATAGATGGCCAAAGACATGGGGGGCCATAATGGTAACTAAATATTTATTTATCTATCTTGGGAAGCTGACCTCCATCACTATGTAGATATTTTTTCAATATGCTTAATGAATCTTGAGATAATGCTTCCCAACCTTTTTTATTTTTTAAAATACCTTCATTCAAGACACATAAATCATCAAACCTTTTCTTAAAAATTATATAATGCTCCATTACCTCTTTAGGTGTGATTATTTTGTCAGGTGGCAGTGTCAAATTGCGGTTACTAAAATAATCTATAATTTTTACTAATGTTACTTTTCAGCTTCACCGTTTTGCACCAAGTATCCATGTTGTTGTACCTAGGGGTTTTTTAGAAGGAAATAGACCCTTTTTCTAATAAATTTGCTAGTTCTATTTTTTGTTTGTTTGAAAACCCTTGAATATTTCTAAGTACTATTGTACCAGATTTAAATCTTATTTATCTGAAATAAGTAAAGTACCACTTTAAAATGAATTAAATACCTTATCAAAATAATTCCAAATACATTGTTACATGAAAAGAAGACATTTTCTCTCCTGTAATTATTGTGTTGAATAGTTAATTTGTGTGAATAAGTGTCTACCTTGTTCATGTATTTTTTATAGTTTTTTTCCTTGTTTCAAGATTCTTCCAACCTCTTAGTTGGATAAGGTCACATGAAAATCAAACTCTTTCTACAAATGAAGCCTTATAAATTATTTTGTTGGATTCATTATATTGGTTACATATTTTGTACACAATATGAATGGAGTACAAGTTTTTAGAAATCTTTCCCTTGTAACAAAACTTTTATTTCTCAATGATAGTGAATTGTATTCCTCCTTTAAAAGGATTCTATGTTATGTTATAAATGTGTGTTTTCCATTTGCAATTTTGACCCTTATAATGTTTTTCTCCATCATATCTTATGGGACTTCCTTTGATTCAATAATACATAGAGGGTTTTTTAGAACAAAAGAAATTAACATAGCATCCTTCATTGGAACCTCATTATGTTTTACAAATGAATGAATTATATCATTTACCACTCTTTCATTCATATTTATTATTTTGATATTAGTGTCCCCCAATTCATATATCTCTACAAGAATATTCAAGACATAATTGCTACACTAAATATACCATGTAGAGAATTCATTGTGTTTGATCATAAGTTTGTGTCAACAAAAGTGTACCAACTTTTTGTTTAATATTATTTTTCTCTATTGGTATGAGTACTTGTATAGCTTCTTTCAAATATGCATACAAATATTTTACCCTTTCTTGTCTTGTTTTCTTCAATATTTTTTCTGTCATGACTAAAGGGTATCTCAAATACATGTTTGCATGGTGGAAAGTAGAAGAAGTTGTTGCCCCTTGTTCATTTTTCTATTTCAACATATTTCATATTCTAATGACCAAATTATCTTTGTCTATCAACCTAGACATTTGAAGGTTGTCATAGCTATTTAAATGAAACCCAAATGTTTCATAAGAAGGATAAATATTATTTTTTTGTCAATTCCATTTTACTAGGTGTAAATTTATTGAAATTAGTTGTAGCTTGATGGAGAATTCCCTATTATCTATTTCATACTTATAGTTGTAATTGAATCGCATCTTCAAGTTCATCCATATCATAGGCAAATATTATTCCAATTAGAGAAGATTCTTTTCCTAATGTAGTGATAAACAAGTATATATCTACATGCGTGTTTGGTGGACTAAACAACTTAAAATACCAATAAGCAAGAGAAATTTTGTCACCACCATAAAATGGAAGATGGTGATGTAGATTTAATTTTAGTTTTGGTAGTTTAAATGATACTATATCTAAAATATCTTAGATTGAGTCCTTTTTTTGCCTTTTAAGTGTGGAAATTCCTTTCTCACCCAAAGACATTCTACAAAGCAATTGAAATTATTTAAATATTAATATTTTGTAAAATTCAAGTTGCATATTACATCGGTTCATGAATTTTTTTTAATGATTAATTTTATATCAACAAATGTTAATTCTAAAATACAATACAAAATACATATTAAATCTTCATAATATATACATTAACTCACACTTAAACAAATAATGTATGAGAAAATTGAAAATAAATTATATGTGCACCAACCAATATAATTTGATTGGAAAATGAATCCACTAAAATTTATTTTAGAGGAGAAATATGAGGAGAAAGTATGTTTCTAATATGTGTCAAAATTCCCATCAATAGGTGCCTTCAAGGTATCTCCTAGGAGATACCTTTCAATTATACATAAGAGTGAATTTTTCTTACAAGGCATCTCATAGGAGATACCTTCAAGTTGACCATTATGGCATTACAATTTTATTTCAAGGTCCTTTAAGGAATATCCTAGTATACATCTTCAAGGGTGGTGTCATACATCTAAAAAGATGTTGAATATATCTCCCAGTATAACTTTCCTTCACCTTGAAATCACTATTGGGTAATAACTTGATAATTTGAAGGGCCTTATAATACTTGGGAGAGTGCACATTAGTGATGATAGGATGAACATATGAGCACACATTTTAGTTCCTCTTGTGCATATGCACTTTCCACCTCAATTCAGTTTAACAATATTCCCTATTATGTTAATAGTTTTAGATCTGAATAATTACCTTATTGTACCTCTGATTTTTCCTTTACCTTAAAGGTCTTCTTAATATCCTCAAGGTATCTCTTAGGAAATAACTTCAAGTTACCCATGAAGGTATTACAAATCCCTTGAAGCAATCTCCTATTAGATACCTCAAGATTGAACTTGGCCCGTGTTATTGAGGTTTGTAATATCTTCAAGGTATCTCTTAGGAAATAACTTCAAGTTACCATGAAGGAATCTCCTAGTGGATACCTCAAGGTTGAACTTTCTCAGTATTATTGAGGTGTATAAGAGATTCAATAAGATACCTTTCAAATAGGCACAAGAGTGGATTTCTCCTTCAAGGTATCTCCTAGGAGTAACCTTTGGCCCAAATATCTAAGTTTTCCTATATCAAACTTTCCTAGACTTCTTGACTGTGTTTTTTTGTCTATGTGCAATAGTTACAACAAACATTGGTTCTAAAAACACTTGTCCATAGATAATCCATCTTCAAAGTTAAATATTGAGACCATAGAGACTTTCTTTTTTTCTCTACCCTTCCCCCCATTTTGGAAACTTCCCAAAGTGAAACTTTTCAAAAGAGATAATTTCAAGTCACCCATTAAGGTATTGCAAAGCCCTTGAAGGAATCTCCTAGTAGATACCTTGAGGTTGAAATTGCCCATCTTTATTGTGTTGTAGAAAGGATTCAATGAGTAAATAGGTGTTTCAATTAAAGAAGGTAGTTAACAATACATTAATTATTGTGTATAAGGTCTTTTGTAGATCTTATCATTGGGTAAAAGTGTCATAATTCCAAGATTAAATTTGAAACCCATAAAAATTTCAAACCTCATAAGATCATCAAGAAAGAGTTGAACAAGGAAAATCCATCATTGCATCATTTTTTATTGAACAAGAATTACACTCAAGAGCATTGCCATACCTTCAAGGAAATACAAGGCCCTTGAAAGGAATCTCCTAGGAGATACATCAAAGGTCATTATCATACATTAAAGGGAACATTGAAAGTATCTCCTAGGAGACACCTTCAACATGCACATGATTGGAATTTTCCTTGACCCTGAAGGCACTACTGGGTGATAACTTAAAGGAAATTTCTAAGACTTAGTTTTATTTAGAGAAATTATATTTGGGATTTGGTTTTTTAGAAATTTTTATTGGGCCTTCTTATTAAATTTTGGTCTTAGGAATTTTTGTTCAAGCATTTTTTCTAACATATTTTGGTCTTTGGAATTTTTTGCTCATAATTTTTGCATTGGACATTTTGTGTGAACAAATGTTCTACATGACTCATCTTTTATCAGTGATTTTCCTATTCATGTTTTTTGTATTGGCCTTTTTGTTTGAAATATTTGCTTGAATATTTTATAGGCTCAGTCATAACACAAAACCTGACTCTTGATTCTCAACTACTAAAATCCTATTATACTTGGCTAATAAATCAAAATACTTCTTGATACTTACTAAGTATACCCACCAACTAAACTAACTAGATTTATACTAGGTAAAAAATACAAAACATGTGAATGTTGGGAATTTATAATAAATAAACTAGAATTAAATGATATATGCATGATGTCTAGCCATTGATGTCTTCATTGTTCTCAAATGAATTCAAACTCAGCTGCTATCCTACATAAGAAAAGTCCTAGCTACGTATAAGACTATTGTAAGTAAATAAGTGACTAGTGGAAAGGAGAATTTTTCATAGAGCATGTAAATAAACTGAAAGCACTACATATAATTATAATGGCATCTTCATTTAAGGCATATAAGGGAGCACTTTTTCCATCACCATTTTCTATTAAAGATTAGACCAAATTCAATGACAGTTTTTTATGCCACCATTTTTGATAATAGGTATGAGAACTACTATGAATTATGGGATGTTGTTAATTATAATCACATATTTTCATTAGATGGAAATCTATCTCCCTCAGAGTGACTATTCTTTATAAACTTGTTATCACTTAAGATATAAGGATTGCATTTAGCTACAACCAAACCCAAGGTGATGCCATGCATAGACCTCCTTCAAGACTTATTATTCATAAGCAAGGTTATGCATGATGATTTTATTCACCATATGGGTAACTAAATGGTTGTGGCATGCATATCTATAGAAAAAATTTAGAGGTATTTGTCATTACCATCACTAGATGCTTATTTTAACAAACATATGCTAGTTTTATGGAATCAGGATAATACTATGAAAAAGGTGTTGAATTCATGGCTTCTCCCCAAGGGAATCAGTACATACAAAGTCAATAATCCCACTCTAAGAAATAATTTTAGGATGGGAGTGTGAATTGGCATGAAACTATTTAACAGGATCTACAAAATTCCCATCATCCATTTCCTCAATTTTGATTGGGCACCATTATTGTATATGATGTTGACCAATGATGTAGTATTTGTCCTAGGTGAAATTATAAGTTACCAATTGAGAGAATATATCATTCATAAGTAAAAGTGGTCCACTATGTCAAGACACTTCTATATGATGTCATATCTTTTGCATGTTGTAATGGGAATAGTGTATAAACTCTTTGGTGACCTATGAAGCCTAACCACTGACTGTATCAAAAATTGGATTTGATATCATTTTTAATTTTTGCATATCTATGTTTATACCAAGAATATGGTGAGTATTTTTTAGGATATTTATTCTCAATTATGGCAATTAATCCATGGGTCTCCAATGCCTAGAGTTGGAGCAAACATTGTGAAGACACTATCTAGAAGAGGTGGTTATTTTTTATATTTTGACTTTACTATTATCATGATCATCAGGCACAAGGTTCATCCTTAGAGCCTTTTAAAATATATACTTGATAAATTAGATGAGCAATAAATTACTTTCTAGCTCTGGTGGAGCATTGAGGAGGACCTGCTAAAAAATAAAAAGAGTAAAATCTATGAGCACCATATGGTCATTGACATGATGGTCTACATAATGCTAAAGCACTTTGGAGATGTTGGTGGAAAAATAAAGATTTATTATTTTCCCAAATTACCACATAGGGATTGGTATCCTCATGACTACATCTAAAAACACATTTAGGGCCTTAATATTCCCTACTAGCATGTCCATTATGATCCTGACTTTTTTTTCATGAATGCACAAAATGATGATGAGGTCTTAGAAAGGTAAAGGGTTGCCAATTTTAAGGAGGACCACTTGAGGGTGATTTAATAGGAACATTTAATCATTATGAAGGAATTTCATAATCGAATTCCACTCTTTGTAGGATGAACATCCTTAGTCTTTTGGAAGGACCAGCCCATAGAGTAGTCCAAGGAATAAGGAGATCCATCACATGAACATCCTTTCAATTTGAACATTGTCAAGAAGGAACCAAGGGTGAGTTACCTTGATCCTAGGGGAGTTCCAAGAGACCCAACCAATATATATTCCTTTGATGAGGAAGAAAAAATACAAGATCCCATAGCTATCAGTGTAATTGAAATGCATGTGGCTATGCCCCAAGAACAAGAGTCTACATCTTTAGGGGTAGCCACACAAGAATCAACTACCTTAGTTCAATAAGGCTCCTCCTCATAATCCAAGACTACTATTTATTACAAAATAAATACTAGGACTCCCCCCATAGGTGATCCTATAATAGATCAATCTCAAAGCTTGCCTACAATGACCTAATAAGTAATAGTATAGGTAGAAGAAGAAGATTTTGATGAAGAAGTAGAGTTGGAGAATGCCAAGGCTTTGAACCTAAAATATTACAAGGGGAAAGCACCATATATGGAAGACACAATAGGTGAAAAGAATTTCTCCATAGATACCACCTCCCTGCTTTCTTCTTTTATTCCTATTTTTACATCTGTGTCAATTTCATCAATGTTGAAAACTCCTAAGATGGAAGTTGTTACTTCCACTCTTGATGATCCATTAAACACCTCCTATTTCTTGCATTTTCATATACTCACCCCAAGAATTGAGAAGGATGTTACCATTACTTTTCTACCTTCCACTACCTTTGATCCATATTCCACCACCATGCCATCCACTTCCCTTATGGCCACTTCTAGTATTCCATCTGGCATTACCACAGTTATATCATTGAAAAGGAAAAGGGCATTTAAGAAGATTGAGATATCCATAGCCACTCTCCAACTCAATGTCTTATCCACCCAAATCACTCTCCCCATGCCATCCCAAAAAACTTTTGTCACTAGTTCAGGCAAGGGAAATAAATTAAAGACACAAGTTATCATAGTCCATCCATTCCCCCAATAAGGATGTTTGTATTGGTCCTAGATTATTTGGCCTTCATTGCTTGACATAATTGTCAAGGTAGCAAAGAAGCATCAACTAGCTAAGGAAGTTTAATAATAAGTTGTGGTCAATAACACAAAGGAGATAGACCTCAACTAGTTGACAATTCCTATGTGGGGCATTGATTTAAGGGCTAATACCTCTCAAATGCCTAGCTTTAAAATAATAGAGATCCCATCTATTAAAAATTTGTTTGACAAGCCATCTAGGATTATTTAGAAGGTAAAGAAGAGGAAGTTAGAAGATGATGCTTGTATGGAATTACTTTTTGAAGAGAGACAATTGGTTTTTTCTTTGATCAAAAGACAAAATAGACAATTAGGGAAATCCCCTTATAATGAAGACTTCAAATCTTTCACTGAAGCACATAAGGATGCCATGGTGACAATTCAGAAAGGCACAGAGCTAGCTAGAAAATATTTAGAGAAAATAAAAGAATGATATAAAATAATGCATACCCCAACTAGCATTGAAGTTAAGGCTCAAGAGGTAGCATCAAAGTGATACAATTCTTTGGAGGCATTATATTTTATGTAGGTTGAAATATCCCCTCATGTTTCCAATACTCACAAATTCTTTAATTCTTTAGAACATGATGAGAATAAATTGAAGATGTTAATTTTTACAAAACTAAAAAGGTTTATACCCACCTAGATCTCATGACACCATTATAGGCATCCAATGCAATCAACATGGTGGTCATCAAGATAGGAGAGTCTAGGGAATGGGTGATAATAGCTAGGGATTTAGTCCCTAAATATAAAGAGAAAGAGGCCCTCATTCTCCAAATTTTGAATGATTTGAAATTTTCCAATGTAAAGGATGCTACAAGTAATTTAATAAATAATATGAACGTTAATCAAATTAGTCAGGAGACTTCAGATAATTTTAATCAAAGTCTACAAGGACTAACATTGGAGGACATAGAATTCAAGTTGAGCATTGTTAGGAAGAAGGTGACTAAAGTTGAGATCTTCAATATAAACTTACAAATGGCTAAAGTAGAGCATGAAAATCTACTAGGATAGGTCATTAGGGTGCATATACCCTCTCTTTTGAATTTGGACATAATTCAACAACATCATTATATATCACATAAATGCTTGATCGAGATAGAGATGAATAAGAAGTAGACTCAAGCTACTAGTTCCATCTCTACATCAACAACCATAGTTACAATGCCAACCAAAGTCCATGCAACCTTCTAGACATCAACATAGCCATGAAGGGAGAAGTTTTTACATGTACATTCATATAGCAATGTATATTTCTATATTTATAGTTTTTTATAGTTTGAACCTTATTGTAAAGTTGCCTATTCATTTTTGTAAACATACACACGTTGCATGATTTTTGTAAAGGCTAACTTAAGTTTTTTACAACTATAATATAATTCTATATGATTTTAACCATAGTTAAAATTTAGTTTATAATTATGACATGTAATCTATATTGCATGTACTTGGAGGATGAGGTGACCCCTTCACCAATTCCATTTAAAAACATCTAATCCATAATTTTGAAGGGTTAGAGAATTTTCAATATAGATGATTATGAGAAATTTCAATTGTCAACTCATGTGTTTGTGTATTTTCTTTCTAATGTTTTTATAATTAGGCTTATTTATTTGGTTGTATGATTTAATCACTCTTAGTGTGCAAAATTTGAGAATGAGTTCTTTCTTGTCTTGATTGATATGCTAGTCTTAGATGTGAAATAACTATTGATATGTATGACAATGCCCTTTCGAATGTCTACTAAAAGATTAATTCAAGGTCCTTTTAATACCTTCATGATTAACTTAAAGTAATTAAAAGGACCTTCATAGAATATCCTAGGAGATACTTCAAAGGGTGTTGTCGTACATTTAAGGGAGCATTGAAACTCTCATAATAGGTACCTTCAACATGAAAAAATGAAATTTTCCTTTATGTGGAATGTACTAATGGGTTATATATTGAAGGCCCTTGTAATACATTCAAGGTATCTCTTAGGAGATACCTTTCAAACATACACAAGAGTGGATTTCCCCTTCAAGGTATCTCCTAGGAGATACCTTTCAAATAGGCACAAGAGTGGATTTCTCTTTCAAAGAACAAGTGGAATTTTCCTTTACATGGAAGGCACTACTAGGTGATATTTTGAATGCCCTTGTAATACCTTCAAGGTATCTCCTAGGAGATACCTTTCAAACATGCACAACATTGGATTTTCCATTCAAGGTATCTCCTAGGAGATACCTTTCAAGCAAGCACAAGAGTGGATTTCTCTAAGGAATAATTGGAATTTTCCTTTACATGGAAGGCACTATTGGGTGATATTTTGAATTCCCTTGTAATACATTCAAGGTATCTCCTATGAGATACCTTTCAAACATGTATGTCCATTATGATTATGACTTTTTATTGATTAACACACAAAATGATGATGAGGTCTTCGAAAGGGAAAAGTTTACTAGTTTGAACAATAAGAACCTTCGTTCACTATGAATGAATTGCATAATATAATGCCACTCTTTTCAAGATGGACATCCTCATAATTTTGGAAGGACCAGCCCACAAAGTAGTCCAATTAATGAGGATATCCATCACATGAGCTTCCTTTCAAGTTGAAGGCTATCAAGAAGGAACCAGGGTGAGTGAATTTGATCCTAAGGGAGCTCAAAGATACCCTATCAATCTAGATTCCTCTAATGAGGAAGAGAAAGGACAAGATCCCCTAGCTACTAGTGTAATTTAAATGCATGTGGCTACCCCTTAATAACAATATTCTACATCTTTAAGGGTAACCATATAGGAATTAATTGCCTCAGTTCAACAAGGCTCCTCCTCATAGCCTGAGACTACTATTTGTTAAAAAAGGAATCCTAGGACTCCCCCCATAGGTAGTCCTACAATAGATCAATCTCAAAGCTTGCATGTAATGCCCCAAAACTTAGTAGTGTAGGAAGAAGAAGAAGATTATGATGAAGAAGCAGAGTTGGGAAAAGCCAAGGCTTTGAGCCTCAAACCCAATAAGGGGAAAGTACCATCTATGCAATAAATAATAGGTAAAAAGGCTTTAGCTTTAGAGATCACCTCATTTCTCTCTTCTTTTATTCTTATTTTTACATTAGTGCCAATTTAATTAGTGTTAAAAACTCCCAAGGTGCAAGTTGTTACTTCCACTCTTAATGATATATTAACCACCTACTCTTTCTTGTATTTTCCTCTACTCCCCCAAAGAATTGAGAAGGATGCTACCACTGTTGCTCTACCTTCCACTACCTTTGATCTATTTTCTACCACCAGGCCATCCACTTCCATCATGACCACATCCAATATTAATTTTAGCACTACCATAGTCATATCATTAAAAAGGAAAAGGGTATACAAGAAGATCAAGACAACCATGGCCACTCCCCAACTCTATGTCTCATCCACCCAAATCACTCTTCCAATGTCATACACCATTCCATCCCAAGAAACCATTATCACTAGCTCAGGTAAGGGTAAGAAGGTAAATACATAAGTTATCATCATCTATCCACTCCCAAAATATGGAAGTTTGGATTCATCTAATATTACTTTTCCTTCCTTACCTAATATAATTGTTAAGGCAACAATAAAGCAATAACTAGCTAAAGAAGCTAAAGAATAAGTTATGGTCAAAACCATAAAGGAGATAGACCTCAACCAGTTGAAAAGTCCTCCATGGGACATTGATTTAAGGGATAAAACCTCTCAAATTCCCATCTTTAAAATAATAGAGCTCCCATCTATTACAACTTTGTTTTACAAGCCATCTGGGAGTATTTAGAGGTAAGGAAGAGGAAGATGGAAGATGATGTAGGTAGGGAATTAATTTTTGAAGAGAGATAAGAGATATTTTCTTTGATCAAAAGACAAAATAGAAAATTAGGGAAATCACCATATAATTAATATTTTAAATCTCTGTTTGAAGCACATAAGGATGCCATGGTAGTAATTCACAAAGGCACAAACCTAGCTAGATAAGAGCTAGAGGCAGAGTTGGAGAAAATAAAATAAAAATAGAAAATAATGAATATCCTAGCCATCATTTATGTTGAGGTCTAAGAGGTAGCATCAAAGTGATATAATTCTTTGGAAGTATTAGAGTTTATACCAGCTAAATTACCCCCCCCCTCATGTTGGCAATACTCATAAATTATTTAATTCTTTGAAACATGATGAGAATAAATTGAAGATGGTAATTATTTACACAACTAATAAGGTTTATATCCACCTAGATATCATGAAACCATTAGATTCATTGAATGCAATCAACCTATTGGTCATTAGGATAGAAGAGGCCAAGGAATGGTGACAATAGTTGGGGCTTTGGTCCCTAAATATGAAAATTAGGAGGCCCTCAATCTCCAAATTTTGAATGATTTAAAATTATCCAAAGTAAAGGATGATACAAGAAATTGGATCAACAAGATTAACCTTGATCAAATTATTTAGAAGGCTTAAGACAATTTTAAACACATTCTACAAGGACTACCATTGGAGGACATAGAAGCCAAGTTGAGCTTTGCTGGGAAAAAGGTGATTGAAGTAGAGATATTCAACATAAAATTCCATATGACTAAAGTAGATCATGCTAATCTACTAAGATAGGTCATTAGGGTGAATAGACCCCCTCTTTTAAATTTGTAGATAATTTGGATGTAGCATGATGTATCACATAAATACTAGTTTGAGATAGAGGTGAAGAAGAAGTAGACTTAAGTTGCCACTTCCAATTTTACATCAACAACCATAATTACAATGCCAATTAAAGTCCATGCAGCCATCTAGACATCAACACATCCATGAAGGGCCAAGTTTTTGCATGTGAATTTATATATTAGTGTATATTTTTATATTTATAGTTTTATTATAGTTTGAACCATATCGTAAAGTTACCTATTCATTTTTAAACATGTACATGTTGCATGATTTTTGTAAAGACTAATTTAAGTTATTAACAATTGTAAGATAGATCTATATAGTTTTGACCAAAGTTAAAGCTGAAGTTCTAACTATGACATGTAATATATCTTTCATGTACTTAAAGGATGAGGAAACCCCTTCCCCAAGTCTATTTAAACACATCTAACCCATAGTTTTTAAGGGTTAGAGAATTTTCATATACAGAAGAAAAAGTAATTTCAATTGTCAACTTATGTGTTTGTATATTTTCTTTCCAATGTATGTGTAATTAGTCTTATTTCTTTGGTGGTATGACTCAACAATTCTTATTTTGCAAAATATATGAATGATTTATTTCTTGTCTTGATTGATATTATAGTCTTAGATGTGCAACAACTATTAATATATATGAAAACACCCTTTAAGATATCTACTACAAGATTAATTCAAGGGTTTTGTATTATCTTCATATGTAACTTGAAAGAATTACAAATCCCTTGATAGAATCTCGTAGGAGATACTTTGAAGGTCATTGTCGTACATTGAAGGGAATGTCAAAAGTATCTCGTAATAGATACCTTCAACATGAATAAGTGGAATTTTCCTTTACATCGATGACACTACTGGGTGATATTTTGAAGGCCCTTGTAATACCTTCAAGTTATCTCCTAGGAGATACTTTTCAAACATGAACAAGAGTGGATTTCCCCTTGAAGTTATCTCCTAGGAGATACATTTCAAATAGGCACAAGAGTGGATTTCTCCTTCAAGGAATAAGTGGAAATTTCCTTTACATGGAAGGCACTAGTGGGTGATGTTTTGAAGGCCCTTATAATACATTCAAGGTTTATCCTAGGAGATACCTTTCAATCATGCATAAGAGTGGATTTATCCTTCAAGGTATCCTAAGAGATATCTTTAAAATAGGCACATGATTGGATTTCTCCTTCAAGTAACAAGTGGTATTTTCCTTTACATAAAGGGCACTACTACGTGATATTTTAAAGTCCCTTGTAATATCTTCAAGGTTTCTCTTAGAAAATACCTCTCAAAATTTAGAAGAGTGGATTTCCCCTTCAAGGTATCTTTTAGGAGATACATTTCACCATCAATCCTTGATCAGATAGATTGGGTACTATCAAATATATTGCTTTCAAGCTCTTAAAAGCTTTAGATGGGTGTAACATGGTGTGGACATGTATTGATCTTAGATAGACATGAATGAAACATGCATCAATTTGGATGGCTAATCATGTCTCATTGCTTATAAGAGTGATGTGTACCCCCTTTTTTCCCATGTAATGATGCCATATGTCATCCCCATGAAGTTGCATCTTGAGATCTATGAGATCACCTTAAAAATAGATGTGTGTCTCCATCTGAGCTACATGATTAACATCAAGTTATCGATAGTTATCCAAAATCATTATTAAGGTGACACCTAGCAAGGAAATATTTGATATCCTTCTAAAGGTAACACCTTTCAATGAAATATCGGATAGCCTTCTGAGAGAGCCACCTAGCAAAGCAAATCGTTGATTTCCCATGAGAGCGATGCATGGTACTCCCATAACCAATCAAAACTAAAAGGCACCACCTAAGAAATTTCCATAAATTGAAAGATTCCACATGTTAGGATAAAATGAGGCATCACACTAATCTTCATTTTGACATTTCACAAGGCAATAAAAAGGTGCCACATGTTTGGACTTCAAGCCAACTAAGCAGCTTAGTCACATTTAGTCCCCATGAGAACGTAACTATATCTGAGCTAGTAGCCATGTGTCAAAAGATGGTATTTTTTAGATTTAAAGATAAAATTGATGGTAGATCAAATTTAAATTAGAATTAAATTCTAATTATAATTCAATTAAATGCCAAAAGCAATATATTGAATTTATTCAAAATATATGCAAAGTTGATGAGCTTGCCATTAATATGGCACAAACTAGAATCACCATCTATGTTTCATTAATAAAATAAATATCTCAAAAGGCTACCTAACTCATCTTTTGTTACCTACATTTCATTTGAATTTATACATATTTTTTATCTGTTTTAGTTGTGTTCTCCTAGTATCACAAAGACTTGAGCTATTCATAAGTTGCACCTTGGTCACCATTGTTGGAACTCAAAAATTATATAGAGATATAGAAATACATTATTTTATACCTATAATATTGAAAAAATGTCACAAGTTGGTCCCTCTACCTTGAGTAAGAGAACCTCTTTTATAAATGATGAATTCCTATTCTAGTATGGTAATTCAGTTATTTTTAAAGATAGAATTCATCCTCAAGGCCATAAAGTCAAGGGACATACATTACAATAGAATTTACTTCAATGCAGAAGTAGATAAGGTAGTTGATGAGGTTAATTAAATTCCTCACATAATCCAATTATCTTTGGACATCCTTTCAATCAATGCTACTAGTCTCCACAAGGTCGTAGCAAAGCCAGAGGTCATGTCATCTGCTAACCTAGTCTATGGTATCTTTAGAAAGATGAGATGCAAAGATAGGTTTCTCATATCAATGAATCAAGGGCTCATAATCAATTTCATAGTAGGTCCAAGATTTAAAAATTATTATGACCTTCCTTCCCCATAAATAGACTATAACTAGAGTGAAATAAAAAACTAGTATGAGGTACACTCCATAGAGAAGGTCTTGGCATCATAGGTAAATAGCCCAACTAGATTTGTTTTCATAAATGACCAAGAGAAATTGCCTATTCATCAATTCAAGAAAGGAGTCAAGATTAGCTTGGCCTACTAAATGTAATGTATGGAAATCCACATATTGGCTATGTGGACATAAGAACTATCCCAATATTGTAGATAATCTTGGAGGATGAATAGATTCCCTCACTTGGGGACATCGTCAACAACAACTTAATATATGCAATGAATGACACTTACAATAATGGTGCCCCATTATACATGATAAATTACCAATTGGATATAATCTTTGAAATTTCCCAACTAGGTTTGAACTCATGGTCTCCTAAGTAAAAAGAGTTTGTGCCCTAGTTATTCTTTGCAATGCACATTCATTGCTTTAGGTGTAATATAAAGGTAATTACAAAATATTTTTACCCAGTTATTTAAAAATAAATCATCAAATATGAGATTCTAAGGGTTCCCTTAGAGTTTAGACAAAAACTAAAGGAAATGGGAAGCTATTGACTATACCCAAATTACACAGTCATCCAAATGGAAGGATTAATGGTGGTTCTCCTTAGGTTGTCAAGATATGTACCTATGAAACTAGCTGAGGAAGAGATGGATTATCAACTACTACATGGAGTTGATGGCATCTTAAAAATCAAGAAGATAGTCCCCCATAATACTTCCTACAAGTTAGAGAGGACTAATAGCACAAAGTGGTATGATAGCATTGAGGTTACAAGGTATAGGGACTCATATTTATTGCCTAAGGATGATTTTAGACCTTGGGACCCAAACAATATCATTCCCAAAAATCTATTCAAGATCAATAAGGATATGGTAATGGAATATAAACACCAATAAGAAGTGCATGAATTGATATATAGGGATGTTATGAATGATGAGGTGGTACTTAGAAATTCTGAAAGAAAGAACATCAAGCTAGAAATAAGGCTAGACAGAGAGAAGAATAAGGAAGATATTATAAAGCCTTGGCCACCACCAACTCATTATAGCATGTTTGATTTATTTTATAAAGAGAGACAAGAAGAAGAGGAAGAAGACAATTTTCCCTCATTATGAATAAACCATGCATACCTCCACTTCTTCCCATTTCAAGTGGACAAAACCTACCTCCGAGTTTCGAGCAAGGAGGATCAATCACCCAACATGACCCCTCCTAAGGTCCTATATTTATCTTTGCATCTACCATGGGAGATGCCTTAGAGAGTATAAACCAACCTGACCTTGATGTTAGTGATCTTAAATAACAACAAGGCATGGATATCTCTATGGAAGAGTTATAGGCATTTGCTGGAAGGAATATTAAAAATGTCTACAAAATAAATAAAGAGCCTAGGACTACCATGAGAAGAGTAGTGCCTCCTCCATCTTCTTCTCAAATAACTATAAAGGTTAAAATAACATAAAAGGCTCCCATTATAAGTACGTTACCATTACATTCTCCCCTAATTGTAACTGATTGTTCTTCTACTTTGACTTCCATGTTTGTTCCCCCACTATTACCCCTCCATTTGCTTCATTATCTTCAATTGCTTCAACCACCTCTGCCCAATCCTCAACTGATACTAGCCTGAGTCAATTTAGTACTTCCTTTGGATTCACTTTCCCCCACTTTATTGTTGATACCACCACATGTATTGCTTCTTCCCAAGCAACCACAACAAGTTTTGTACTTGTTATTGGTTCCCCTATGCATGCAAATCCATTGAAACCCATTTCCAAGCAATTCACCTTTTAAAGGCCACTTAACATTACCATAGCTAAAAAAGTGAGTGTGCCTCTAAATTTACCTTCATTCATCCTTGACATGGGTCCTACTAAATCCTTATTTGACACAATTGGGAATCTAGAACCAACAAAATTAGACATCCCTGCTTCAAATTTGGCCTCTTCCTCAATGCAAGCACCCCTATTGCAACCACCTCCAACACAAAAACACCCAATAATGCCCTAAATTAGGTTAGAGATATCATATAGGTAGTAATTCAAGAGAGGCCTTAAGTAGTCCTCTTTTGTCCTCAAGTTAGGATGAGGTTTGATGTTGTCATAGGCATGATCAAGAGGGTGGTTATAAGGTAGGTTGAGTATCCATAGTCAAGCTTAACTATGGTCCATGAGAGTGAAGAGTCCCTCTTCACTTTGAGAAGGAAGAGGAAGGATGGCCCTAGAGAGGTGTAATAATATGCATAGGACCCTATGTCCTTAGTTCAAGCCCAGATAGAGTCCATAATTGCCTTGATGAATGGGATGCAATAGGAATTAAAAATGTTGAAGGAATAAGCATTACCAACAGTGCTAGATGATACTATAATCCAAATAATAAATGTAGTTATCAATGTTTTCAACTTGAATAAAGTAATGAAGAGGAGTTAGGAAGATGAGGTCCTACAATCCAAGGTGGTCATCAAAATTGACCAAAAACTTGCACTCTTTGATGCCAAGTTGGGAATCTTGGTTAGAGTTGCAAGAAGTAATAAGTTCCCAAACCTCAAGGTTTTATCACTTGAAGATATCATTCCTACACAGACCATCCTAATGAATAAGAGGAGGATATTAAAGAGGTGGCTTGATCAAATCAAGGATGTAACTACATCCTTAGAGAAAATTGAATTCAAAATTGTCTTACTGCTACAGGATTCCATGGTCACTAGGGTGACCAATCCTGATGGCTACTTCATGGATGACTAAGAATTCAAGGACCATATGAATGTATTTGTATCTAAATTATAAAATGATGTTGTCAATGCCAAGATGGATATCGAGGTAATGAATATTTTGGCATTTGCCAACCAGAGGCTGGAGAAATTAGATGCCATTAAAGAATCATCAAGGCTTGTGTTTGTAGAACATGAAAAGCTCATCTAAGAGATACCTAACTTATTTTGATCGATGATCATGGGTGTCACCCAGATAGATCATGATTACCTAGCCTATGCAGAGGTTAGAAGAAGGAAAAGGTGGAGAAAAAATAATGGCAATAGAAATAATCCAACCAACAACCTCCTATAGGGCTTTAGGGAATATTCCATTATGTTTTGTAAATTTGAATTAGAATATTCCACTATATATAAAATTTTAGCCACTTGGCTATTTGGGCACCTTTTGATGGACCCACTTGTACTTGTTTTAGGAAAATTTTAAGACTATAAATAGGGGTTTCCCCCTCATTTATAATAAAAAATAGTTATTATAAGAATTAATACAAGATATCTAAGAATTTAAAAATCTGTTTGAAGTGCTTGATTATGTATTTTTGTAATTTCTAGTCCTCACACTTTTAGATGACTCATATTTTCTTTATTATTAACTAATTTGGTAATAAAGCTCAATATATGAATTTTTTATTTTGATTTTAACACTAGGATAACAGCTCTGTTAGTATATTTGCTCTATTTTCATCTTATTTGCAACTAAATGTGTTATGAAATTTACTGTGAATAAGTAATTATATGAAATATATGATTTTATACATATGCATTTCTTTTAGTTTGAAGCTTTAACTATGTTTATTTAGATTTGAGTAATTTTCAAGAGTTGGCGAACATTAGTTTTTTGTGTTATCATAAAAGTTAGAAAGCTGGTACTTTTAATCATCTTAAGAAAATTATGTTTTTTACATTACCCTTCTCTCCATTGAAGCCACCCATGAATCACTTTAACTTAGTTTATTATTTAAATATCCATTGTTCATTTATATTTTGGATAATAATTAGAAAATATTTAAATAGTTTCATAAAGATTAGCAACAATAAAGTGCCACTGTGTAACATATATTATCCCTACAATAGGGTCTACTTGGAGATTTACAAAGTGGTCACCATATCTTTGCTCTTGTGATATTTAAAGTGGTAGTTGTATAAAAAACTCAAGTCTCAAGTCTTCCATGACTTAAAATTGAGTTTCTTACTTTCCCCTAGTTCCCTAGTGACACAGGAAGCATATTAAGTGCATCAATAGGAATGGAATTCTCTATAACTAGAAGGAAAAAGTGGAATTTTCCTTTACTTAAAAGGAACTACTAGGTGGTATTTTTAAGGCACTTATAATACCTTCAAGGTATCTCCTAGGATATACCTTTTAAACATGCACAAGAGTGGATTTCCCCTTCAAGGTATCTCTTAGAAGATACATTTCAAATAGGAACAAGAGTAGATTTCTCCTTCAAGGAACAAGTGGAATTTTCATTTACATGGAAGGCACTACTAGGTGATATTTTGAAGGCCCTTGTAATACATTAAAGGTATCCCTTAAAATATTTCTTTCAAACATGCACAAGAGTGGATTGCCTCTTCAAGGTATCTCTTAGGAGATACCTTTCAAATAGGCACAAGAGTGGATTTCTTCTTCAAAGAATAAGTGTAATTTTCCTTTACATGGAAGGAATGACTGGGTGATATTTTGAAGGCCCTTGTAATACCTTAAAGGTATCTCCTAGGTGATACCTTTTAAACATGCACAAGAGTGTATTTCCCCTTCAAGATATCTCCTAGGAGATACCTTTCAAACAAGCACAAAAGTGGATTTTTCCTTCAAGTAACAAGTGAAATTTTCCTTTAAATGGAAGGCACTATTGGGTGATATTTTGAAGGCCATTATAATACCTTAAAAGTATCTCTTAGAATATACCTTTAAAACACGCACAAGAGTGTATTTCCTCTTCAAGGTATCTCCTAGGAGATACCTTTCAAACAAGAACAAGATTGGCTTTCTTTTTCAAGGAACAAGTGAAATTTTCCTTTACATGGATGGCACTATTAGGTGATATTTTGATAGATTTTATAATATCTTCAAGATATCTTCTAGGAGATACATTTCAAACATGCAAAAGATTTGATTTCCCCTTTAAGGTATCATAATTAAAAGTCATAAGTTGAGAACTCACTATGAATTGAGAGTCATCATGTGGTGATATATATATGAGTCATCATGAAAAGCTACATCTTGAGAATCCATGAGGCATCAAAAGGTACCATGTGTTCAGATTTTAATCCAACTAGGTATCTTAGTCATATTCAAGCCATGTAAGTACTTAGATGGATTTGAGGTGTCATCCACATGTCAAAAAGTGGTAATCTATATATTTAAATCTAAAATTAACATCAAATCAAATTCAAATTAAAGCTAAATTGAATTCTAGTGTAATTAATATGCTAAAAGAAAAAGTTTAAAGTTTGACAAGCTTGCCATTAATATGACATAAACTCAAATCATCATCATCATTTTAATAAAAAAGCTTGACAAAAATGACTTCGGTGCATTCATCCAAAATTAAGACAGTATACAAGCTCATAAATGAAAATTCAAAAGCCATGGCCAAAGCAGGAACATATGCAACCACCAAGTCAGAATAGGTCCTATTTCTCTATTCATATGGGAAAAACATAGTCTTCCAAAAAATCATTTTTAATACCATTACATTGGCCACAGATGATAAACACTACAATGACTTATTCTACCATATGGAGAGGATTCCTCCCCACACATCTGCCTTCCATGGGCTAACTCTAGGTCAGACATTGCCTCCATCAACAGAGCCCTCAAGTGGTTCTTTAGATAAGACATAAATTAAGCAAATGCAATTGGCTAAAAATATATACAAAAAATGCCATATATTTAAGGTTATTTATTTATATATATATATATATAAGGTGTTTTATATATATATATATACAAAACATCATAAGGTTATTTATTTATATATATAAGGTTCTAAATATATAAAAGGTTTTTGTAATAAATTATGTGCTTTATATATATATATATATATATATATATATATATATATATATATATATATATATAAGCAAAGTTTGAATTAGACTATAGTTTTATTTTGAAGTCTAAATTTTTAGATTCAAAGACTAGTGACTTAGCTCCGAAGACTAGAAGTTATGCTATAAATACTGATAGCTATGCTCCTAAGATGAAAAATTATGAATGGGAAGAATCCACCTCCATCATTGAGAATGAATACAATGCCATTAGACCACCAATGCTACAATCTATAATTTGATGTGACAGTGTTTTCAAAATATCTCTTTCAATAGATTTGATGTGATGGTATTTTCAAAAGATCTCCTCCAATAGATTTGATGTGATGATGTTTCCAAATGGTCTTTTCAAACAATATTGATGTGACTATGTTTTAAATAGAGGCTATTTCAAAAATATTTGGTATGATGCATAATTCATTATGATTATTGCTCCCAATACTACCAATAATGACCTTTATGACACATCATTAGTACTTGACCAAAAAAATCACCTTCCCATTATATCTCAAATGCTCTAAAGAGATAATCATAATTTTCATCATTCTTATCATAATCACATCATATAACCTACTTTGTTATTCATTATTATATTGTCACTACTACCAATTATTATGTCATATCTCTAACCTCTCACTTCCCCTGTTACCTGTGAAAATTTGAACTCCATGTTTTACAATATAGTCAGATTTACAATTAAATAGTGCTTACTCTGAATATGGGTGGGATAAATAAAAAGAGTGAACCATAATCCATTAATACATTATTGCAAGATGAAGCAACTAGAGACATCTTTAAAATAATAGGTTTGTTGAATTTATTAAAAATGTTTTAGGAATTTCAAGAAATTGTGCAAGAATTCTATGAAAATTTTGATAAAGATCATGTTATTATCAAAGGGAAGAACATTCTAGTAAATCCCTCTATAATTAGTGTTCTATTTGGTATTCTTAAAGATGGAGTAGTTTCTATTAAAAATATTAGTTTATTTGACCTAATTTACATGTTTATTCAAGGAAATGAGCCACATCCCAGACTAACCAAATCCCCCCAAAGAGTAGCCAAGTGAATTTTGAGAGAAAGTCTTCATCAACCTTGGAAAAATGTTATTTTATACATAATGAAATATATCACTTGTGATGGTTAGTTTACATTAATGGGTGGAATGCTATGAGACTCCTTATTCACTTGAGGAAAGGAGATGTTTGAGAAAAATATAAGATCAATCTTCTCTCTTTCCTTCATAATGATTTGATTAATGTTTCTTGAAAGATAACATGAGGTACTAGGTCTACCCACTATTATGGGATGGTTACACTCATTTGTCACCATTATTTTCTCAATAAACCAAGAGGTGAAAAAGCTTGGTCCTCTTTCCTCCAAATTTTCTTCAATTCCTTCCAAAAAGACACCACACCCTACCTCTCCTCCTTCCACTACAATCTAGATTGAAGAACCCATAGTTCAAATTACAAAATGATCATCTTCATCACCATTGGTTTCAAAGATATTGTGCTAGAGATAAAAGAAACAAATGGCAATTTCTTCAAACCCCCATCATCCTCTAACTAAACTCAAATGCATTCAATGACTTATCTTGCAAGAAGTATAATAAGATGTGTTGGCCATAAAATAAGTTTTATTTTCAAAGGGGACTCTAGCAGAAGAAGTTATACGTCAAGAAGCAGAGCATTTTTTGCCCTCTATTGATGATAAGGGTAAATCATGCTTGATTAAATAATATCCATCTTTTCCATATTATGTCAATGAAGAAAAATAATTTTATCATGCCATGGATTTATCATGTTATGAGGAAAAAATCAGACTGCAAAAAATAGAGTTAGATGTTTTCTATTCAAATTTGAAAGGTAAGGACTTGATTTATAATTTGAAACAAAGGTGGGAATAATATGTTAATAGATTTATTGAAAAAGAAATAATTCTTAAAGTAATACAAGATGAATAGACTAGGGTCCATAATATTCTATTTTGACAGACCCAAGAATTGAGTAATTTATAGAATTCTTCTGCTACCAAGGACACTCAGATTACTAATTTTCAAAATGCCAATGCTAATAAGTGTAATCTAATTAATAATCTAAGATAAATTATTTTTGATAGAAATACAATTCTTTCCCAACACACTAATATAATAATAGATCTCATTACTCAAAATTTTGAGTTACAAGCCTCTATATAGGCCATGCAAAGAAAACCATGAGAAATTGCAGTTCAGATAGACGGTTCAATAAGAGTTGTTTCCTCTTTCCTTGTTCCCTTACATGAAATAATATCCATTGGAATAACACCTAGAAGAAAATATAAAAATATAAGGATGAAAATGCCAAACTTAAGGAGGAATCTCATAAGCAATTGGTAGAATCCTAATCGTAATTACAAAAATCACATGCTTCTATCTAGCACATTTATGCTATTTCTGAGAAACTATAAGCATGCAGATAGCCTTCATCAATTTATGTTCTTTTCTTACATGAGTAGTTTTATAAATTGAAGATTAAGTAATTTACCTTATTTTTCCACATATCATTAAAGATGAGCATGTATTTATGGACATTTTTTAAAGAGCATTGAAGAAAGGCAAGATGCCATTTGTGAGTTATATACTTTTAATTTGTTTTTAGGATATCAATATAATTTTCTAATTAATTTATTTGTTGGAGAGACATAATTTTGTGCCTTTCTCTCCACTCTAAGGAACCAAATGGCATGGCAATAGACCAATAATAGATTTCTAAATTACAAAGCACCACTAGGTTATGTATGAAACCACAATTTCTAGAGGTAAAGAAACTTATGTATATTTTTCAACCACTATATCATATGTAAATGAAGATCAAGTATCATGAGCTATTGAGATCTAATATTATTTCTTTTAGAGATTTTCTAAACCACCATTATGCCAATAGTTTCAATACAAGTCTTTCCAGATAGGAGACATTACCTAATGAGTTGAAGCGTAGGGAAGTCAGCCTCACAAATATTAGATGGATTCTAAGAAGAGCCAAAATTTTTTGCCAAATAAGCACTCAAATCTTAGAGGAAAGAGTTTCAAATCTATAGATTGGGATTAGGTTTAGGCATCTTATCATTTTCTATCCTCTATCTCCATGGCAGAGTTGGAATTCTCAAGTAGAAGTTGAATTTGAAGCCTAGGTGCATATAGTTATTAGAGATATTGGATTCTTTCAAAGGGGTCACCATGACTGGGTCCATCATTTTGAAGTTTATGATCTAATTCAAAGGTTTGACTCAAGAAATTTTGATTAAGGATAAATCATCCCACTTCATTACAAGAGGAATTTCAAAAGGTAAAATGTGGGGGAGAAATGATGAGTATTTCAAATAACTCATCATAGTTATATAAACTATACATAAAGTGTTGCCTTTAGCTATATATTGTATTGTATTTAATAGTTGAGGTTTGATCTAAATAGGATATGAATGCAATTCGTTCTTTTTTGTATGTAATTTATTATTGATTCTTTACCTTATTATTGTGTCTAACTTAGATGAATAATGTAGTCTTTAGTATAGCAACACATCCCAAGGATGGTATAATTTTGATTACAATAACACATCCTAATGATGGAGTAATTTTGAGAAGGTAACAAATAATTTTGACAACTCTTTCAGCTATAATTTTGAGGATTTAGAAAGTGAGCTTTGAAGATTTAATGCTCCAAAGACACTCCAAATATGATCTAAAATTGCTTTGAAGGTGCTCTAGGTGTGTTCTAAAGACATACATAGGTGCTCTAAAGAAGTCTAAGAATGCTCTGAAGACTTATATAGGGTGATCTAAAGACCTGTATAGGATGCTTTGAAGATACCTAGATGTGCTCTAAAGACCAACTAAATCCTACTACTTAGAATAGTAATTATGCATATATCTATAAATATACTTTTTATATTTAGATGTCTTATTTTAAACATTACCATTCATGGTAATGGATTAAAATAGTTTAGATATATTTATAAACTAGATAAGTATCTTTAGTTTAACTTTAGATTATTTATGTCCTATTTATGATTAATTGAGTCAGTTCTAATGCCTTCCTAAAAGCATGAGATCTAACTCTTAGATAATCTATATTTTGAATAAACATATTTAGGCATTAAAATCACCAAGATTTTATATCCTATGAATAGATGTTAAGATGATTCTATATATACATATCCTTCTCATCTCAGGGAGTTTTTAAATTCCTAATTCAAATTTTTGGATGTTGATAGTGTGAATGATTAACAAAAAAATTATATTTACTTTCCTACAAACTAGAGTTAGAGTTTCATTTACTTTTTTTAGGATTTAGAAATCATAGCAAAAGAAAAACCCCCCAAACAGTGAAATTTACAACTCCAATACTAAATAGTCTCATTTCAAACATCATCAAACACTACCCTAGTTTAAAATGACACCAATCTATTGATTGGTTCAATGAGAGGTATAACAATAACCTATCATTAGGTGTATCAATTAGGCTCTTAAAAACTACTATAAACTAGTGATTACCAAATAAAAGGGTTCAAAAAAGGAGAAAGGGATGATTGAAAACAAAAAAGGGTGATACACCAATCTTTGACACTCATCATTGCTTTGAGACAAACACATATGATATCCAATAACTCATACACTCACATAAACTCTATAACTAGCTCATTGCATAAGTGTTTCTTAAGAAGTCTCAAACAAATAAGATAAAGGAAGAAGGTATGATCATATCTACAACCTATCTTCACCTCATGACTGATATAACACATTCTAAGACCTACAAACATAAAACTATCTTGCATAGATGCAAGAGAGAGAGGACAAACACCAAGAAAGAGAGATCCTTCACAAAGTATTCATGCACAAACTCAACTAAATATAAGATGAAAGCATATAGAAAGGTAAATTAACTCTTATACTATTTTCAAGAGGTGTTTTCATTACAAAATGGGCATGGATAATTCATACCATAAGAGCAACTAGTCTCTTACAATGAGAAAAATGAGAGATATATATAATAAAATGGAAGATAGAAAAGGGAGAAATAGATGATGACTTGAGTGATGTCATCCTACATGGAAAAAGTCTTCATTATTATATAAATATTATTAAATGGTTTGTGTTTCCTCCTCTTTCCACTTAACCTCTCCCACTTTCCAAATTCATCACATCTCCCACTTGATTTTCTAAAATCCTCTAGACACTTTTTGAAGGCTTATCAAATCAGCACATCATTATTAACCAATTTTGGTCATGCATTTATCTAATTTTAAATCAAAATAATTAAAAAGAGAGATAAATAAGATTTTCAACACAATAAATTTTATAAAAAATAGAGATACAAATCAAAATATATGGCTAAAAAACTAATACATAATTTCACACAGTCACATTAACACCTTCAAAACATGGAAAAATGGAAAATCATAGAGAAATATATGAATAAAACCCATCATAATTTATATTTACAAAAAAATCTTGAAAAGACACTCAAAAGAGTATTTTTATTTTTTTTAAAAGATCAAAATAACCCCTGCAACCTTCCCTCTATGTGTTTTCTTGTGAAATGTTCGCTAAGTGATAAACCTTCACTTCACACCATCATAAATTTTCACTAGAAGCTCATGCAATTTCAAAAAAAATGCATTACCTTATCATACCATTAAGGTAAAATCATGAAAAAAGTCATGGAATTTAGAATCCATTTTATCATGCATAAATGGGATTCAAAAGTGCTCACTAGGCAGATTTAGCAATTGGGAGATGTAGAAAATGACTAAGTAAAAATCAATACAAAAGCTAATTTTCATAGTTACACATTCCACACATTATATCTAATAGGTGTGCACTATATTTCTCATTACACTCTAATGAAATTTATATATCATCATGAGAAATTTGAATAAGATTTGACCTACTCTACCACTATGAAAATGAGATTGAAACGTGCACATTGGCCAGATCTGAAAACTAGAATTATAGAAAATTGACAAAGTAAAAATCAACTCAAAAGCCAATTTTCATAGCTACATATTTTTCATGTAAGATCAAATTTATGAGACTTAATTTACCCTCACATTATTATCACATTTGGTTACCATCATGTGAAATTTGAATGTGATTGGACTTGATTTGATCCTACAAAATAGTGTTTGAAAAGTGTTATGCAAGTTGATTTTGGACCCGAAAACACAAAAATTTGTGCACTGGGTAGTTTTCATGACTATGATATTTTGAATCCAATTTTATCAATACAAGTCTTGCATGGTGGGAGACATTATATATTGAGTTGAAGCACAGGGAAGTCCTTAGCCCCACCAATATTAGATAAAGTCTAAGAAGATCTAAATCAGTTTGCCAGATAATCACTTAGATCTTAGAGGAAAGAGGTTTAGATGTCTAGATTGGGATGAGATTTAGGCTTTCTATCATTCTATATCCTCTATCTCCATGGTAGTGTTGGATTTCTCAAGTAGAATTTGAAATTCAAGACTTATTACATACAGTGGTCAAAGATCTTGGATTCTTGCCAAGGGGCCACCATGACTAGGGCCATCATTTTGAAGTTTATGATCTGAGTCAAAGATTTAAATCAAGAAATTTGGATTAAAGATCAGTCATCCCACTTCTTTACAAGAGGAATTGAAAAAGGTAAATTGTAAGGAATAAATGTTGAGCATTTCATATAAAAATCATAGTTATATAAATTGTCCATAAAGTGTTGCCTTTGGTTATATATTGTATTACATTTAATAGTTAAAGTCTGATATAAGTAGGATATGAATGCAATTTATTATTTGTTTATATATAATTTATTATTAATTCTTTACTTTTTTATTGTGTCTAAATTAGATGAATAAAATAGTTTTGAGTAGAGCAACACATCCCAAGCATGGGGTAATTTTGAGTACAGAAACACATCCCAATGATGGGGTAAATTTAAGAAGGCAACACATATTTTTGATAACTCTTTCAGTTATAATTTTGAGTCTTTGGCAAGCAATCTCTCAAAGACACTCCAAAGAGTCTCTAGAATTACTATAAATATGCTTTGGATATGCCTCGAAGACATACATAAGATGCTCTGAAGAAGTCTAGGAATGCTCCAAAGACCTTTACAATGTGTTTTGAAGACCTATGTAGGATGCTCTGAAGATATCTAGATGTACTCTAAAGATTATAAAAATTATGTGTAATACATGTTAATGAGATAAATTAGGAACATTTTACTATAAAAATTTTGTTTGAAAAAAAATAAAAATTTGATTGGATGCAAATGATAGCTGAAAACCAAAAAAAGGTAGTCAAACAAATCTTCAGTTCCCTACTACTTCCCACCCCTTAAAAACTTCTCCCTAAACAGTAGTTGCTCCTATTTTCAATATGTGTATATTTTATAAGAAATTTTTTAATATATAATGATGCATGAGACCCCTCTATCCAATAATATCAAAGCACGAGAGAAACTTTTGCCACCTCAAATAATAATGCTCGGTGTTATTCAATCATTCATTCATTAAAGTTTATGATGCAACATGAGAGAAACATTTTCCAACCAAAAAATAAACTTTCAACTCAATCTAAAATGGAAACAATTCAACTCAAATAATAATAACTTGGAATAGGCCAAAAAAGGACTTTTCAACTTAGCATAAAATGGAAACAATTCATAGTAACCTGAATAGAGCCAACAAACAAACGATGCAAGGAGATAGAGATAGGGTGGAACCATTGAAACCCTCTCACATCACAACACTTGTTTACTATGATTATTTGATTATAGTTAATAAAACAATCTCTCCTTTCCCCTCACACTCATCATTTAGGTCCTTATTGAATACAAGTAAGTGATAAACAATCCTAATCTCTACCATTTTATTAGCTTAGCCATTTCATAACTAAAATCTAGGTCTATCTGAATCTCAACGATTTAATAACTTAAAGTGGTAAACAATGAATAAAAGGTTCATGTCAAGCCAAACAATTCATACACTTTACATATAGTAAAACAATACATTAAATAGATTATATACCTAATAAGAAAGACCTATAGAAATGACAGTGATAAATGTGGTCAGTGCTTCTACCACTAACACCACTGTTAACTTAACAGTCAATCGAAGAATGTTTTTTGACCTTCTAAATAGAGAGAGAAAAACTAAGAGAAAATAATGGAAAGAGAAAAGGATAAACTTAACTATAATTTCAAAGTTCACAAGAATTTTTAATTCTATAATAATTTAAAAGTTTATATAAAAATTTGTAACATATAAAATTATTTTTAAACATTTGTATATTTAAACATATTAAACATTTAAACAATGTACATTATTTAATAGAAATATATAAAGGTTCAAACATAAATAAAAATAAATAATAAACTTAGATAGTTTTTGAATATAAAAATATTTACAAATTTTATTGTTTATTATAATTATTTTTATTTAGAAAATTTAATAATATTTGTTCATTAAATTACATGTTTAAATTGTCTAATAGGGATTTGACTCCTTAATTTTTAGTCCCCATAGAATAACTTTGAGATAATTTAATTCACCAATTCAAATACCTATGAAAGAGAGTCATCTTTCTTGAATTTACAAACTAATTTTTAGAGACGAATTCAACCCCAAAATGGTAATTAAAATAAGTGATACAAAATTGTACCAAGTAACTCAAAGACCTAGACTTGGGAAATGATTTTGTGGGTTTATCTAAATTATGGTTATGTGAGAGAATAAACATTCTATACCGTATCAATATATAAACATCAACTTTTCATTCATGAAAATTAAGCGTGTTATCTCAATGTAGAGTCAGGGTTAAACATTTCGGCTAACAACACAAGTACTTCAACTTTGAATCCAAATATTGGGGTCAAAAATATATGGCCAAATCACATCCATGTAAAATCAATTAAATTTAAATAGAAAATTTTAATCCAAGCAACTTTACTCTTCTTGAAAAAAATATTTCAATATAAGAATCACAAAAACTTCATTTATCAAGATTATATAAATTATATTACTGATCAAACACAAGATTTAATTATATCTCTTAGGAAGATTTTCAAGGGCATTTTGACCATTAACTATTACATCATAAGATGTAAGATGTATGCATATACATTCAATCACTCCATTTAACATCAATAATATAATTATTAATCAACACTAATTTTGCTTATCTAATTTATCCCCTTTCATCCAGTTAATTTATCACCCATTTCTAATTATTTATCTGATGTCCCCCTTCATTATTTGTCATCTACTAACCTTATCCATCCCCACCAATCAATTAATTATCCTATATCACCATTATCTTATCCTAATCTCCACTTTTTTATTATTTGAGAATTTTAAATTCCCATGACCCACCTACCCACCTACACTAGCCTATTCCTAGGCTCTCCTACACCCCTAGTCCCTAATCACCCACCTAATCCCTATCTAATCCCATACCTAATCCTAATTAGTCCCTAATAGGATTCTAGAATTATCTAATTCTATAATCCTCTCTATTCTCACCCTCTTCTCTAGAAGCCTCTAAATCTAGAGGCTTACAAGAATAATCCACTACAATACTATATAATGAAAATTATAGAATTCAAATATGGAAATATAAGTAAAATTATCATCATGAAACTTTGGAAATTATAGTAATGATTTATAAATAATAGGATCTTGCATAATAAGTGCATTTTCATCCACATTTTTTGAAGATGACACATTATTAATAATATATTTAGGAGAAACAAGTGGTGGTGGTGGTGGTATACTAGTAGGCATACACATTCAAATAGATCGTGTCTTTTGAATATATATATCCACTTCAAATTTTTATCATATTTATAAACTCAAAATTCTTCTTGGTTGCTTCTAATTTTCTTAGCACCATTGAAATAATAGAGAATTCTCCATTACAATCACCAAGATAAAATTCGTTATCCACAACTAAGTTCCTTATCCAAAAAATATAGATACCCCCTAATCGAAACAAAGGGAGTTACAATTTTGACGTAAAAATTATGCTAAGAGGATATCTCTTTACATGAATAACACAAACCATCATAGACAAAATCATTTCATGGTGATTTAGATCCTAATAGGTTTGTACCCATAATTACTTTAGATGAACTTATTTTGACATTGTCATCTGTGTGGAATAAATAATAGTTTTAATTATCAATTTACACTCTTTTGATTCACATACTCCCTCTTACACACACACACACACACACAAAAATTATATTAGATATTAAATAAATATTGACATATAATATATATCATAATATTTTTATATATTAAGCTGATAAATAATATATTTTTTATTTTATTAGTGCTTGATAATTAAAGGATCTAGAGCCGTTACACCATATATAGCATAAGACAAAAGGTGGTCTAGATTGACAATATAAAATGTTAAGGCATTAGTAACCAATCAAAACCAGGCAAGAGGATTTTTTATATTTACTATATTACCTTTAAAAATGAAACATATAGACAAATTGTCTTACATATGTCTATCTTTTTAAAATATTAGCTTTAGATAACCAAGATTACTAGAGAATACAAACTAGAATGAAGTTTCAAGAGGAACAAAAAGACCACTTCTCATTCTAATATTATAAGATCAACCAATTTACTATCACATAAAATACTACCATAAAAAAAAACTATAAAAGGACCAGCCTACACCATATCCATGAGAGCTATGTCTGAAGAAGGCATCCTAAAACCTAACTATGCTCCAACTATTATTGCCAACTGGGGGTAAACCATCTTACACTAAGGACCAACATAATCCTTTCATAATAGATTTTTACCATGCCACCAAGGAGAGAATTTTAGCAATCCCTATGCTACCCTTTTACAAGCCACTTAATGGCTTTGACATGATCTATATTTTTATGGGAAGCCTACCAATCACCAAGACTAGATATAGGCCTAAGAACCTCATCCAAATCAAGTAGAAAAATATTTCTATTATGTACCACTTCATGAGAATTATCATAGGCCTCTTCCACTTCCTTAACAAAATGCACTAAAGCCAAGAACTGATCTTCCAATTTCAAGAAGGTAGACAAAGGGATGAAACCTAAAGAGTCATGAATAGACAAAGGCATTATTGAAGAAGGGCTGAGAGATAGAGAAGCTACTTGAGGGGAAAAGGCCTAATAATACTCTGGAAACACAAATAACTCAACCACTATTTGAACTTAATCAACATCTAAAATCAAAAGATAGAGATTACTATAGAAAAGTGAAGCCAAATCAAAATTGACTCAAACCTGATTACTTCCTGCCAGAGAATCTATGCCCAAAACAATTTCAATTACATCTACCACTTCTGATGTAGGAAGCCAAAAAAAATTGAAAGGCGAGTTCTGGGAATTGGACCACAAAAACCCATTTCCCTAGTTTTGGCTTTACCAAACACTAGGGTCCAACGCGTAGATTCATTTTAAAAGTCCTCCATCCTCAAAATAACCAACAAAATTAATGACTAAGTAAACACAAACCAAGGAAAAGAACCACAATGCAAACATTATGTAAAATGATCCATGTTTGGAAATTAATACCCTTGCTATGAGACATATAGATCCATGCTTGCTAATTATGGTAGGTCAAATCATATTGGATTTCAAGCCTTTGCCATCATTATGATTAAAAATTCAAACATGTGAGTCTACCAAAATCATAATGAAAAAATCCTACCACCTTTTAATAGGAAGATTTTTATTTTTAATCATATTAAAAATAAAACCATTAAAAAATTAGAAATTAATTTGGTTAAAATTGAAACAATCTACCCAAATTGAACTAACATTATCCAATCTCATTTCCATAGGTTGATCAATAGCCACATTAGCCAGAAAGTCTACCACTATATTACTTTCTTTGAAGTAATGTGAAGCTAACCAATTAGAGAAAAAATGCATTTTCAGCCAAACTATATCTAGGATATTCATTAATTTCCATGAGTTTATTCTTTGATTTATCAGATCTTGAATTACAACTTGTGATTATCCTTCAATTTCAAGTGTTTTAATACCATAATCAATTGCCAATTGAATTCTTTCTACCAATTTTTGGGCTTATGCTTCATTATTAGTCCCATCAGGGAGCTTCAAAGATAAGGATCTAATTAAAGAGCCACTACAATCTTTAATCACACATCCAGCTCTTGATGATCTTGGAGTACCTCTACAAGGCCCATCAAAATTTAATTTAAATTAGCTAAGATTTGGGGGTGTCCAAATTACATATTTTATATTTATCTTATTTTGCTTATTTACTACTGAACCATGAATAAGAGGCTATTTGAAATATTTATAGATAGCACACACTTCCATATCCCATTTAGATAACATACCTTTTATTTATGAAAGTGTGAGAAGACCACTTCTGAAATGAAAATTTCAATATCTTTCAGCAATACATACAAAGGATGGGCTTTATTTTCAAAAATCCTTACATTTCTTTATTTCTATACTATCCATATGAGAATAGTAGAATTTCTTTTCCATAGGGAGAAAAGACAATCTTTAACATTTCCAATTGGCCAAGAAGAAAAATCTTGATGGAGAGTTTGCGGCTTATCCCAGGACCAATTCAATTTAATACACAGCCAAAACCAACACTAGTTAGCAAATTGATAATTGAACAAGATATTATCTGCTATTTCTTCATCTTGTTCACAAAGACAACATCTAGATGGGCCTACAAAACAAATTCTATTAAGAAATCATGTGTTAAAATATAGTTATGAAAAATGAGCCAAGCAAAGGCACTTGCTTTCTAAAGTCCTTTATTCTAACATATAAAGTTAGCCCATTTTAATAGAGTCATCCTTAGTTTTAGCCATTTGGTAACCAAGTCAAACTAAATAAATACCTATTTTGGCACCAATCTAATGCAACTAATCTTCTTTGATGTTCAAAAAAATCTTCCTATTTCTAAGGCATTCTTCCATAGCATGAAATTCTTTTGAAGGAACAGGAAGGCCCTAAAGACATTTCCAACTACAGACCACTTTTTAAGAGAGACTATCTAAAAAAATATAATCCCTCACCTGAGTCCCCCAAAGAGCTTCCAAAAAAGGTTTGATCTAACTATTTGAAAACATTTCTACAAGAGGATGATGACTATTCCAAGAATCATTCCAAAAATCTACCTTTCTACCATTGTTGATAGTCCAGGAAATATGTTGAGAAATGATCAACCTATATTTTAACATGAAGTTCCAAATATGGGAGTCATAAGGAGGATTCAAAATAGAGATCATTCTTTCTAAGGCATCTGAATCTATATACTTATCTCTAAAAAGGTTGCACCAAAAATTGTTAGGTTCAAACACCATTTTCCAAACCAATTTAGCACCCAACACAATATTCTAGAGATGAATAACTTTGATGCCAACACCACCTTTTAGCTTTCTTGAACAAACCTGATCCCATTTCAAAAGAGATTTTTTTTATCCTCACTACAACCTTGCCAAAAAAAATATTTCATAATTTTGTTCATCGAATTGAAAATCTTGATAGGAGGGTTGATCATCTAAAAGTAGCAAGTTGGTAAAGCATTGAGAAAAAATTTAATCAGAGTAATTCTCCCTGCTAGAGAAAGTCATCTAGCCTTCCAAGAGTTCAAATGGGCTTTGAATCTTTCCAACAAATCTTGAAAAATATGAGAGGAGCTAGACCCTTTAAAAATAGGAACTCCCAAATACTTTCTTGGAAGCTTCCCAATTTTAAATCCTAGAAAATTGATCAGGTTCTTTTCAATCTTATGACAATAGTTCATGACAAAAAAATTAGATTTACCTTCATTCACTTTTGGACCAGACATTGCTTCATAATTTTTCAAAATTCTTTTGAACTCTTTAGCTTCTACAATCCTTGCTTTTCCAAAAATAAAAGTGTCATCTATGAATTGATGATGAGTTAGAATCTTAAAATTATCAAAAATTTGAAGACCCTAAAGCTGACCTCTTATCTGAGTATCATAAACTGCTATGCTCAGCTTTTGTTAGGATGATGAACAAAAAAGGAGATAAAGGATCACTTTTCCTTAGACCTATGGTAATTTAGAAAAAACCAAAGGGACTACCATTAACTAAAACTAAAAACTTTGGCTTAGAAACATAGCTAAAGACCCATTCACATGAATCATGACTGAAGCCAAACTTCAACAAAATTTTAAAAATAAATCTCTAGTTGACCCGATCATATGCTTTTCTTATATCTAATTTAATCAATATACATTTTAGATGATTGTGAGACAAAGAATTTAGAATGTCATGGGCCACA
Source organism: Torreya grandis (assembly GCA_037957365.1). Taxonomy (NCBI): domain Eukaryota; kingdom Viridiplantae; phylum Streptophyta; class Pinopsida; order Cupressales; family Taxaceae; genus Torreya; species Torreya grandis. The sequence goes on from JARHVA010004153.1 coordinate 450,527, forward strand.
ATAATACCTTCTTGTATGTTTCTACTTGGGACAAAGCTAACTTGTTCACCTGAAATCAACTTGTTCAGTAGAGGTTTCATTCTTTTAGTAATTACCTTCGAAATGATATTATAAAATGTGTTATACAAGGCAATGGGTCTGAAGTCTAAAAAGGAAGATTAATCCTCCCCTTTAGGAAAAAAAAGAGATGAAAGTCATATTGAGCTTAGGTTTTACTTTTTTCTTCTTTTTAGATTCTTCTACCATATCTCAAACATTTGCACCTACAACTTCCCAATGATTAATTATATATTAATATTATGTATAATTTATATATTTTGTAAAATATATTTTAATATTAATAAATATTATTATTTTATATAATATATATGTTAATATAGGTTATAAATCAATATTATATATTTCAGTATAAAATATTTCAATACATCTATATATTGTTAATAGTATAGAAATAATATTATATTATTAACAAAATTAAATGAATTTTTATGCCTTTAACTTATTGTATAATGTCATATAACATGAAAATGGGATGATTTTTATCTTCATTTAATATTCATGTATGGAAGGGGGTAAAAAATATGCGCATATATACAAATTTAAAACTATGTGGTGCTACACCATGTGTGTACGAGATGAGGTAGATTTCTTCGAAGAGTAAATCTATCAAACATTAATAATGTTTGGTAGGCAATGGGCATTAAATTAAAAGTTAAAATCACTTATCTTGAAATTTAAATCATGTATCATGAAGCATTAAATTTGGTGTTGTAGATGACACTTGGTAGGGATAGTGGGTAGTAAAGCAGATGGACAATCAATTAATTTCAAGTAATGTGAATGATTAATTTTTTATCCATTTGAAATTAGTTTTAAAAAGTCCACAAACTATTAAATTACATAAAAATTATATAAATGAATCTTTGTTCTACTTTAAAAAATGAAAATTCAAAATTACGTGGCCAAATCACATCCATGTAAAATCAATCAATTTTAAATAGGAAACTGTAAGCCAAACAACTTTATTATTGAAAAAATATTTCAATACAAGAATTACAAAAACTTTATTTATCAATATTATAAAAATTATATATCTATATATTGTTAATTGTACAAAAATAATATTAATTTTTTTTTAAAAGTAAATGGATTTTTATGCTTTTAGTATATTACATACTGTCACGTAATGTATCAAATTTCAAGTAATGTGAATGATTAATTTTTTAGTACTGCAAACTTGGTTATAAAAAGTCTACGAACTATTAAATTACATACAAATTATATAAAGGAATATCTAATCTAATATACAAAATGACAATCAAATTTTAGTTAACTGCAAGGTATTTGGAGCTGTAATTTCAGTTAGTGATACATAATTTTTCTATTGAATTGATTCAAATTAAGCTAAAATTTATTTAGCACTAATGAATATCTATTCCAGTGATTTTATTTCTCCACTCAAATCCTTTAGTTTATTTCTCTAGTTTATTAAGACCAGAATGATTGCTTACTAACTTCAATTTTGAAGTCTGAATATGAGATGTGTTTCTTGGTGTTTTTGACTAAAGGTATCGCAAAGTGAGCTAGAGATGTGTTCATCAGTTTCTGTGGATAGGACTAGTTCTTTTTTGACTCGTGTATACCATGGCCTTATTGGTGGTTTTTTGCAATGCATAGTTACTAAGATGCATGTATTCACGCACCTACATTCAGCTATAGTTTTTTCTTCTTAATGTTAGAAACTATTTATTTCATATAATATGAATTCATTGTTTTTAATTATAGTTTTATATCCAATCATATTTATTTTTTAATTTTCAAACAAATTTTTTCAGTAAAATACTCCTAATTTTTTTGAGTAACATATATTGCACAAATTTCTAAAGAACATAGGATTGTAAATTAGGAAAAATAATCCTACAATTTCTCAGTAGCACCCCCTCAAAAATAATCAGTAATCTCTTAACATGGAACCCCTACCTTACTATAGGTAAATTTGATTAAATGGTAACATGTCAAATTGATAGATGTAAATCTTATAGAGAGAGATGTAATTCCTACTATGATAATGTCAAATTGTTAGTGGTTAGTTTGAGAGATTAAAAAGAAAAAAAGAAAAAATTGTTCATTATTCACCAATTCAAAAACCAATGTACCACTTATAATGTAATTCAAACATTTTCCAATCTACTAATGCCACCATTCATTAATGAGAAAGAATTTTTGGGACAAATGGTGGATGGTTATGATGTTCCACCTTATAACAACAATGAGGTTTCTTCATTTTTTTGAGAAAAAATTAATGCAAGTATAATATCATGAATGAAATTCTTTATTAATTTTATTATTTAGAGTTTTTGGGCTAATAAAAAGATTTTTGACAGGATAGGTTGGGTGCATATCATGTGCCTAATCAATATGCGAGAATCTCAAATAACCACTTTATCCTTAGACAATCCCCTCTACAATGAAGGATGTTATAAAGATTGACAATTTACATGCACTTAAGGCACTTATTGACACCCTCATGTAACATATGAGCCAATTTTCCCATACTAATGCTTATGAGAGTGGACATGGAGAAGGTCCAACAAACACTGCTACTCAACCTTACTAATGCAGATCCTATGGTGCTTTATGCATTGGATCTTAAATTAGATGAGGAGAAGGATTTGATGTAAACCAATTATGGTGGTGTTTCTAATTGATTACATGATATGGTTTTGACCCCTGTTACAAGAAACATGATAGCTAACAGTCATTGCACTTTTTCATGACCTAAAACATGGACATCATAAAATGGAATTTTGGGTCCATATTTGATGGATTTATTACTAAGACTACATTTTTTGGCAATTTTTAGAGGTTTAATCACTCATACAACATTTATGGGATGTTAGTGAAAGTTGCATTAACACAACACCTAGTATCATAAGTTTACCTTTTGTAATTTTCAGTATTTGACAATGATAGATATATGGTGATTAATCAGTATTGTAAGCCTTATGTTGATTGTAATTTTAAAATGGAGACACTTCCTAGTATAATTGCCTTTGTTACTCATTTCTGATTTTTTTAAATATACATTTGACTTGAAAATATTACCTGCACCTTTGCAAGTATCTTTTAAATTTGACATGTAATGTTTTTTATTGGACCCATAAAATTATAAATAGTGTTTCAAAGATAATAATTGTTTTACATAATAATAAATTAAAATAATATATATGTAATTTTATTAGGGTGTAATAGGAGATAATACCATCTTTTTTCTAGCCAGATTGTGAATCGTCTTATAGCTCATATATTGATAGAACTACTTGGTTGATGTTTATATATATAGAGGTAATTTTGAATTTTATAAGTTATCATTTATGTATATGCATATAATTTTATATATATTATCAAATAATGATGACATTTTATTTATTTCATTATTGACATTATTTGAGACTCCTCCATCTATATAGGTATGAGCAGACATAGGTGATGCTAATGTGATTTCATTTGTGCAGCAACTTATTGAGATGTTAGTCAAACTTTTAAAATATATTTAAGTGTAAATATGAATTTTTTTTAATAAATTTCCTAACATAAGAACCCCCATGTTCATATTTTTATTCCTTTAAGAATTATATACATACACACATACATTTGACCTTGTTGTAATTATTTTAGACATATTATTTTTTGAATTTCATTATTTTATCAAAAGTTTGCATATAGATATAATCATAGACTCAAATTATTTGATCATAAGGCACATGTCATCAGAAGAAGCTAATCACATTATTCAATATTTCTATCTCACTATGTCACTAATCATATAGAATATATTTGGCATTTAGTTGATTATGGATAATTTTTATGGGTCACATATGTCCACCATATCTTCTTGTGGTAGTATGGAGTAGCTACAATAAGATTTTCAATGCCCAACTACTGGCTTCATATCATAATTTTAAATAACTAGTTACGTTATACTTCATATACTTATAGGTGTGTTAATTTATTGTATTTGCATTTATGAGAGGCATGGAAATTGGATGGATGCACCATGGAGTGACACTATATTTATTAATAATTTATATTATGTGATGTATTAGTTCATTGTATTATAATAATAATGCATATGGATGAGATTTACTAAAAAAATTAATTCATCAATGCTACACAACTATCTAGCAGTTCTGGTTATTTTGAGTCTTAGTCAAATGAAACAACTCATATTTACAAGCCATAGTTAGAGATCTACACCTTCAAGAATTCTTGGATGAAACCTAGATAACTACCACTGTTAATGGTTTGTGGTTTTTTGATTAAATATCAAGGACACGTGAAGTAGTCAAAATTTAATATTAAGTATGAAATGTGTTTCTAAACATTTGATTGTAGTTCAAGTGGAATATATAAACAACTCTGAACATGCATGCCAAGTTATTAAAATTGAATTAGAGATGGAATTGTATACAAAAATTGGCATGGTTCAATTTGGTAAATGGCAGAGGGATTTTTGCTATTCTTATGGTTGGAGGATAGAACCTTATCTAGATTTAGAGAGATTTAAACTTGTCGAAAATAGTCAAAATATTTTCAATGGAATTGTGATAGTATTTAAATATTTTTATTATTATGGATTTACTTCTTCTATTTATCACCACTTGAATATGAATAAGGATGTTTCTCTTTCATGTCCATTAATCACATCAAACATTGAGCGTACATTTAGTGGGAATATATATTAATCCCCCTTGATGTCAACTTTAATGAATACTTTAAACCAAGGTGGGTCTTTCTCATAATCCTAATTACAAATGATTAAAGCATTGGAGGGAAAAAATCTCTCATTGAGAAAAACACCTAAAATTCATCCAAATATGGCCCGCTTGATTCATAATATGTCTTGCATAACACTCTTGCATCAGAGGTATAATTTCAGCCCTTACCACCATACTTTATCGCACTAAAGTTTCTTACTTATGATTAAAATGAAGGGTGACACTGAGCATGACCGAGAAATGAAACTCCTTGCATTAAATAAGCTAAGGTATGGGGCCAGTACATTGGCTTCATCCAATACAAAATTTAAGATCAAGCCATCTTACAATATTAGTATGAAAAAACAAAACTGTGATACTAATCAAAAAATGAACATGACAACACCACATCAAGTTGTATTATAGAATACACCACATAAAAAAATTACTAGATTCAAAATATGTCCACCATATCTTCTTGTGGTAGTATTAAGCAGCTACAGTAAGATTTTCAATGCCCAAATTAAAAGGTTTCCTATCATAATTATAAATAACTAGTGATCTTGTACTTCATATACTTATAGGTGTGTTAATTTCTTGTATTCACATTTATGGAGAGGCATGGAAATTGGATGGATGAACCATGGAGTGACACTATGATAATTATATTATTATGTGATGTATAATTAGTTCATGATTGTATTATAATATGCATATGGATGAGGTTTAATAAAAAAAATTAATTAGTCAATGCTACACAACCATCTAGTAGTTGTTATTTTGAGTCTCAGTCAAATGAAATAACTCATATTTACAAGACATAGTTAGAGATCTACACTTTCAAGAATTCTTAGATGAAACTTAGATAACTACCACTATTTGAATGGTTTGTGGTTGTTTAATTCAATATCAGGGGCACATGAAGTAGTCAAAATTATGTTAAGTATGAAGTGTGTTTTTGAACATTTTATTATAGTTCAAGTGGAATATATAAACAACTATTAACATGCATGCCAAGTCTCTAAAATTAATTTTAAGGTGGACTTGTATACAAAAATTGGCATGGTTCATTTTGGTAAATGGCAGAGGGATTCTTGTTATTCTTATGGTTGGAGGATAGAACCTTATCTAGATTCAGAGATATTTAGAGAGATTTAGACTTGTAGAAAATAGTCAAAATATTTTCAATATAATTGTGATAGTGTTTAAATATTTTTATCAATATGGACTTAATTCTATTTATCACCACTTGAATACAAATAAAGAATTTAGTAAAATAACATTGCATTCAAAAATGTTTCATTTTATGAGGCAAAAACTAACTACTCTAGAAAAACATTTAAACATAAATTATTTAGTAAAAATATTTAAATATTTAAACATGATAAATAAAAATAAATAATAAATATAGTTTTTAAATATAAAAATAATTATAATTTTTTATCGTTTATTATAATTATTCTTATTAAATATGTTTATTTATATTTGTTAATTTACATGATTAAATTTCCTAATAGGGATTTGACTCCTTAATTTTTAGCCCCCCTAGAATACCTTCGAGATAAAATTCACCAATTTAAATACCTTTGATAGCAAGTCACCTTTCTTGAATTTACACTTTTGACTCTATCAGTTAATTTAAACAATTTAATAACACAATAAACATTTGATATGTTCAGATATCAAATATGATAGAGGCCAATACAAAGGACATGCCTCATTCACATCCATTAATCACATCAAACATTGAGCATACATTGAGTGGGAATACATATTCATCCCCCTTGATGTCAACTTCAATGAATACTTTGAACCAAGGTGGGGCTTTTTCACAATCCTCATTATAAATTATTAAATCATTGGAGGAAAAAAAATCTCTCATTGAGAAGAACACCTAAAATGCATCCAAATATGTCCCACTTGATTCACAATATGTTTTGCATAACCCTCTTGCATTAGTGGTACCATTTCATCCCTTTCCACCACACTTTGTGGCAATAAAATTTCTTTCTTATGAGAAACATGAAGTGTGACCCTAAGTATGATCGATAAATGAAACTCCTTGTATAAATAAGATATTAAAGTATGGTGCCATTACATTGGCCTCATCAAATTAAAAATGTGAGATCAAGCCATCTTACAAAGTTAATCCAAATGAACCAAAAAGTGATATTATTACCAATAAAATAATGAACATGGTAGTGCCACATCAAGCCATATTATAGAATGCAACACAAAAAAATTACTAGATTCACAAAGCCTTTAGTGTTTCTGATTAAGAATTTGGCTAAGTGTCAATTCATATCTCTCCCTACACTAAGGTATAGAAGTTGATATGAGTAAACCTCTTCCACAGGGATATTAATATGATGAGAGTGCATATTGTGATTTCCACCAGGGCCATATACATTGTACTAATAGACGCTTTCCCTTCTGCTATAAGGTTTAGGGCTTATATGAATCCCAAAAAATTACACTTGATGGGTCTCCTACCATGGGTTTTGGATCACATCCAAGGGATTATAAAAAATAGAAAATTCTCAATAATCTACTGCAAGACCATATTATAATGAAAATTATAGAAGTTCAAATATGGAAAGAAAAGTAAAATTATCATCATGAAAATTTGGAACCAATGGTAATGATTTAGAAATTGGTTCTTGAATAATATTGACTGGAGTTTCATCCACATTTTTTGAATATGTAACATTAATAATATATTTAGAAGAAATAAGACTATGGTGTATGATTGAGAATGCATCATCACTAGGCATAGTAGGCATACATGGAATAGATGGTGTCTTTGGAATATATATGTCCACTTCAATTTTTTATCTAAATTTTAAACCCTGAATTCCTCTTGGTAATTTTTAATTTTATTAGTGCCATTGTAACAAAAGCAATTTCTCCTTTGTAATCACCAAGACAAAACATGATCAAACACAATTGAGCTACTTATCTAGCGAATATAGATGTGCCCTAATCGAAACCAAGGGAGTTATAATTTTGATGTAGATATTAAATGATAAGAGGTTATCTCTTTACATAAAGAATGAAAGTATTAATAAACTAAATCATTGTATGGTGATTCAGATCCCAATCGGTCTGTGCCCACAATTATCTTTAAAGATGAACTTTAATATTTTGACATTGTCAAGGGTTTGGAATTACTAGGTTTCATTGTCAATTATTAATTTACACTCTTTCACTTTATGTAACCCCTCTTATATATATATATATATATATATATATATATATATATATATATATATATATATATATATATATATATATATATAGGTTGAGTGTCAACTCATATCTCTCCCTACACTAAGGTATAGAAGTTGATATGAGTAAATATCTTCCACAGGGATATTAATATCAGCTTCTATACCCTAGTGTAGGGAGAGATATGAGTTGACACTCGGCATATATATATATATATATATATATATATATATATATATATATATATATATATATATATATATATATATATAGGACGAGTGTCAACTCATATCTCTCCCTACACTAAGGTATAGAAGTTGATATGAGTAAATATCTTCCACATGGATATTAATATGATGAGAGTGCATATTGTGATTTCCACTAGGGCCATATACATTTTACTAATAGATGCTTTCCCTTGTGCTATAAGCTTCAAAACTTATACTAGTCCCAAAAAATTACACTTAATGGGTCTCCTACCATGGGTTTTGGATCACATCCAATGGATCATAAAAATTATAAAATGCTCAATAATCCACTGCAAGACCATATTATAATGAAAATTATAGAAGTTCAAATATATAAAGAAAAGTAAAATTATCATCATGGAACTTTGGAACCAATGGTAATGATTTAGAAATTGGTTCTTGAATAATATTGAGTGGAGTTTCATCCACATTTTTTGAAGATGTAACATTAATAATATCTTTAGAAGAAATAAGACTATGGTGGTATACTTGAGAATGCATCATCACTAGGCATAGTAGGCATACATGGAATAGCTGGTGTCTTTGGAATACATATGTCCACTTCAATTTTTTATCTAAATTTTAAACCCTAAATTCCTTTTGGTAATTTTTAATTTTATTAGTGCCATTGTAACAAAACCAATTTCTCCATTGTAATCACCAGGACAAAACATGATTAGCCACAATTGAGCTCCTTATCTAGCAAATATAGATGTGCCCTAATTGAAACCAAGGGAGTTACAATTTTGATGTAGAGATTAAATGATAATAGGTTATCTCTTTACATAAAGAATGAAAGTATTAATAAACTAAATCATTGTATGGTGATTCAGATCCTGATATCCCGATCAGTCTGTGCCCATAATTATCTTTAAAGATGAACTTTAATATTTTGACATTGTCAAGGGTTTGGAATTACTAGATTTCACTGTCAATTATTAATTTACACTCTTTCACTTTATGTAACCCCTCTTACTAGTGTGTGTGTGTGTGTGTGTATATATATATATATACACACACACACACACACACACACACACACACACACACATATACATATACATATATACATATATGTATATATATATGTGTGTGTGTGTGTATACATATATATGTATATGTATACGTACATATATACGTATATGTATATGTACATATATATGTATATGTACATATATATGTATACATACATATATACATATATATATATATATAGGTAATGATTTAGAAATTATTTCTTGAATAATATTGAGTGGAGTTTCATCCACATTTTTTGAAGATGTAACACTAATAATATCTTTAGGAGAAATAAGACTATGGTGGTATACTTGAGAATGCATCATCACTAGGCATAGTTAGCATACATGGAATAGATGGTGTCTTTGGAATATATATGTCCACTTCAATTTTTTATCTAAATTTTTAACCCTAAATTCCTCTTGGTCACTTTTAATTTTTTAGTGCCATTGTAACAAAAGAAATTTCTCCATTGTAATCACCAAGATAAAACATGATCAGCCACAATTGAGTTCCTTATCTAGTGAATTTAGATGTGCCCTAATCAAAATCAAGGGAGTTACAATTTTGATGTAGCTATTATATTATAAGAGGTTATCTCTTCACATAAAGAAGTCAAGTCTTAATAGACTAAATCATTGTATGGTGATTCAAATCCCAATCGGTCTATGCCCACAATTACCTTTAAAGATGAACTTTAATATTTTGACATTGTCAAGGGTTTGGAATTACTAGGTTTCACTTTTAATTATAAATTTACACTCTTTAAATTTACGTAACCCCTCTTACCAATACATATATTCATACATTATATGTCATGATATGTGTGTATGTGTGTGTGTGTGTGTGAGTACATATACATATAGGTAATGATTTAGAAATTTATTCTTGAATAATATTGAGTGGATTTTCATCCACATTTTTTGAAGATGTAAAATTAATAATATCTTTAGGAGAAATAAGACTATGGTGGTATACTTGAGAATGCATCATCACTAAGCATAGCAGGTATACATGGAATAGATGGTGTCTTTGGAACATATATGTCCACTTCAATTTTTATCTAAATTTTAAACCTTAAATTCTTCTTGGTCACTTTTAATTTTATTGGTGCCATTGTAACAAAAGCAATTTATCCATTGTAATCACCAAGACAAAACATGATTAGCCACAATTGAGCTCCTTATCTAGTGAATATAGATGTTCCCTAATCAAAACCAATGGAGTTACAATTTTGATGTAGAGATTATATGATAAGAGGTTATCTCTTTACATAAATAATGCAAGTCTTAATAGACTAAATCATTGTATGGTGATTCAGATCTTGATCGGTCTGTGCCCACAATTATCTTTAAAGATGAAATTTAATATTTTGACATTGTCAAGGGTTTGGAATTACTAGGTTTCACTATCAATTATAAATTTACACTTTTTCACTTTATGTAAACCCTCTTACCAATACATATATACATATATTATATGTCATGATATGTGTGCATGTGTGTGTGTAGATACATACATACATATGTATATGTATATGTATATATATAGGTATACACATTCATGTGTGTGTGTGTGTGTGTGTGTGTGTGTGTGTGTGTGTGTGTGTGTGTGTGTGTAGACACACACACACACACACACACACATATATGGATGTGTATACCTATATATATCATAATATTTTTATATATTAAACTAAGTAATATTATAAATAAATTATATATTTTATATAGTATAAATTTAAATATATTATATTAAAATATATAATTATAATTTGATTTATAAACTATATTAACATATATATTATACAATAATAATATTAAAATATATTATATAATATATAATATTGTAATATTATATTACATTATATAGTATATATTTTAAATAAATACTATATATTTTAATATAATATTGTAATATTATATCACATTATATAATATATATATTTTATATAAATATTATAAATTTTAATATAATATATATAAATATCATTTTAATATATTAAAAATATTAGTTACCTTCATTTAAACATGACTACTCCTGAGGTGCATTTGCATTGAGAAATATGCAGGAGTCCCCAACAAATTTGAAATTAAAATTTACTTTACAAAATGGGTCCATATAGTTTAACATAATTTTAAGAGGAACAAAACCTCTCAAACATGTTTGACTAGATATATTCCTATTCCTACTTATTCCTATTTTTTTAACATACATTGTAGAGCGTTGACATATCGAAATAGAGCAAGTTGTAGAGTGTCTGAAGCATTGACCATATTTGTTACTATCAATTTTGAAAATACTTATTTTTTAAGCATTTAATCTTAATAGTGTTTAATATATTTTTTTACTCTATCTAAAATGTGTGATTTATTTGTGTTGACTTGGCCCCTTTATTCATTGTTTAGAACTTTATGTTATGAAATTGCTAAGGTTCAGATAGTCTATCTGGATTATTATAATATTTTTGGCCCTGCTAGAGTGCACCCAATTATGATGTCAGTGAGCCTTCTATTGAAGGAGCATGCACATGACTATTGTTCGAGCAAATAAGTCTTTCAAATTGTAACACTAAAATTTTATAAAATAATATAATAAATATATTTCCAAATACTCTGCCTATATATTCTTTAATCAATTTTCAACTAAAAAAATAGTATAATTTTTAAGAATGTGTGTCGAACTTAGGGAGTCCCTAGGTTGGCCTAGGCAGTAGTGAACCCTACTGTAAAGCTCAGTACAAAAGGAAAAGGGGTTAAAAAGCCAAGTGGGTGTATAAGACAAAAATGGGTAGACTCCACCAGTTGTAATTCAATATGGGTAGACTCCTTGTTTGGTTTAAATTCTTTGCAAAATAGTCACAAAATAATTACTTTGCACCTTTTTTGATCATCTTCATCATTTATTGAAAACTAACCAATTACGTAGATTTAGCCAATAAACCATGCAATTCAAATGTCCTTCCTTATAAATGAATGAGAATGAATAGTTACTCAAAATTCATCTCAATTATGCATAAAGTGGTGATCCATTACAATCCAAAAAAAAATGTTAGCCCCATCTATGATAATAGAAAACATAAGATAATATAATAGGTAGTCTCCCATAGCTTTATACTATGGCATTCACCAGAATAATTGACTATACCCCAACCTATAATTAGGATTTGAAATTTTGGAGTTAGGTAAATGAAATAGTTTAATTAAGTAGCCAACTGACTATTAATGAAATTGTGTGTACTCCTAGAGTAAATAAATATAGTTGACTTTTATTTATTGAGGAAATCAACCACCTTAATATTTGGAGGAGTAATAATACCTAAAAGTACATGACAAGAAATAGTAGGTTGAGAATATTTAAATTCATCCTCAAGTCCTTCTAGACTATTGATGTGTGTCTATGTCAAGGATGTAATGCAATTAATAGAATCACATTTCTTGGATTATAGTATAGGTTATGGAAAACCTTTGGGATTCACTCAGTTTTGATAGAGAGTTTATATGGTTACCACCTTCTAGTCTGTAAGCAGACCCTACTATAGGGATAATAGGAATATTGTAGTGACACAATTTACCTTAATTTGTTATGATGTAAACACTTTTTCTTTGCCAATATAATCCCAAACTCTTAAACAAAGAAATGGACATACACAACAAGCATTAATCTAAGGTGATTCATTTTTAAAATTTTCAAAAGGTGGGAGTAAGGTAGGGAAGAAAATAAATTTTCATTACAATAATAAAGACCAACAGATCTCCTTTGATTTATGTTAATAACCCAAATAGTACCTAGTTGAAACCTAACTACTCAGATCTGATTTATATATGGACTAACATTGGAATAATCTAAGGCTGTGGGATGATTGTATTTGGACCAGACCTCTAGTTGTGAGGCTAGCTCCTCTAAATATGTGAATTCAAGATCAATTACTAAACTTATTAGATGTTTGGATGAAAAGAGTAAGGAATAAACTAAAATTATTCTTCAAACATAACACTACCTTATGAACTTTGAAAATATGCAAGACCTTATTGCTTCAATTTCTTAACTGTCAACATATTTTATGAGTCCCTTAAGTAGTTGTAGGTGAATATTTAATGAAATTGAATATTCAAATGAGTTTGGATCCTTGATTTTTCCTCTAAAGTTGATAATTTAATGCATTCCTTTTAGACTATTATCTTCTTTACATGTTCACCATTCTTTCATTATGGAAACAAACCTTTCCTATATAGACCATTATGTATGATGTGATGTCCTTTATACAAATTGTGACAGGGTCTAAACATTTTTTGGGAGTTTTGACAATACAAAAAGTACCTATGATTTTATCACTATATGATGATCTCTGAATAATCTCATTACCCTACTTGAAAGTATATACCCTGGAAGTCTCCATTAAGCATGGTTCACCCACTTGACTATAATAGTGCTCTTGAAGCTAGTTGTAGTTATACATTTGTGTTTATTTATCCCTATTTTAACTTCACATGTATCCTTATTGAGCTCTAGATTGAATTTATCCATCTGAATAGTTCATGCATTTGATCGTCTAAACAACCTCCACAAGCCTAGAAAAGGTCTTAAGACTACCAAAACCCTAATTGTAACATATTTTGACTTGAAACCAAGCCTATAGGTGTCTCAAAGACACTTTATTGATTGATTAAAGGCTTATTATTAGTATTATACCATAGATGAAGGAATAAAATGGATTTAAAACCCTTTTATATCATATCAACCTTCACCTATGCATTTAGACTATGATTTCAACCTTGGGGTGACTGTATCCTTCTTCAACTGTAGGTTGTTGTGTATGTCCATTATATGGATTGATCATTGTACTCCTATATTTTATATCTCGATGAGAGATATTGTTTTTAGACCTTTAATATACATCTTCTAGTATATCCTTCCCTTTTGTACTTTCATGAAAAGTGTTGATTATTAGTGTATTATTGTAGGTTGCTTTATTGGTTATAGGTGGTGGTTTTAAGGTGGGCATAACCTCTTTGAATTATTGAATCCTATTTATTATTAATGGTGATATGGAGATGAGTGGAAGCGGTGATGATGAGGTGGGAAGATGAAAACCATGAATGAAGGGTGAAAGAAGGATGATCACATTAAGAAATGACAATATATGATAGTGATCATGGAGAAGAAACAAGATGGAGAGAAAAGAGTGAAAGGGAAATATTAGAGTCATTTTGAAGCATCTTATGCAATCATGATCCTATCCCCTACCTGATATATCAATTTGGGGGTCATTGGAGGGGATAAGAAGCTAAATTTGAAACCTAGGAATATGTTAAGTACCTTAACAAATGCTAAGCAAATTTAACATTTGCTAAACAAGATTTTGAAATCCTTGGGAACACAATCATGAGATTTTTCTTTGAATCTTTAGAGAATATCTTGAGAAACTTTTATAATGGATATATGAATATGATGGAGATACGTACCAAGAAGAAAATAAGAAATTTTGAAACCTTTATCTCTCCTAGACCGTATAATTCTTCCTCCTTTGTTAATAGACTATATAATTTCACTATTTTGTCTTCTTGAGCACTATTTATTATTCACATGTGTGGAATAGAGGTGATGTCTATAATATAAGTGTGAGTCATATCCTTAAAAATATTTGAAAACTTGAATTTTCTTGATATAATGCTCTGATGAGGAGAAAATGTAGAAAATTGACTGCCTTCCTAGATGCATGACTATTGATGTATGCCTTGACTTCAAAGGGATGATTCACAAGGGAGATATGACCAATTTGAAAGCCACTTTCTCCAATAAAAATAAAAAAATGACAATATGTATTCAAAACACTAATATCATATTTTAACCATTAAATAAATGAGATCATATATTATTAACAAAGGTTGATAAATATGAACACATGAGAAAAATGGAAAAAGTGAGTTGATTGTTGGAATTTATTTTCTCCTTACATTAATTCATAAAATTTTGTCTCTAGTTTACAATGAAGGGGATAATCCCTATATATATGCCATTTGAATGTCTTAGTCAGTTACAAAAGAAACTAGGTAACATGACACCTATCAACAGATAGGGTCTCCTATGTCCTAAAGTTAAAGAGTATTCCCTATTCAAAATATGGTAATATTTTACAATGCAATTCGAGGGACCATGGGATATGTTTCCTATTCATAAGGAACCCAATAGATGGATGTTTTTTTTCTTGAGGTGGTGGGTTGGGATCCCATTGGTATTATTGATGATGAATCTCTTACTCTAGAAGAAGATAGAGTGTTAATGTTGGCTAAGGAAGAACACATTCTAGGAGGGGCTGAAGAGGTGGTGCTTCTTGAGGTGGAAGATTATTTTTGGGCCTTAACTTGCCATTTCCATACTTGGGAGCATTTCTTTTACTCACTATCAATTAATCTTAGATCGATGATAGGCTCCTTTAGTAGCTTGGTTGTGAGCTTGCCCATTGTATCATTCTTACTTAGGAGAGGTCCCACAGCTTCATTGATGGCATAAACATTCTCTATTATTTGGTTATCATAGGTTTTTAAATCCACCATCTCTTATCTGAAGGTTACCCTTCTAGACATTGATTACTTTCAGAAGTTCACCATGATGTTATGTAGTTGAGCCCTGAAGGCATCCCTAATAATGATGGAGCCATCTTTGTTAGCCAAGTGCATAATTTTTGCATCCTTTAGTAAGGTGATAACTTTGTCACCTTGTTTCATAAGATATCTTCCTAAGGACCTCATATATTCAATCCATTAGTTTAATTTCTTTCTCTAGCTAATTACATAGGACTGAGCAATGATCAAGTCCTCTAAAGGAGTTAAGTTTAGGTCCTCAAATTTCTTCATTCTGATCAACCTCATTACGTTGATTATCTTTTTGTCATATCCTCCATATGAAAATTCTACCTTGAGGACTTTATTATATATTTCATCTCCTTTTACCTTATACTGAACCAAGGTATTCAACATATTAAATATTTTTTCCACATCTTATTCCACTCTTGTTATGGTCTACTCTAGTAAGGTGGCCTTGTGATGATACTCTAAGTCAGTCATTCTTTGTTACACTCCCTTAACCATTATATTAGCCACATCCTTAGTTACTTGGAGAGCTGAGAGGGGGTCCTCCTTATATTATTGTTTTTGGCCCTACCTAACCTTCTTTATCATTGTTATCTCAATTAAGGTTTATTTTGATTCATATAAGATTGTTTGGTTAAGGTGGGTGACCTTCCTCTTGGTCACCCTCTTCATTACTCTAGAATCCTTATTTAATTTTAGTGTAACCTAGGGGGTCCATTATGACCCAGATTAGGTTCTCCCTAGTAGCTAGATACATCTACTTAATTCATAATTTATCTAAAGAGCCAAATGGGGGACTTGATGAGTGAAGAAATGGTCAAGTTGGAGTCAGCCCTTAGAGTTCAAATGTCTAGGAAGTATTAGTGGTTGTGACCAATGTGAACATAGAGCTAGGGGATGAAGAAGCACTAGTGTTAGTTGAAGAACTAAAGGAGAGTAAGGGAACTTGTGGAAGGATGACAATAGGAATCTTTTTATGAAATTATGGGTTAGGTTTAGGCATAGGCTCGAGCATGATTGGGGGTAAACTAGCCATCATTAAGACCTTGAAAGTGGATGATATGGTGAAAGGGGTGATAGTGGGTAATGACATGGTTATAGACCTAATTATAGGTCTGGTGAGGGGCTAGTAAGGTTGGAGGTAGACATGACCCAAATTTGGGGGGTTAAAATATGATAAGGGGTTGCTTGTCAAATAAAGAGGGGGGTAAATCAGTACATTCTTAACCTACAACACTTGGTCCTTGCCCGGTAGGAGGAAGGGTAGGTAATGTTGACATTGAAATTACTAGAGTAAGAGCTACTATTATTCCTATTGAAGGTGAGGCTTATGTTGTAGTATCACTTTATACCTAGGACATGATGTTAGATGGGACCCCTGAGGTGGAAGCCTACCCAACTTGTTTCCCAGTGTTAGTCCCTCATTTCTCTAAAGTAGGAGATAATGCCTAGAGTATTCTACAACTGAGTTATGAGTCAATTGGTCCTTCTTCCTCAACACTGGGAGTATGGATAGGATATTTTGTAATTCCTAATCAAGTATCTTGGTGCTCGACTACGTGAAAAAACTAGTGCCATGTAGTCTTCCTTTCACTTGCTTTATCCTAGTAATCTTTAGCCTCTACCCAACTTCTTCATTATTAGTTACATTTTTTAAGCATGGGATATGCTGAGAGGGGTTTGAATCAGTGTATCATATATCTTATAAACTTTCACTTAATCAAATTTCACTTAACTATACATTCAAGATATGCAATAAAACTTAAATAATAATAAGCACCACACAAGAGAGAGGGAGACACCAATTTTTTATGTGGAAACCCAATGTGGGGAAATCCACAGAGAATAATCTCAAGTATATAAATGGGCATGAACTCAAATGACAAAGTTCACAAGCACTAACTTACAAAAGCACCAACCCCTTTATCTAACACCAACACAATAACTATTTGTGATCACCAACCCACAAGAAGAAGAATATCTCCTATGTATAAAACACAACTATCTCTTAATGTTCATTCTCAACAAATGATAGAACTCTAAAATATCTCTTTCTATTCTCTCCTCTTTTCTAAAGATAAAATAAGTACTAAACCATGCACCCATGTATCTTACAAATGGCTTCTCAAGCTTTTATTTATAGCTTTCCAAATGACCTTTGGCATTCATCCTTTGTGACCCTTCACTTCTCATGGAAAATGGCACCAAAATTGTATGACCCTTTGACTCCTTGCATTTGAAAAATCACAAGGTGACCCTTCATAAGCAAATGTGTCCTTTCCCCTTTTTTATTTATCTTGATGACTTTTCATATTCTTCAAAGTGTCCCTTTATGAGAAATTTTGCCCTTCCTCTTTTTTCTTCATATGGTTACTCTTGGAATTCTTCAAGATGGCTCTTCATGGGAAAATGCATCCCATTCCTCTTTTGTATTTACCATGTAACTCTTTAACTTCTCCATGGGACCTCTTTTGACTTTTATGCAACCAAAAATATATTCATTAATATTAAATAAATATCAACATATTTTAGCCAAAATACTAGCATTAAAAACACCTTTAGAAAATAAATGCTATGGGGCCTTTATCACTAATGCTAGACCTTTGAAATCAATGACAATATTTTCAATAAACTCCCTCTTTGTCATTAATGGCAACCTCAAACTGAAAATGCCACATACTATCATCTGAAAAACATACAGTAACTCCCCCTTACTATAGCATCGTATACATATTCCTAAACCTATTTCTACACATGTTCCCCGTACCTATTCCTATACCTATTTCTATTCTTCTCTTGCTTTGAAATAAGTGGCAAAGTGCCTATCTTGGATCTAAAAATTAGCTCCCCCTTAACTGATGTTGATCCTCAATGTCAGGAAGTAAAAGAAATTACTCCTAAATTCTCTCGTAGATACTCGAATATGTCTTTTTATAGTGCCTTTATGAAAATATTTGTAATTTATTCTATAGTACTGATATATTCCATCTTAACCTATTGATCTACAACCTACTCTCTCAAGAAGTGATATCTGATAGGAATATGTATTGTTCTTGAATGCATCACTAGATTCTTAGAAATGTTAATAACACTTGTGTTTTCACAAAAAATATAAATAGGTTCATCATATTTTACCTTGATGTCTTCTAAAGTTTGCTTGATCCAAATCACTTGACTATAACACAACACCACTACAATATATTCTACTTTAGTTTTAAAAAGTGATATTGAGTTCTAATTTTTCCTTAGCCATGATACTAAGCTATCATTGAGGAAGAAAGTTCCTCTGCTTATGCTTTTTATGCCATCCAAGCAACCAGTCCATTATGAATTTGTATAAGTAGCCAAAGTGAAATATCTATCTATGGGATACCACAATCCATAATCAAATGTCCCCTTGACATATCTTAATATTATCTTTACCAACTAAACATGACTCTCCTTTAGGGCTACCTAATATCTCACAACCATGCCTACTACATGCATGATGTCTAGTTTTGATGCTATCAAATATAAAATACCACCAATCATAGATATATACAAATATCGATATGCATTAGGTGAATCTTCATCCTTATGAACCTTTTCCCTATACCCATTGGTGTGTTAATTGGTGCACAATCCTTAAAACCAATTTTTTTCAACATTTCCTTTGCATATTTACTTTGAGATATAAAAATTCCTTTATCTAATTGAAATATTTTCAACCCTAAGAAAAATGACAATTCTCCAACCATAGACATCTCAATTTTTTTTTGCATATTATCAAAAAATTCTTGTCATCTTTTCAATGTTTCCTCTAAATATTTTGTCATCAACATATACCACAATAATCGATTGATGCTCACCTTCTATTTTGATGTAGATATTTCTATCAACAAAACCTCTCTTGAAACCTTAATCTTGTGGGTACTTATCAAGTATTGCATACCAAGTTATGGGAGCTTGTTTCAATCTATACAATTCTCTATTCAATATGCATACATGATTACTATCATTTGAGAGAATAAATCCCTCTAGATAGTCAATGTAGACCTCCTCTTCTAAATTTCCATTTAGGAAGGTAGACTTAGCATCAATTTAAAACACTTTGAATTTTTTAAACACTACATATGCAAGAAATATTCTAATAGCCTCTAGCCTTGCCACTAGTGCAAAAGTTTCTTTGAAATCTATACCCTCAATCTGAGCATATCTTTTACATACTAACCTTGCTTTATTCCTAGTATCTTCACCATCTTCATTCAACTTAATTCTATATACCTATTTTATTCCTATCACATTTTGATATTTTGATCTAAGCACTAATTCCCAAGTATCATTCTTTTCTATCTAATTTAATTATTCATCCATTGCTTTAACCTAATGCTCATCATCTCTAGCTTTTCAAAAAAATTGAGGCTGAATTTTGGATGACAAAGAAAAATTTACTTGCTTAGATTCACTTACCATCATCCTTTTGTGCAAACTCCTTCATTTATGTTCCTAATGATGTCACTCTTATTAATATTTCTCTAAACATATTTGGATGGGTTCTTGGTGTCCTTTTGCTTCTCCTTCTCATCTTCATCTGACTCTTCAAAATCTTCTTCTTCAATGATTTCAAGAGTGTCCACTAGATCACTGACTCTTTGTGTTACATATTCATCTATCCTGACACTTGCACTTTCAACAATCTTCTTGGTTCTTTTGTTATAGCATTTATAAGCTTTACTGTTTATAGAATATCCAATAAATATACCCTCATTTATTCTAGATTCAAACTTACCCAATTTCTCATCAGTTCTCTTTATGAAGCATTTGCTACTAAAAAATCTAAAGTAATCAACTATAGCTAGTTTGTCTTTCGATAGATCATAGGGAATCTTGTCATTATTGACTCTCAACAACACTCTATTCTGAATATGCACTATTGTACCAACTATCTCTCTCCAATATTTATCTAGTATCTTGGACTCATTTAGTATTGTCCTCATCATCTCCTAAACTATTTTGTTTTTCTACTCAGCTACTCCATTTTGTTGTGGAGTTCTAGCTGCTAAATAAAGTCTCTTTATCCCATTGTCTTCACAATACTCAATAAACTCATCTGACATGAATTCTCCCCCTTGATCTAATCTTAGACACTTAATCTTTGAATTAATTCTATTCTCAACAAAAAAATTGAATACTTTGAAGTGGCTGAAAGCTTCTAAATTTTCTTTAAAAAATATCACCCAAGCCATACATGTAAAATCATCAATAAGCAACATGAAACATTTCTCATCTTGAGTACTTTGAGTTCTCATAGGTCCACACAAATCAGTGTGAACAAGTTCTAACATTTTAGTGGTTGATTATTCTTTTGTTTTGAACTATCTTTTGACCTGCTTCCTATGTTGACATGGTTCACAAAGCGTGTTGGAGGGCTTTGTAATCTTTGGAAGATCTTTAACTTCTTGCTTCTTGTTGATGTTGACAATATTGTCAAAATTTATGTCCCACTATCTTGTGCCATAGCCAACTTTCCTCAACTTGACTCAAACAACATTTTTGACCTTTGATATCTGATAACATATAGAATTTTTTGCCTATTCTCTAAGCATCTGCAATCAACACATCTGAATCTTTTCTCCTAATTTCAAAACCTTCTTTTCCAGCAATTCTAGTAGTAGTATTGTTTTTAAATTTCATTGTGCCACCATTGATCTTCTTCAGGGTTATAAACTTAATCTTATCTCTTGTCATGTGCCTCAAACATATGCTATCAATGAACTATGGATTTTCTTCATTTCTTGCATGCAAAGCTGTCTAGACCAATATAGACTTTTTAGGTTGTTTCTTTTACCATGAACCTTTTTGAGCTTTCTTCTTAATGAATAAAGCATTAAAACTCTAGTCCTTCTTGACTGACTTGAACATACTTCTACAATACCCAGCTATGTGTCTAAATTTATTGCACTTGTAACATATTATGGACTCTTCATCAAAGATTGATAGAGGAACAAAGGAGTTATGGCTTCTGCTTGACTTTACATGATTTTCTTTCTCCTTGTTTTTGAAATTGTATCCCTTTT
The DNA here is from genome assembly GCA_037957365.1 of Torreya grandis. Lineage (NCBI taxonomy): Eukaryota > Viridiplantae > Streptophyta > Pinopsida > Cupressales > Taxaceae > Torreya > Torreya grandis. Next base: position 472,426 of record JARHVA010004153.1, read on the forward strand.
CTGATATTTTATTTTCTTATGGCCATATCCATTACAATAAAAATAGAACCTATTTTTGTATCTCTGACCTGATTAACTTTTGTAGCTCTACTCCTTCCAGTCTTCTTTGTTTGAGATGTCTTTTGTATTCTTAACTTCTGCCCTTTTTGTTTCCTCTTTTGTAATATTTTTAGCATAGCTCTTTTTCTTCTCAAATCTGATACCTATCTTATCTAATATTGATTTTTGACTTTATAATATCTTATTCAATATATTAGTGTTATTATCAAATTTTGAATCATTGGTTGCTTTATCATTGACTTCTTTATTTTTTTCTCAAGATATACTATTAAAGAAGCAATTTAAATAACATTACTTTCACATTCTTCACTTACTTTTTGTAACTGAGTTGTTAGATCTTCTTCAGTCTTTTTGGCTTCTTCAATTTGTACTTGCAGATCTTCAATTAGTTTTAGACTCCTTTTCATTTTTCTCAATCTGTAGATTCAATCTTCAATTCTTCTTCTCAAGAGCTTGTAATTCTTCTAAGGCACAAATGAGTTCTCCTTCCATATTCACCTTAGCTTCAACATGTTCTTCTTCTTGATCATCTGTACTTTTACTTATGGAGGCATTTTCATGTATGGTCATAAGTAAAATATATTATTCATCTAACTCATTGACTCCACTGTCTTTGACTAAGTTAGGATCTTTGGAGTATAAACACTTCTTCTCGAATCCCTTATTAAATTTGCCTTTGAAATTCTTCTTATATGTAGACCTTCCTTCTTCATTTCCACCATTACTCTTATCTGAGCACTTAACTACAAAATGTCTAATCTTTCCATAATTAAAATATTTAAAAGGTAATTTTCCTTGATATTTACCTATGCCCTTTTTTGGCTTATAGATGAATAGAGCTCCGTTGTCATCTTCATCATCGCTAGAGTTGTCACTTGATTCTTGAATCTTAGCCTTTACTTTCTTTGATTTCCTAAAATTAGCTTCCCTTTTTGAGTGTTTCTTTTGTTTAGTCTGCATCTCATATTCCAAAATAGTACCATGTAGTTCATCCGTCTTTAGCTTGGCTAGATCCTTCATCTCCTCGATTGCCGATTCCTTTGCATCATATCTCATTGGTAGAGATCTCAAAACTTTTTATACCACCATTGATTCTTCTAACTTTTGTCCATGGATTTGAATATGATTACTATTTGATCAACCCATAAAAGATAACTCACAATATTTTCTTCCTCTTCCATTTTCAAACTCTCAAACTATCTTCTAAAAGTTTGGAGCTTAGCTTGATGAACCTTTCCATCACCTTTGTAAATATTTTCAAGTTTTACCCAAATTTCATGAGCATATTTTCATTGCATAACTTTAACAAATTTTGGTTCACATAAACCACATAAACTAGAATTTAAATCTTTATAATTATTTTCACTTTCCTTCTTTTCTACTTGAGTAGTCACAAGTGTCTATGGCCTTTGTATTCCTCTACAACTACTTGCCAAATGTCAAATCCAAGAGACATCAAATAAGTCCTCATCCTTATGGTCTAAAACTCATAATTTGTCTCATCAAACAAAGGTGCTTTATTTGTATAAAAACCTTTATGTGATCCAGCCATTGTGTTTTCTCTGATCTACCTTCAAGATGTAAAACTTTTTCCAAAGGAACCTGCTCTGATACTAATTTTTAAGCATATGATATACTAATAGGCAGGGTGAATCAGTGTATCATATATCTTATAAACTTTCACTTAATCAAATTCCACATAACCATACATTCAATATATGTAATAAAACTAAAATGATAATAAGCACCACACCAGAGAGAGAGAGAGAGAGAGAGAGAGAGACCAGATTCTTACGTGGAAACCCATTATGGGAAAAACCATGGAGAATAATCTCAAGTACATGAATGAGTACCAAATAAAATTACAAAGTTCACAAGCACCAACTTGCAATACCACCAACCCCTTTTTCAAGCAACAACACAATGACTATTTGTGAGCACCAACCCATAGGAGCAACAACCCCTCTTGTGTATAAAACACAACTACCTCTCAATTTTGCTTTCTCAATAAATGATAGAACTCTACAATATCTCTTTTTATTCTCTCCTCTTTTCTAAAGATAAAACGATTACTAAACCATGCACTCTTGCATCTTAAAAATTGACTCTCAAGCATTTATTTATAGCTTTCTAATGACCTTTGGCATTCACCCTTTGTGACCCTTCACTTCTCATGAAAAATGGTGCCAAAATTCCATGACCCTTCGACTCCTTCCATTTTAAAAGTCACAAGGTGACCCTTCATAATCAAATGTTTCCTTTCCCCTTTCATCTTTATCTTGGTGACTTTTCATATTCTTCAAGGTGCCCCTTCATGAGAAATTGTGCCCTTCCTCCTTTGTCTTCACATGGAGACTCTTGGAATTCTTCAAGATGACTCTTCATGGGAAAATGCATCCCATTTTCCTCTTTTGTCTTTACCCCATGACTCTTTGACTTTTCCATGGGCCATCTTTTGACTTTTACACAACTAAAATTATATTTGTTAATATTAAATAAATATCAACATATTTTAACCAAAATATGAACATTAAAAACACCTTTAGATAATAAATGCTATGGGGCATTTATCACCAATGATAGAACTTTGACATCAATGACAATATTTCCAACAAAATTAAGGTAGAACTGGTCTCCATCCTCAAGCTCATGATGATATGTGATATTAATAGTTGCCTTTGTGTCTGCCATAATGATCAAATGTCAAATGCATAGGGTCTTATTATCTATCGGTATATTTCTCTGGATTGAAAGTGGACCTATTTTTGGTAGCAGATATGATCGAGTACCAAGTTTTAATTTTGAATCAGCCAATGTTGACTAATTAGGGGTGGATTGACCCTATTTTATTTATTTTACACAGTCCATCTACTCCTATGTGTATTTGGAAGGCAATCTCCTACTCAGCCAACTTATCTAGCACTATGGTGGGAAATTTGAATGGGTATATCCTAATTCCTTCAACTCTAATTACAATGTAGTCTAGGTAGTACCAGTAGGATCCCAATGTGCTAAGGTTTTCCTTGATCTTTACTGACATCATGTACATAGTTCTTTCATAGATGGATCTATATATAATTTGGTAGAATTACTTAGCAATAGCCTAAATCTCCTACCTATATCTGTAAATTTTAACCTTTGCAAAGATGTGGGGGATAGTCCATCTCATGTTTGGTTCCTAATTAGTAAACATGGGTGACTTGGGAGTATTAATGATGGCATCAACCAAGTAAGACATAATATATAAATGATTTCCTTTGTTTTCCATGGTCTTCTTGATTTTGGCAACCAAATTACAATAGATGATTTCCCAGAGGGGAGGGGACAAGGAATCATCTATAATCATAGAGAACAGTGGAACCCACTTCTCATCCATATCTCCAGTGTCTTCTAATATATGTAAATTATTCATCATTGTCATCCCCATTTTCACCCCTTTTATGAATTGGGTGATGGGAATCCATTTTATTTTAGACTTCCAGATGAACATCCCTATATTCTCTACCTAGTTTCTCAAAACTTCTTTGATATTGTGTGAATCAAGCCATTAGGTCATGATGTCTTGATTGTAAACAATTTTAGGTTTGGGAAGTCATAATAGGTTTGAAAGGCTAATCTAGATATATAAGGGATATCATTTATAAAGTTGAAATATTTGATCATGTGATCCACACACCTGGAGTGAATGAAAATTTGGTGGACTAAGTCCACATAGTGGAGCACCTCTAGATTGGATGCAAATTTATGTAATCTATATAATTAAGTTCCAAGATGTCAAACCTTTCCTATACAACACTGGGAGATTCCTCATTGTCATTATCTTGGTCTACCATCCTCTCCACATGGTATAATAAGTCATTATAGTGTTTGTCATCTATGGCCAATATAATTGCATTGAATTTGGTATATCACAAGACTATGTTTGTTTCATAGGAATATAAGAATGAGACTTGTTCTATCTTAGCAACTCTATATGCTCCTACTTTAGCCATGAATTATAATTTGTGATTGATGAGCTTGTGGATTACCTAGATGTCAAATGAATGCATAGAAGTTTTTTAGCAAATGATATAGAGTACTTCAGAGTTTTCAACATATAGTAATGGTGAATGCTAAGCTTCATAGTTTTAAACCCTAGATTTTTTATCATAATTTTGAATTACAAGATAAGGGCCATAAATGTTAATTATATTTCATTTACTTTGACATAAAACCTAGGTGGATCTTTGGTTTTATTTTGATGGATTTGAAAATTTACTTTTGGGAATTGGCCAATCATCACTCTTGGTTTGTCCATGTGTCTTTTCATCACAAGCTAAACCTTTTTTGAGGTGACTTGGATTCATAACTATCAAAATGAGCCTCCATTAGCATTTAATTCATACCAATAACTGGTGCTCATGGATATTAATATGTCTTTTAGGTGTCATACTTGATATGTGCCTAACACTTGGTGTCTATTCATGCATTATAATCCTTTACTTTGGATATTGGGATATATGGGTGGGTGATGTGATATTTTGGCACATGGCATCCTTAGATTGGCTTGCATCTCCATTTCATGTTTCCTAGATTGACCCATTTTGTTTTGGGCTGATGTGGTCTTGGGACCCCTACTAGTTTGATAAGTGGAAAGCTTTCATTATATCACACTATCATGTAGTTGTATTATATTAAACTCTTGGTAGACCCATCCATTAGGACACCTTTCCATGTTTGCCCTTCTATTAAATTACTCATCTTTAATTATCACATGAATCAACCTCTTTCATCCTTAGCTTGATTTAGCCTTGGAACTTTTGTTGGTTTTCTAAGTGGTAAGTTCTTATTGGCTCGTGTTGTCATGTGGATTTGTTATATGAAATTTTTAAAGGACCCAAATGTCATGCCACTTTGTCAAGTGTCATGTTTTAATTTGATCATGTGGTCATTGGGTTTCATGGCTTCATTTGATCATATTATTGTCATGAGATATGGTTCCACATGTCTTCATCCCATTACTCCCAAATACCACATGGCTTCTACATCATATCTAGCTATCTAAGAATATGTGACTTACTACCAAGTTTAATCTTGTTATGTAATCTTTGTATTATGAAATTAAAATATTACATATTTACTCGAGGGCATGAATTAATAACAAGTGGCACAATGTGATAGGATTGTATTTTCACTAGAATTAAAAAATAACAAAATATTTGGAAGGCTAGGACTAGATGCTATATGGAGTGTTATAATTGAGTTGCACAGTCATGAACTTTAAAACTTTTTCATAAGATAAAATGATGTGACTGGGTGACAAGTGTCAAAATCCCATTGGATCACATTGTCACTCTATTTTTAAAAGGTGTAAAAATATGTGATAAAGTTAGGAACTTATGCAACTAAGTTACCAATGCATGTGACACTACTAAGTGTTATTTAAAGATGATTTATCATTAGGGTTCATTCTAAATAAAAAGGTGCCATAATTATATCAAACACCTTACAAGGACATTTACAATCAACATGGAAGGTATATTAATGCCCCCCTTCAAGGTATCTCCTAGGAGATACCTTCAAAGAAAATTACAATCATGTGCATGTTCAAGGTATCTCCTGGGAGATACCTTGAAAGAAAATTTCAATCATGTGCATGTTTAGTGTATCTCCTAGGAGATACCTCAAAATAAAAATTTAAATTATGTGTATGTTCAAGGTATCTCTTAGGAATTACCTTGAAATAAAATTCTAATTGTGTGCATGTTCAAGGTATCTATGAGGAGATCCTTTGAAAGTTCTATAAGGCCCTTTAAGGAAATATCCTAGGAGAAACTTTGAAAGAAAATTCCAATTGTGTGCATGTTCAAGGTATCTACTAAGAGAAACCTTGAAGGTAATACAAAACCCTTAAAGATATCTCCTAGAAGATACCTTGAAGGGAATTATAGTACCTTCAATGCTACCTTGAAGGTATTTATTAAGATATACATTTCAAACATGCATAAAAGTATCCTTGAAGGTATTACAAGGCCCTTCAAGGTACCTATTTCTAATTAAATAATACTTGAAGGAAATACAAGAGCCTTCAAGGTATCTCATAGAAGACACCTTGAAGGACATTATAGTACCTTCAAGGATAACTTGAAGGTATCTCTTAAAACAGAGTTGGTATTAGGGCTATTACCAAATAAAAAGATGTCATAGTTATATCAAATCCCTTGCAAGGACCTTTATAATCAACATAGAAGGTATTACAAGGCCCTTAGAGGTATCCCCTAGGATATATCTTGAAATAAAATTTCAATCATGTACATTAATAAGGGTATTCCATAAAATTTATGATACCATGCTTTGTTCTTCTAACTGTAAAGGCTAAAGATAAATATGATTAGAACTTTGCTCAAAAAAATAAAAGAAAGGTTCAACAAACAAGGCCAAAATTTAAAAGTGATTCCCTATTTATTGAAGAAGAAAATGGAGTGTTAGGTATAATAGTATCTAGTAGGAGAACCCTTGAATATTTTAAAATACCCTTCAAGATATCTCCTAGAAGATACCTTGAAGGGCATTATAATATCTTCAAGGCTACCTTGAAGGTATCTCCTAAGTTATACCTATAATCATGCATAAAGGTATCCTTGAAGGTAGTATAATGCCCTTAAAGGTATGTATATCTACTAGGAGAACCCTTGAAGGTACTAAAATATCCTTCAAAGTATCTCCTAAAAGATAGTTTGAAGGGCATTATAGTACCTTCAAGGCTACCTTGAAGGTATCTCCTAAGAGATACATTTAAAACATGCATAAGGGTATCCTTGAAGGTACTACAAATCCCTCCAAGGTATCTCTATCTACCTTGAAGATATATCCTAAGATATATCTTTCAAACATGCATAAAGGTATCCTTGAAGTTATTACAAGGCCCTTCAAGGAATCTCTATCTACTAAGACAACCTTTGAAGGTACTATAAGACCCTTTAAGGTATCTCTTAAAATATACCTTAAATGGCATTGTAGTACCTTCATGGATATTTTTAAGGTATTTCCTAAGAGATGCCTTTAAAACATGCATAAAGGTACCATTGAAGGTATTACAAGGCCCTCCAAGGTATCTCATAGGAGATATCTTGAAATAAAATTACAATCATGTGAATTTTGAAGGTACTACAAGCTCTTTCAAGGTATATCTTAGAAGATACCTTGAAGGACCTTTTAGTACCTTCAAGTGTACCCTAATGCATCTTTGAAAGTGTAGTCATATAAAATGTTAAATTGGTGGTTTGAATGTGGCTTGTGATATCCCATCCATAGGTCCTTTTTCATGCTTTTAAGACCCTTCTAGACACCTTTTTGCTCATTACCAGTCATCCAAAACCTTCTAAACGGTCATTCCACCTTAGCTAGATAGTATTCCCTATGTCAATCTTATTCCCCTAGGTCCTGAGCCTATAAGATAGTAACACCCCATTTGAACTATAACACCCCATAAAGAAGTGTCCCATTTTTATTGGTCTTATCCATTTGCACTTTGAGCCCAAATGGTCATTTTCATTTGGTCCTTATCCTTAATTAGGTCAGCCTAACATGAATACATCTGACTTATGACCAATTTTTCCCTATAAAATCCCACTCATATATCATTTACAAGGGAGGTGACTAAACTTACAAAGTAATCAAGAATATAAATAAAGTATTAAGAAAAACTTCCTTATTATTTGTACACAATCACCCAACACAATTGTAAACCTACTCAAATCCTCATACTAGTCCCTAACCACCTCAAACACTATCAATTTGGCATTTTGTATCTACATCACACTATTACACAAAGCACACTAGGAGGAAGAACTACATATGGCTTGATCCCTCTTCAAATTATTAGTATGTAGGTAGCATGCCCACACAAGAGGTGTGGATTTCATGTTTAGTACATCTTTCACAATAGGCCCCCTCTTTTTCAAGTGACTCAAATGTCATTTTATCAATAATGATGGAGGGTTAGGATTTGAAGACAAAACCAGCTCCATAGAAAGTTTTATCAACAACCAGTGCTCAATTTTTCACAAGCACAACATAAATACCTAGAAAGTGTTAGGTCTCTATGATTAGTTTGGACAACAGTAGCAGTAACAGGGAATAATGTTGGACACCAAAGCATCCACATTTTATCACTCTTATCGTTTCACCCAAAAAAATCTAGATTTAGGTTTATGACACCTTCCCGATCCTACACAACCATTTTCAACTTCTGTATCAGCCATCTCAATTTGTTTTCTAGCTAAGTTATATTTCTTCTTATTTATTGCTATTTTTAGAAAGGTGAAAAAAATAAATAGATGCATTAATCAATATTGTATTTATTTCTATATTCTATACTTATTTATTAATATAGGCCCATAACTAAAATAGGAATAATACTCCATTATTCTCAAATAATTTAAATCATTTGGTGAACCCAACTTACTTCATTTGTGCACAAAAACCCTAGGGAAAATTCCTTACTAATTTTTAACAATATGTTTCTAATTATTTTTAATTAAATTAGATTTTTCATAAAATCAAAAATGGATCTCACTTATTTCAAAAAAATTATTGCAAATAATGAGTCCATAATCATTCCTATCATGTATATAAATGATGAAGTTTACTATATGTTAATGCAAAGCTTCATTCTTTCCCTTTCATGCTTACTTTTTATAATATGGGATAATATTAAGAAGTTTATTGCTAAACATGTTAAGATCCATTTTATTCAAAGCAATGTTTTCTTATCTTTAATACAAGGTTTCATTATTTATTTTACATAAATGTTTCCTTCTCTTTAATACAAGGTTTCATTATTTATTTTACATACTCTCTCTCTCTCTCTCTCTCTCTCTCTCTCTCTCTCTCTCTCTCTCTCTCTCTCTCTCTCTCTCTCTCTCTCTCTCTCTCTCTCTCTCTCTCTCTCTCTCTCTCTCTCTCTCTCTCTCTCTCTCTCTCTCTCTCTCTCTCTCTCTCTCTCTCTCTCTCTCTCTCTCTCATGCAAAATAATTTTTAACTCTATCTTGCTAAACATGTTTTTTATGCATTAGTACAAATTTCCATGCTCTCTATCCTTTGTTTTCTATCTCTCATGTGGAATGTTCTTTATAATACTAATTTTATACAAAGTATAACTCCAATTACATGATTTTCATCCCACATACATGGTTTCTACATAGATGTATCTAAATCTTTGGTTATTTTTTAGTATCTCCCTATCACTACTAGACACAAGAAAGCACTAACATTTATATCTATTCATCCTACCTTTAAATTGTGTTCACCTATATATTATCCCACACCTACTACCAGCTCTATGCCTATAGTAGATAATGTGGTACATGATATCACATAGATTTATGAAGACAGGTAAGTTGATACACTTCCATAGAGGCCTCTCTTAGAGTGAGCACTACATCAACGATAGTTTCAGATCTCTAGACAATTTCCAGCTACAGTATTCACACTTAGGGTAGTATCATTGAGGTCTCATGCCTCTACACACAAAGCACATTTTTAGAGAGCTTATTCTAATACCAAATGGGTCCCTAAGATCCCCACAATTGTATCCACTTCTTAGAGTTATAGGGGGACCCAACAGTTAGTTTCCACTATAGAGATTTTAGAGCACTTACAGCATACATAGCTTTCAGAGTCACATTCTCAGCATTTCTATCATGCTTCATGATCATGCATGATCCCTCTCCTTGATATAGGACACCATTATAGGGATTGTATTATGAGACTCATGGGTTAATATCGTTATTTCTCACCTTACTTGTACATAATTTCTTAGCTTACTTGTACATAGTTTCTTTCTACTTACTTGTACATAATTTCTCAACTTACTTGTACATAGTTTCCTTATGATTAATTATACTTAGATTATTTAAAAATACCAAAAATAATATAACATGTCAAAATATAAAAATATTCAAATAACTCGAAACAACAAAAACTTTTCAAATGTATGCATTATCCATTCTTTACATTTCTACTACCATGCTAGACTTAAATTTATTGTTCTATGCTATTGTTTGTCAATTTATCTACATTACCATGCTTCACTTGATATTTTTTTAGTGTGTGTAGTGACACCTAGATCCTTTATTTCTTCACTCTACCTATTGAGGGGGCATCCTACTTTTACATTCAAGACATACATTGACATATCTACCCACCAGGGGCATCTTCTACAAGACTATACCATCCAGGTCATGTCATTCTTACACCACACTCTCTAGTTATCATGTTAATGTACATTACGAAAGAGCTTACATAGATTATTATATTGACACTCACTATTATATAGCACTTATGTATTTCTTAGCATCTACCTAGTCTTATACTACATGTTTTGCATACTTTCATTTCTTGCTTTGATTAGTTAGATGTGATAGTATTTACATCATCTACATGCATTCCTTTCTTGCTTTGAGTAGCTAGATGTGATTGCATTTATTAGTTAACATTTTATTACTTGTGTGTGCCTTTTGACTTTTTCTAATGTCCTTTGCTTGTACTCTTGTATGTGTTTGTGGTCTTCATGTTAATCATGCTTATTTACAATTGTATGTGTATGTGGGAATTTGAACATGCCTTGTATGCTTGTTTTCCTAGTTCAAGTGACATGTGCCCATGTCCCTTGTTTTCTTGGCCATTTTGCCTCTTTTATATGCTTTTTTCCTTGCATACTTTTTTTCTTGTTTTCTTCTCAATTGTTTGCAAAGCCATGATCCACATCATGCATTATCTTGCCTTCATAGATGCCATTTTATACATCATACTCCATACCTCCTTGATAACTAACTAGATTTCTAGTTTTAGTTAGTATAGTGCACATGTTATTAACTTGTTACATCTATGTAGGCATACCCCTATTGATCTAACAATCTCTAATATAAACTATGTTATATCTTGAGACATCTTTTGGATTATCATTATTATATCATGTATTTCATAGCATAACACACTTGTAGGGCTCTTTCTTTTTAGGGTAGTCAATACAGGGTGTTCATTCCTACCCTCAAAAAAGGGGGAAATAAATAGAGGTTTTGATATAGAGATCAAATCCCTCTACCAGTCAAAATCAATTTTTAGAACACTCAAAATAGCAATTAGAATTTAAAACATATAGAATAGACTAGAAAAATAGGGATGAATACAAAATAGTCATAAGAAATAGTAAAGGATAAGAGTACCCTATTTGAACTACAGTGCCCTATAGTAAAGTATCAACTTTTCAATGCTCCTATCCAAATGGCCAAAAACCTAGATTTTCAAAATAGATAGAAAGGTAAGGTCAATTATAGTTTTGTTAGCTACAATCCAGTTTAGATTAGGTAGTTTTAGTATAATTTTACTCAAAATATCTAGATATAGGGAGAATCATGCATGGCATGATGGCTCTTACTTCTAGTTTCAAATTAGGTAGTTGGTACAACTTATAGATTAGATTCCATGCTACAAACACCAATGATTGGTGGTAATTTGTGTGGCACATTTGCCTTCTTTTATTTCTAGTTCATTGTATTACCTCGGTATTCTCAATAGTTATGTGCCTTATTCCATCTGTAGGTGGTTGGAATCATTTTAGAGTGGCTTTCATATAAGCCTAGTTCTTAGTATTGAAGTGGCTTTCATACAAACCTAATCTCCACCTTTCAAAGTAGCTAAGATTGGCCTAGTCCTTAATACACATTTATCTATCCACACCAAATGGTTATATTACAGAGAATTCATAGGCTTCATGATCAATCTCATACAACACACATTCATACTAATATCAATTCATATTTCATACTTAGTGGGAAATGATAGAGCCAAAGGACTAGCTAGCCTTTATATTCTTGAGCCACCTACTCAAAGGTATTAGACACATAGTCCAAACATCAATTAACACATGCATGATCACATAGATTCACTACATAGTGGGTGACGATGGAGTCAAATGGCCAACCTTTATATTTTTGAGCCACCCTTAGGGAATTGAGCATATATCCAGCATCACTTAGTATCACTCAACATCATAATAGGTTTTGTATTAGTTCACGTACTTGATGAGGTGTATTTTTTCCTTTCTCTTCCTCTCTCTTTTACCCAACCTTTGTACATTCTTATTTTAGACATAGCATTTATATGAACTGATCTACTCCTTATTTTCTCTTGCATATTTACACTTCATGTTTTTCTCTTTCTACGCACACTCAACATCACACATCTTTATGGGCTTCACCTTTGTAGGTAAGTTTAGGTATGCTTTCTATTTTTCCTTTATCCTAGTATTTTGTTTTATTTCATCACTAGAATAAAGAGGGGCAAATGTAGTCATATAAAATGTCCAAATTCATAGTTTGAGTGTGGCATGTGAGCTCCATCCATAAGTCCTTTTGTATGTTCTTGTGACCCTTCTAGAAACCTTTTTACTCATTACCAATCACCTAAAACCTTCTAAACATTCATTCCACTTCAGCCAAATAGTATTTCTCATGTCAATCTTATTCCCCTAGGTCCCAAGCCTATAGGATAGGAGTGCCCCATTTGGACTATAACACTCCATAGAGAAGTGTCCCATTTTTAGTGGTCCTATCCATTTGCACTTTGAGCCCCAATGGTCATTTTCATCGGGTCCTTATCATTAATTAGGTTGGCCTAATTTTAATACATCTAACCCATGACCAATTATTCCCTATAAAAACCCACTTAAATCTCATTTACAAGGGAAGTGACCAAACTTACAAAGCAAGCAAGAATATAAATAAAGTATTAAGACAAACTTCCCTATTCTTTACACACAGTCACCTAACACAACTGCAAACCTACTCAAATCATCATACCAGTCCCTAGCCATCTCAAACACTTTGGCATTTACATCTACATCACACTATTGTAAAAAGCACACTAGGTACGAGAACTACATATGCCTTAATCCCTCTTCAGAGTATTGGTATGTAGGCAGTGTGCCCACACAAGGGGTGTGAATTGAATGTTTAGTACATATTTCCAACTAACCCCCCTCTTTCTCAAGTGACTCAAATGTTTTTTTATCAATCATGATGGAGGGTCAAGATTTCAAGACAAAATCAACTCCACAATAAGTTATATCAACAACCAACACTTGATTTTTTATAGGCATGCTTACACAGGTGCAATGCAATTACCCAAAGAGTTTTAGGTCTTTGTAATTAGTTTGGATAATATTAATAGGAATGGATAATAGCACTAGAAACTAAAGCATCCACATTTCAATGCTCCTATCCTTTCACCCAACAAAATCTTGATTTAGGTTTACGACACTTTCCCAGTCCTACATAGCCATTTTTAACTTCTATATCAACTATCTCAATCTATTTTATAGCTAAGTTAGATTTCTTATTATTTATTTCTATTTTTAGAAAGGTGAAAAATATAAATAGCTACACAAATTAGGATTGCATTTATTTCTATATTTTATACTGGTTTATTAATTTAGACCCTTAACTAAAATAGGAATAACACTCTATTATTCCCAAATAAGTTAAATAAAAAAGTATCTCCTACGAGATACCTTATACCTTTAAAATATTAATTAGGGTACACTCAAAGGTACTAAAAATCTCTTCAAGGTATATCCTTAGAGATACCTTGAAATAAAACTCCAATCATGTGCATGTTGAAGGAATGTTAGCAGAGTTTCCTAGAAATTTTCTAGAACATGTAAGTTATAGGGAAAGCTTACACAACAAAAAGTGGAAAAGAATCATAATAGCATGAGTGAATTTATAGAATATTTAATTTTATACACAAGAAAATGTAAATATAAACTAACACAACATTAATATTTCAAAAACATAAACAACATAATACAAGATAGAACAAAGTAAACATTGTGACTAGGCATACATAAAAGAATCTTATGAAAACCATAATAAAGCTAGTCTATTAATCTCTATCACACATTGGAACCATAGTCCATTACATTAGAGCACTATATATAGATTTTTACATGATTTTGTCTATTCACATTATAGCTTTCTATCATACCAAAAAATATTATTGGTATTCTTATATATATCACTTGGCTAACAAGGCCAAAGACATCTAAAAGATCATATAGAGGATAAAATGATACCCTATGCATATGTGTCCATTAATATTATAATTATGATTTTACAAGGCCCTACTCCACATCCAACACTTTCCTAAACTTAAACTATTATGTCATCCTAAGACAAAATATGAAATTTGATCTTGGCTAAAGCTAGAAAATATTAGCCTTTCACAAAAGTGGTAGTAATCACTCCAAGTACCATTTACTAGTTTAAACCCTTTGTGCACTACTTATCCACCCTTTTGGGCTTTCAACTAAGTAACATACTTGCCTACCACCTTTTTCAATTTTCCATAATCTAGCTTTACCAAGAGGTCATCTAGGTTAGGGGTTTTCTACTAACCTGGCCCCACTTCGAATGCTTATGACTATGTTATAAAGCAGATTTTTTTTTCTTAAACTAAAAAACTTAAACTGAATATTTACCTACTATGAAGATGGTGCCAAAGTTTGGCCAAGTGGATGTGTAGGTTTTGAATGCCTAGACTATACCTTTATATCTATATTTCTCTTCTAAAAGATTACTTGGATCTATTGTAGCAAAATGATCTTAGGTTCATCTAGGATATGCATAATAGCTAGTTCAAACTGTGAGAGTTCATTTTTTAGCATTTTCTAATTATCAAGTACTTCCCACACCATGATAATAAAAATTTGTAGTGGAATTTGAATGACCATAAAATTGTGCACATATTCTTCTATGAAGATAAGGAAGTTTTTGGCACTTGACAGCTTAAGCTAGATATCTGACACAAAATCATCCAACCTGTATACAATCCTTTGGGCTTGAATAGCCATAAATGTGTTGTATATTATCTCATTCTACCAGACATGGAGCTTCTTCATCATGTTATCCTTGGCTTCTAAAAACTTTTGAAATGCATCTTTTAGTGTTTCTCCAATATCCATTCGATCACTCATTACAGCTTTATCTTTATCCACCATTACGAACTCTAGTTTCATAGAAGCCAAGGATTTGTCAAGGTGATACCTCTAATCAAGAATTCCTTATGTTATATTCTTATCTAGATACACAATAGTATCTAGGACCTATATATATTCATCTCATAGTTGGTAAATGTTTTCCATTTCAATGTAGATAGCCTACCCTTGGGTACATAATTTATATGCGCTCACCCAATCCTTTGTTAGTTGAGTTAGTAGCGTAGTGAGTTGTTTATCCTCATACATTACTTGATCACCAAGGACTTGCATAAATAAAGTAATACAAGTGGCATTGATGAGTTGTCTAGCCTTAAAATTTTGATTTTGTGCTTTCATTTTCCCCTAGCAGAGTCAAAAAATAATATGTTCCAAGTCTATATCTTTTTGCACAATGGATTTTTGGAATGTAGTTAATACTTAAATTTTCTTGGACAATGGTAATTATGAAACATCCAAATACATCTCCATGGAAGTGGAATCAAGTGTAGTGGATGTGATTATGACTATGGCAGGAGATGACATAAATTAAGCAAACAAAATCAAGAAAGTGTTAAGACAAGATGATGTGGTAGGGACATCCCACAACCATTAGGTTGAGGGGAAAGACTTTGATAGTGAAGTATCCTTTGATGAACCTAATTGGTTTGAATACTTGTGGGATGTTGTGTGTTCTACTTCTGCCTTTTCCTTATCTTCTTTTTCTTTTATAGTTTGTGCCTCTATGTGTTATACTTTTACCTCTTCCTTAGATTGAGCTTTAGTTGCAACCTCAATGTAGATCTAGGCTACCTCCTCAGCCTTATCTCTAGCCATAATTTTGTCCTTGGCATCTACTTTAATCTTATCTTTGGTGTTAGTATACACTTTAACTTTGGCAATAGCCTTATATTTTTCCTTGGAAACTTGTGCCTATGCCTTGTGCTTGGCTTCCTCCTCCTTTTAGCACTGTTCTTTGGCATATTTCTCTCATGCCACTTATTCTATTTGATTTTGTCTCTACATAGCTTGCACCTCTTCATACTTGTGTACTACCTCTTCATGCTCCCTTCTCTTCCTTTCTACTTATTCTTCTTTGGCTTTCTTTCTCTCAGCCTGAGCTTCTTCGAACTTCTGATTTCCTCACCTCAATTTATTTAGAATTATTTTGTTATTCTTCCTCCTCGACGTGTTGTTTATCTTTTCCTATTATACACATTAGGATTATTGCACAACTACTTATTCCATGGCATATTTCTTCTTTTTGTTTTTCTCTACTTTTCTATTTTCCTCTATTGTTTATTCATAACCTCCTCCTCATGATATGGGGTATCCTATGCAGCATCTAATTCTTTTGCTAGATCTAACACAGTGGTATCTTAAGATCCCTCCACTACATATGCATTATATATTTCCATATCAGATTGTGAGTGCTTTGAATATTTGGATTCGATAAACATACCTTTGTGTATGAAAATCTTTCTCAACTCTATCAAAAGGATAGGTGTATCCTTGTGTCTCCCCATGCCCCTAGACTTCACATGATGGACACTACTTGTTATGGCTAGCTCTCTAAAAGATGACATACATTCTTGTATAGTGATTGAATGCCTTTCCCAATGATGAGTACATTGTTTGCAAATTATTGGGCACATTAAGCTCCCTTCCTTTGGTAGATCTACAATATATATAGATAATAATCTAACTTCTAGTTATTTTTGAAAACTTTATACCATAATTTTGCATTGAGATTCTTTTTGAATTATATTACCCACAATAATAGAGGGAGGGGATTATGTAATGTTGACCAAAAGGTCACTGCTTACCTTATTCCACACTTGTAAATTAAGCACTAATTTTCATAAAAAGAACTCCTTCTCCTCCTCCTTGTCATATACCTCTTGGCTGATGTCTTCAATTATGCATTGAATAACTTCTTATTCATCAACCCCCAACATTGTGAGATCACACTCACAAGTTATCCTTGGCACATGTGGGTTTTCCAACCAAGAATTAATTTTCCTTGATCTCTTTCTATCTAATAGTGGTGAGGTTCTCTACATAAGTCCCTTTAATTTACCTTTTTCTTTCTATGGGGGAGCTATGGACTATTGTGGTAAGCCCTATGGTTATGCATCTAGATGTAGTTATTCTTTCTCTTACTTGCATTAATGTACACCTAGAGAGATGGTTTGAGTAGGCTTTACTAACCTCATTTCTAGGGATTTCTACCTTCATACATCAACTTTTGCTTCAACCATTATGATGAAAAAGGGAATTAGAGTCATAGTTATCATGGAAAACTCATGTACCTGGATGCATGCTACCCCAATATTGCATGACATCCTATGAAATTTGAGGGTGTAACTTGATCAAAGCTAAATCCTTAAGCCGCCATGTGTTAAACTACCTTGGTTTCTTATAATATTACCCTATCTTAGTCCAAGTGATGTTTATAAGGGTAGTAGTAGGCCAAAAATATATAGTAATGTTAACTTGGCCTAGTGGGGACTTCCATTGGGTAAAGCATAATAACAAAACTAGAAAATAATATTGAAAATTTTGTGAGCTACTTGAAAGTACCTTGTCAATATTAGTGACCATCTTATATGTGATAAACTCAAGCTAATTTAAGTTCTCATTTAGGTGTATCATGTGATACATAATGTCAATTAATCCTTTTGTTGCCTATTTGTCCTACTTCATTATCTGCCAAAACCTCTTTATAATACACTCTACTCGAATGCCCATTACAACATCCTCAATAGAGTCAATTGGGGTTTCTCTACCTTCCCTAGTGAGAAAATTCTCCTAAAAAATGAATGTTTTTGTGATGTGATGGATTTGTATGGCAATAAATATTTTTCATGATTTGAGAGGCCTATGGCTTTTATCATGGTTTGCACATTAATCCAGATAGTGATATCTTAGGACAAATGAATATCCCTTTGGTTGTGTTTTCTTAATAATGTATACATGACCTAATCCAATTGCCTAAATGTAGATAACTTGACTAGACTATCTACATCGAAACTCTGAAGAAGATGTTGAAGTGTAAGAGCTCCTGCTTGTGCACCTAGTTGTGTTGATGGGGTGAAGAGAGTAACATCAATCATTTCTACAAATTTTAAGGGATCTGGGTCATTGAATTTGGTTTGTCAAATACCTCGCTCAATCTCCATTTCTACTTTCTATGCATCTATGAGCAGTATCAACAACTTGCTCTAATTTATGAATAAACCTATAATTTGTTTTGTTTGATTTATTTGTTCTACCAAAATTTGGGTCTCAATTTTTCTGCATGGGAGTATATCGATAGCAAATAATAGAATACTCTTATTCATCAAAGTATATAATGTTTTGGAATTGTTTTGCCCCTTCATTTTATGTCTTTTGGCATCCAATTTTCTCTTGTCAACCTCTTTAAATTTAGTAACTACCTATGCATGAGTGTTCTTCCTCTTCTTTAATATTTTGGTTTTGATAGTGACCCTTTTTTCTCCCAAATCTTTAAATTACCTCTTAGTGTGTGTTTGATGTGACCCTATGTCACTTTATGTATCCACTTTATTTAATGAATCCAACGATCACATCCCAACTTGATCTACCTCAAATAAGATGCAATCTTTTGAAATGCCATGTCATTAATGGTTTTGCATGACCATTAGTGGTCCTTCTACCATACCTATCTTTTCATCTCCATTTTCTTGGACTTAATTCAAGATTGATGTAATTTTTTTTACTAGATTGATCCCTAATATCCTTATTTGTAAAAGTACAAAAAATGGCATTTTACATTTTAAAATAACTTATTAAATGCATTTAATAAGTTATACTATGCAGGTTTTGGGACTTGGTTTTATTTAGAACTATTTTTTTGGGATTTTTTTTGGACATTGTTGGCCTCAAATTTTGGCTAAGTATTTTGTCCATTTTGGCATGGAACTAGGATGGCACAAAAGGATCATAACATGAAAAGTCTATGGCACAAAACTTGATAGAACTAGAAGCATCGTAGTATAGAACTTATAGGGTGTGAGAGGATCCAATCAAAGGAGAATTAGTCATGAGGGAATCATGAGAATATTACTTGAAATCATAATAGAAGACTTGGGGAGTACATGGAAAGTGGGATAACTCAAGGAGTGATTCACAAGGGTCACTCAGACCTTATTCTTAGGAAGTTTTGCACCATCCTATATGGGAATAAACACAAGGTAGCAAGGATTCAACATAGTACGAGTATATAGGGGGAGTAAAGGCCTGGGTCATTAGGATAATTTAGTTGATTGAGTGCCACGACTCTTAATTTTTTGAGAGTTCATTGGTTAATTAATCCTTGCATTAATGTTGTAAAAACTTGGTCAAGGATAAACAAGTATAAATACCCTTATTGTAAAGTATTGTGATGATAGATTTTTGCTTAATATTACTTACACTTAATATATTTGTTATGGATTTATAAACGCTCTAATGTTCATGTTCATTGGAATGGATGAGTTGTGTATCTGTGTTGTATGAAGTTGAAAAAATTATTGATTGGGACATGATATGAAATCTAATCTATTCTTTTCATTTTATAAGTAACAAACTTTGAACTGAAATGGCATTAGTATGCATAGCCATGGTGGCAGAACTTGGTAATCCTAGAATCAAATTAGTTTATCTATGATTTTATGTAGTATATATTTAATTATATAATAATGGGAAGAGTATGATTAATTTAATATACCTACACAATAAAACCTATGGGAACCAGTCTCTAGTTGCATACTTCAGGTGAGTTTGCAAGACCACAGTCTTGCATGAAAGGGCCAACACACTAGCTTGTTAGGATAGAATTCAGCACTGAAGCTAAATTAATGATAGAAACCCAACAGGCATTAATTTTGGAGTTTTGTTCATTGAGGAAAGTGTTTGGGACTTGTTTATTAAACAGTTTACTTAGAACCTCTTTTTCAAAAAAATTATGATTCAAAACTTTTTTGTCAAACATTTTATTCAAACATTGTTCTAAAGGGTTTGATTTTTTTGATATTTTGATATCAAACTTTAAATTCAAATGATCTATTTAGACATTTGTTTAAACATTGTTCCAAAGGATTTGATCTTTGGACATTTTCTATTCTTGAATGTTGTGATGTGAGATTAAAGGTAGTAAGGCTCAAGCCTACATCCATTTATGTGTCCTAGTAATATGGTTCCCTATAAATATTTTAGCACAATGGTACCCTATTATGACACTTCTTGAATAATGTAGGGTCATTTCTATCTAGTACACATCTTCCCTATAAATTCTTTGAACCTACTATCATATAATAACAATACCTATTCTAGATTAAACTCTTTATATTGCAAGTTACGATCATGACATGCCTTGTGAATTGGTGTTTGAACAAGTCTTAAAATAATCAATTCACAATTGATGAATACAAAATTCATTTCCACTTCATAAGTATTTTGTTTGTTATTTTTAAATATCTCTGCACATTCACCCATATAGCCATAACTTGATTATCCATCGCATGCCAAAGTTATATTAAATCTCTTGCAATAACCTTTACAATCAACATTGAGGGTATTACAAGGCCCTTAAATGTATCCCCTAGGAGATATTTTGAAATAAAATTCCAATCATGTGCATTTTCAAGTTATCTATTAGGAGAACCCTTGAAGGTAATACAAGACCCTTCAAGGTATCTCTTAGAAGATACCTTGAAGGGCATTGTATTACCTTCAAGGTTACATTTAAAGTATCTCCTAGGAAATACATTTCAAACATGCATATGGTTACCCTTAAATTTATTACAAGGCCCTTCAAGGTATCTCTTAGGAGATACTTTGAAAGAAAATTCCAATCATATACATGTTCAAGGTAGATACTAAGAGACCCCTCAAAGATACTACAAGGTCCTTCAAGGTATCTCCTAAGAGATACCTTGAAAGAAAATTCCAATCATATGCATATTCAATGCATCTCCTAAGAGAACCCTTAAAGTGCATTGTAGTACCTTCAAGGGTACCTTAAAGGTATATCTTAGGAAATACATTTCAAACATGTAGATGAGTACCCTTGAAGGTATTAAAATGCATTTCAATGTATTTCCCAAATTTTAAATTATCTTAATAAGATTTTATTCAATAAACAGTCACTGAGATCTATCAATAGAACATACTATGACACATTCTTCATTGATGTTTTGTTATTTTTTTAGAAATTAGATGTTTAAATCCTAAATAATAAATAGATCTAAGTAGATAAAATCAGTAAATAATATGCAATAATTAAGCCACTAATTTTGTGTAAACAAATAGTATTGTTGCCTTTGCTAAAAATAGTAATAAGTGAGAGAAAATATAACTTAGCTTATTTTAGGTTATTACGGCTGAGACAAAGTTTAATATTGGAGGAACAGGATTGGGACACTGTCACAAACTAAGATCCAAAGTTTGTTTCTTGGTTGGATAGTACCACCAAAAATAGGACACCCTATTGTCTAATGTTATAGTCCTAGTCTTGTTACTATTGTCCAAACTACTCACAGAGATATGATTTTTATGGCTTTTGTTTGCAATGTCTGTTTGAGCCTGTGTACCAAATTTTAAATCCTCATCATCAATAGAACTCCATGTAGAGATGATTATTCATGTGCTTGTGTCTTTTATGTAATTAAATGGAACTTTGGTAAATAGGGAAAAGGGGTTATTCTGTAAAGGATACACTATATGCACTTCATACCCCATGTGTGGGCATGCTACGTACATACCAATACTTCGAGGATAGATCAAGTTATTTTTAGTTCTCCCATTGAAGTGCTTGGTGCAATAGTGTGATGAAAATGTAACTAACTACGAAATTGGGTGTACTTGGAATGACTATAGACTAGTATGAGGGTTTGAATAAGCTTGAAATAATGTTGGATGGCTGTATATAAAGAATAGGGATAAGTGCTTGAGTGATCTTGCTAGTATTTTTACTTCTCTCTTGTAAATGAGTGCTAACCCTTCTAAATGGAATTTGAATGGCCTTTTATAAGGGATTTAATGATCATGGGTTAAATGAATTTACATTATCCCAACATGAATTAGGATAAAGATTTGGGAAAATATGACCATTAAGGCCAAAAGTAACTTGGACAATAATGGTAAAACCTAGACACCCTAGGTTTCAGTGCTCATATCCAACTTGGGCACTTTTATCTAGAGGGAATGAGACTTGGGGGGATGGATCTGGACTTGAGAGAGTTACTTGGGTTTGTAAAGGTTAAGTTTAAAAGTTGTTGGATGATTGAGAATTAGTGAAAGAATAGCCTAAAAGGGTTATGCAAGCAAGTATGAGGACTTATGGATTTAGTGTCATTAGCCATACTCAAGTAACCAATTTTCATATTTTATATGACTACATTTTTCCCCTTTTATTCTAGTGATGCAACAAATCAAAATACTAGGATACTAGAGAAAATGAAAAAGAAAGCATACCTAAAATTACCTGTGAAGGTGAAGCTCATGAAGTTGTGTGATGTTGGATATGCATAGAGAGAGCATGATGTGAAGTGTGAATCTACAATGAAAAACATAGAGTATATCAGTTCTTACTAGATATGCTATATCTAAAATAAGAATGTAGAAAAATTGGATAAGAGAGAGGGGAAGAGAAAATAATGAATACATCTCACCAAGTACATGAACCAATATAAAACCTATTGTGATGTTGTATTGTGTTGTGTGTGTGCTATACCAAAAGCTATATCATGAATGGAGGTGAGCACTCAATTCCCTAGAAGTGGCTCAAGAATGCAAAGGCATGAACTTTGGCTCCAACATTGCCTACTAAGTGAAGCTAATGAATCATGCATGTGTCAATCGATGTTTGGACTATGTGTCCAATCCCTTAGAATAGGTGGCTCAAGAATACAAAGGCTAGCTAGACAGTTGGCTCCATAATTACCTCATGAAGTGAAGCTATGAAGTGATATCAATATGGAATAGATGTCATATGAAATGGCTCATGAAGCCCATGAATGTATTGTGATTTGAAAATGTTGGCATGGATAGCCAAATGTATGCTAGAAACTAGGCCACTCTTGGCTATTTTGAAAGATGGAGATGGGGCTTGTATGAAAGTCACTCTAAAACTAGTGCAATAGGCTTATGTGGAAGCCAACTCAAGAACTTAGATACTTAGTTACTTAGGAATTTAAGCTTGTATAAAATACAAACTTGAAGAAGGGTGTCAACCACCTAAAATTGGAGTAAGGCATGCAACTACTGAGAAATGCATGGGAAAATAAACTAAACTCAAAAAAGGGGGAGGACCAATGTGCCACACAATATTTCCCCTAATAAATGGTGTCTAGAACATGGATTCTAATCTAAAATTTATATCAACTACCTAATCTAAAATTGGAAGTGAGAGCCATCATGTTGCACATGATGCCCCCTATATCTGGATTCTTTGAGCAAAAACTATACTAAATATGTTGAATCTAGACTATGTTGTAATAACAAACCTATGATTGAACTCACATTTTTATCTATTTTTGGAAAAACTAATTTTTTTGCTATCTACATAAGAGTGCCAAAAATAGGACACCTTGTTGTCTGACACTGTAGTACAACTTTGGCACTATTGTCCAAGGCCAAATCTGATGATTTTTCAAGATTCTTTGATGTCTACCTGGTTTTATGTCTATAGTCTATTCTAAGAGTTCTAAAAATTGCTATTTCAACCACTAGGAGCTCTAATCTCTATGATAAAACCCTTATTTGTTGCCCTTAGAAGAAGAAGCCCTAAAAGTGTATTAAGTTGGAAATATACATGATATAGAAATGATAATTAATAAGATCTCTTGAGATATATAAATATTTGTATTGAGAGATTATTAGATCAATAGGGGTATGCCTAGATAGATATAACAATGTAAAAGCATGTGCAATGTACTGAACTGGCACTGAAAGTGTTATTTATTAGTTATTAGTTGTTATTTGTTAGTTTTTAGTTTTTAGCAAGGAGGGATGGAGCATGATGTCCATCATGGCATCCAAGAAAGCAAGTAAAATGCACGATATGGATCATAGCATTACAAAAATCAAAAAATAAATCAAGCTACAAGTACATGGAGCAAGAAGTAAGAAGCATTAAAGATTTTCCAAGAGGCCAAGAAAACAATGGACATGGTCACATATCACTCAAACTATAAAACAAGCATACAAGGCATGTTCAAATGCTACATACACATATAATTGAAAATAACCAAATTAGCACAAGGGCCATAAGCACATGGAAGATTACAAGAAAGGGACATTAGAAAATTTCAAAAGGTACACCTGTATGAATAGAATCAAATGACATTGGAAAATGTCCTAAGGCACACACAAGAGACAAGCAAGAACTGGAAATGCAATCTAACAAGCTATTATAAGCAAGAAGAGAAAACATGTAATAACTGGAAAGATAATATCACATTTAACTAATCAAAGAAAGAGTGAAAGTATGCAAGATATGTTTAGTACAAGACTAGGTATATGCTAAAGAGATACCTAAGTTATAGATACTAGTGAAGTGTTGATATAGTAACCTATGTAATCTAGTAAGTAATGTACATCAACATGATAACTTGGAGTGTGTAGTGTAGGAACAACATAACATGGATGATGTAGTCATGTAGAAGATGCCCCCATTGGTTATGTATATCGATGTGTGTCTCAAATGTAGAAGTAGGATGCCCCTTCAATGGGTAGGGTGAAGTAATCAAGGATCTGGATGTCACTGCACACACTCAAAGATCAAGTAAAGCATGGTAATGTAGATAAATTGATAAACAATAGCATGGAAAAGTAAATGTAATTCCTAGCATAGTATTAGCAATATAAATCATGGATGATGTATATAATTGAAATGTTTTTATTTTTTTTGATATATTTGAATGTTTTTAGATTTTAAAATTTTGTATTATTTTTGGTGTTTTTGAAATTTTATATTATATTTGTATTATTAGAATATTTGAATGTTTTAAGATTTTTTGAAGTCTTATGAACTATGTACAATCAATCATGAAGAGACTATGTACAAGAAAAACTAAGAAACTATGTACAAATAAGCTGAGAAGGAATGATACTAACCAATGAGTCTCATAGGAGACTCCCTATCATGGTGTCCTATATCAAACAAAGGAATCATGCATGATTGTGAAGCACAAGTGAATGGCTATGAATATGACTTTGAATATTCAAATTCATTGTTGGTATCTTGGAAATAACAATAACATGTATTATTTTACTCATCATTATTATCTTGATCTTGAACCAATGGAATGATAGTGTTGAATTTTGTTGTACCTGGATCTTTTCCTTTGATAAATTATGTCTATGAATGATTTTCCTTAGGATGTTCAATAAATCCCAAACCTTGGTGGTAAACATTATCAACTACTGGAATAGGAGTATTTATGCCTTGAGCATGTTTGCCCAACCCTTGACCTTGATAATCAAATTATTTTAGATATTTTTAACCAAACCATACTACTTTGAAAGTTGAGACTCATTTTGGAGAGGTAGACTTGCATCTTTTTCATGCTTTACCTATGGTTGTGGTATTGTTCCTTGTTTTCATTTTATTTTTTGATCCTTTTGTTATTCTAAGTTATTCTTTGGTAATCACTTTTGTACTATTTCTAAATTTGACCCTTTGTGAATGTGTTCTTATGTCACTATGGATTCCTTGACTAATTTCCTTATAAATGGTCCTTGTTATCAATTATCTTATGTATATGTGTTTTCAATGACAAACATGAATCTGTGTGATGCGCATGCATTCTATGATATGCACAATAATATTTGGATCTTCTTACTAGATGTAGAGGAGGTAGTTAGATCAACTTAGATTTAAGCATTTCCCATATTACCTCACTTGAACTCTTATTTGATCTTTGAATGCTTTGAGAATCAGTAGTTGTATAGTTACTTTGTTGTGATTTCTTTTTTTGATATGTAACATTAATTGTAACCAATTGACTTGGTGAAGGTGCATATACATGATTAACATTAGGGTGCCTTTGAGGTTTTTGCATTATAATCTTATTTTCTAATGGTGTGATCTTTTCATGTAATAGTTGATTCTGCATTTGTAAATTTGAAATTAACTTGCTCATACTAGTGATTTGATCCCTTAGCGTCTCACAAGTGCAAACTCTAGTTGCTTTCGATTTAACATGTAAGAACATATGTTGAAGAGGTTTGGCAGAAGCTATAGGTTAAATGTATGAATTAGGAACAATAGTATAGGTTGCCTCACCTTTTGGAGGGGTGATAGGATGGACCTGGGTAGAGGGAAAGTAACTATCACCCTCTTGAGGGAGAGGAGGTGAAGGGATTTATTTCATCTGCATGAAATATGACATTGAAACAAGATTAGCCAAAGAGGCATATACATCTAGGTATAAACCATGTATATGGGCTAAAATGAATGTAAGTGGAGTTATAAGTTGTATATCAATATGATTATAGAGAACATTCCACATGAGACATAGTAAACAAGGGATAGAGATTATAGAATTGTGCATTGATACATAAAGAACTTTGACATGTGCTATTATATGTCTAATATGTGTAGCAAGATAAACTTTTAAAAAATTCCATATGAGAGATAGAAAGCGAAGGGTAGAGAGAATGAAATTGTGCATGAATTTATAGAAAATTTTGACATGAATAATAACATTTCTAACATGTTTAACATGACAAACATGGAATTTACCCTAGGGTTTCTAGGGTTTTTATGAAAAATTTGAAGTAAGCTGAGTTCACCATATGTTTTGTTATTTTCTTAGAAATTAGATGTTTAATTCCTAAATAATAAATGGGTCTAAGTAGATAAAATAAGTAAATAAAATGCAATAATTAAGCCACTAATTTTATGTAAACAAATAGTATATTTGTCTTTCCTAAAAATAGTAATAAGTGAGAGAAAATATAACATGTCTTATTTTGGGTTGTTACAACTGAGATAGAGCTTGGTACTAGAGGAACATGACTGGGACACTATCACAAAATGAGATATGGAGTTTATTTCTTCATAGGATAGGACCACTAAAAATAAGACACCATGTTTTCTAGTGTTTTAGTCCCGGTCTTGCTGCTATTGTCCAAACTACTCACATAGATGTGATTTTTTTGGGTTTTATTTGTAATGTCTTTGTGAGCCAGTGTACCAAATTTTAGATCCTCAATATCAATTTAACTCCCTATAGATCTGATTCTTCATGTGTTTGTGTCTACTATGAAATTAAATATAACTTTGGAAAATAGGGAAAAGGGGCTAGTGTGTAAAGGATACACTAGACGCACTTCACACCCTATGTGTGGGCATGTTACTTACATACCAATACTCTGAAGAAGGATCAATATATATGTAGTTCTCCCATTGAAGTGCTTGTTGCAATAGTGTGATAAAAATGCAAGTAAATGCAAAATTGGGTGTACATGGAATGACTAGGGACTGGTATAAGGGTTTGAATAAGCTTGAAATACTATTGTATGGATGTATGCAGAGAATAAGTATAAGTACTTGAGTGATATTGCTAGTATATTTGCTTCTCTCTTGTAAATGAGTGCTAACCCTTTTAAATATACTTTGAATGGCCTTTTATAGTGTATGTAATGATTATGGGTTAAATGAATCCACATTAGGCTGACATGAATTATTATAAAATTCAAGAAAATATGATTGTTATGACCAAAAGTACACTTGGAAAACATCATTGAAAATAGGATACCCTAGGTTTCAGTGTTGTTATCCAACTTGGGCACTATTGTCTATAGGGAATGAGACCTAAGGGGATGGATCTAGGCTTGAGAGAGCTACTTGGGTATACAAGGGTTAAGTCTAGAAGTATATGGATGACTGGGAATCAGTGAAAGAATAGCCTAAAAAGGTTGTGCAAGAAAGTAGGAGGACCTATGGATTGGGTGTCATTAGTTATAGTCAAGTAACCAAATTTCACATTTTATATAACTAAGTTGATATAACTTTAGTAACTCACAGTAGAAATTTTAAAACTATTATTACATATATCAAATAACTAATATACCAAATCAATGACAATAAATGCAAGAGACTACAATACAACATAAACTTGCAGAACAACCCAAAGGATTTTTTATCTATATTTGATGTCAAAATTTCTCCTCTATGATTAGAGAGGGTGATACACTTTTTATAGGCTTGGGATGGGGCTAGCTTCATCTCTTAAGCAAAGTTTAAGTAACACTCAACATCTCATTAGAGACAAAAAATTTATAATAGGAAAGACTCCCAAACAAGGCTTGTAGTTATAATAGGGGTTGCTTATGAGGTGACAACTGTAAATGGTGGCACTTGTGCACTAGAAACTATTGTAGTTGTTGTAGTTATAAACGAAATCATTACCACTATATCTAATTTAATTTTCATAGTATGGCATGTCATTAAGGGGACCATTTCAAATATAATATGAGTCATAGTTATATCAATGGTTGTAACTACAATTTCTAGTGGGGTGACCGTGGATGTCATGGCCTGCTTGCTTGCTTGAATTTGGAGGTAGAGAGTACAACTAGCCTAGAATTCAATTTTAACTACCTCAAAGTCCAATAGAGTCTTTTGAGAAGTTGAATAATCTTATCCATCAACTTATTGTACATCTTTAATGATGCCCTAAGTTCTATGTAAATATTTTATACACTAAGAACCCTTCTATCAAAACTCACCATTCATTGCACTTCATCGACTTTTCTATAGATAGTGCCCTCAACCTCTACTCTAAAACTATTGGTAGCTATGTGGAGGTCTTTAAAAATGGATCTATGTACCAAATATATATGTATAATGACTACATTATTGATCCTTATTTCTCCCAAAATAGCCATAGCTTTCCTCTCTTAACTATTCAACTGCAAGACCAAAGACTTCATGTCTTGGTGCCATTCAAGCAAGGTGTCTCTCTTGGTAGATATGTAGTTTTGCACCTAGGCAACATTAGGGGCTCATATCAAGTTCAAATGGGCATAATATTTTCCTAAATACTCCACTCAAAAAATTCAATTTATCCTCCATTTTATCCATCTTCTCTACCTTTAGATATGCATCTCCCCATCAGGGTTGTGACTTTCCTTTTACAACTATGATTAATTAGATGATATTGCATAGCTTCCTAGCCACACCCTATACATTGTCAATGATGTATATTGGGGGTTATATGGTGGTTATTCTTTGTAATTATTAGATGGTTTGATCATATCCTTTGAACATTTCCTTGATCACCCCCTTGCATAATCCATATAGGTATAGGGGTCCTTTTAGGGTAGAGAGCTCACATCAAAGGGACGTACTTTTCTTCTTTTAGAAAAAGATAAGATATCTTCCCCTTTGTTCCAATTTCACCTTCTTTTTTGAAATGAGGGTCTTCCTTTTGACCCTCCTCATGGTCTTCATTTCCTTGTCAAAATGGAACTTGACCACTGGTTGCTCAATGACTGCCAGGTTTCCCCTACCCTTTTCTACCTATTGCAACTTTTGTATCCATTTTGGTATGTTCAAGTTTATTGACTATTCAGTGTCCTTTATAGGCTCTATTAGAGTGTAATATTGAGGATTTTCCAGAGGGAGCATGGGCTTAGGGGAATAGGGTCTTATTTTTTGGAAAGGTGGGATTTTTTGCCTCCAAATAGTGACCTTTTTAGGGGGTGTTGTATCTAAAACCAACTTGCCCTTTTTCAGCTCTTTTTTGGTGGTCACCACAACATTATAGGTGTGAATATGTTGGGTTAGTGACATCCCCATTTGGGTAGATGGTTGATATGGGGAAATATGTGAATAAAAAATGGAGGTTAAGACTAGTATCTCAAATGTGAGCCCAATGTCAGCGGTAGTAGGTGAATTATGGAGTGAACTAACTTGAATCTCACAAAAGAAATTAAAGAATGAGAGGAAGTGACAATACTAGTTGCTAGTGTAGTATAAACTATAGAAGTTGAGGACAAAGAATAGGGGGCTAAGGTTCTTACATATTGCATGGAAGTAACTATGGAAATTATTTTGGTAGTTATCAATGTTCCTTGCTACGATGAATGACCTAGAGACACTCTCATTAATTGTCCACTTGTGAAAGCCAGGGGTCTTGAATCTGCTTCATCCTTGGTGTCTCCCTCTTCTAGAAAAATCTTGATGGAAATTAAACTAGTCCCTAAATCTTTGTACCCCCTAAATTTTCCCCTTCATCTTCAAGCCATTTTTCCTCAGGATCACTCTCAATAGTCTCACTGATAGAACTAATAGTGATGTCTTAGATTCACCTTCCCATGCTCAGTCATCTAAGGACAATTTCTTCGATTCTTCATCACTATCTAATAACTCTATGGTTTATATTATTATATAACCATTCCTTCCCTTCAAGCATCCCCTTGATCCCTCATTAGGTGCCTCTTGGATAGGTTCATGCCATGGTAAGGTTAGAGGAGTCCTAGATTTATTTTTGTATGAAATAGGGTCCATGGTGGGGGTGGAAGTTTGTGTGGAGGGAATTGGACAAGCAACTGGTGAAACAAGTGTGTTATTTGGTGGAGATAAGGGGAGAGCTGATAGATATAAACTAGTAGCTAAGGTGAGGAAGGAGGAAGAGGAACTTACTACATTATGGTGAGTGAGGAAAAGGAAACATAGAAAAGGATCCACAGATCCACATAGTGGTGTCTTCTACATGAATTAGAGGTGAAGGTGGAAGAGGATAATTGACTGAGGAAAGGAAGGAAGGAAGACAAACTTCCTAAACTATGGTAAGTGGAGCAAAAACTAACATAGGGAAAACTCCACCACTACCCATGGCATTTATGGTGCCTTATGATGCAGAGGATAGAGAAAGCATCATTTCTATTGTAGTAGTTGTTACATTGGAAATAGAGGGTGGAAAGGCATGAGGAGATTCCTAAGGGGGTACTTGCTCTGTGTTCCCATTTATGAAAGGGCCCCCTTGGGAGGATCTAAAACCTAGTGTTCATTTTTAATATTATTGGTCTGCTCTTTAGTTGTTTCAATATTATACTATATGTGTCTGGCCATCACCATTGACATGGTGACCTTATTAATCCTAGTGTGAACCTATATGTCATTTAGGGCATTCATAAACACCTCATCATACCAAGTGTGGATGTTCCTACAGTATATCTTTACCCTCCCTCTAAGTCTCTTTAAATGTTTCCTCAAGTTCTGCCTAAGGTCACAATCTCTATAGGGTGTCCACTTGAAATCATAATGGGTTTGGGTTTTTCCCACTAGATGGAAGTATTCCCATTTGGTAGATTTAATCCTACCAATACTAAGGGGAGTTGGGTGCACATCTCCTTGCCTCTTATTTATTTGTTGAACATCCACTGAGTCAGCCAATTGGGCAACAATTTCTTATTCTTCAACTTTATCTAGGACCAACCTGGGTAGATACATAGGGTAGGCTTTGGTGCCCTCTATCTTCATTTTGGTGTAGTTTGGATAGATCCAATAATCCCCCATATTGCCTATGTTCTTCATGATTTGATTGAGAGCCTAGGAATATATTTACCATAGATACCCTGGTATACCATCCAGTAGAAGGTCTCAATAATCTTGGGCATGTTCCTCCTAAACCTATGAATGTGGAGGATTTTTAACCTTTGACATATACTGATCATAGGGTACTCTTCGTAAGGCTCCCAAGGCTTTTTGAAAGATGCATGGATGGTTCTAATTATAACATCCACCATGTAGGACATCATATAGAAGTTGTGACCTAAGGAGTTATTTAGATTGGTTATTATGTTGATGATGATGGAACAGATGATTTTTCCTATGGAAATTATCCTTTTGGAGGTGAGAATAAGGTTGAGTAGGGGAATCCATACCTCATTCACCTAAGTCATTCTGGGGAAATCATATATTTTATTTAACAAGGTCATGGTAATTTTGACTGCAGGTCAGAAAATAGCTATTGGGATAGCATAAATAAGGCCTCTAATTGCAAAATTATTAGGTTTTAACATATCTCCATGATCATGTTATGGTATAAATATCAATTTATCTCCTATATATAGGTATAAATTGGATTGATTTTATAAGTAACATGATTAATAACTCTTCTCATGTCTTTTGCAAACGCCCAGGCTAAAAAATCATACATCAATGGCTTTCCAATGTGGAGACTATGTTTCTCTCATTAAAAATGGTAAGGTCATTGGTGAAGAAAGAATACACAAAGTGGCAAGTCTAGATGCTAAATCTCTAGAACCCATAAATCTCAATTCCACATGCCACAATGAGGAAATACCTATTGAATGTGTAAGTGTTAATGTGACTAAATATTTTTATCTGACTCCAACACTTCCATTTCCTACATCTTTTGTGGATAATTTAGGGGATATAGTTGATAGTTTTAGTATATGTAGCATAAGACTGATGCAACACATCAGAGACAAGTTTTCTATAAATAATGAAATGGAAAAAAGACAAAATAATTTGAGTTTAGTTCTACATATACAACCATTGCAATAAGAAAACCCTTATTTGGATTCATTTGTTTGATATATCGATGATCCTACCACATTTCAAAGCCTAATAAAAAAATTTATTAGGAAAAGTGTACATTTGTTGCACAAATGTATAGCTCTTACAAATGATGAAAAAATTGCTTTTGGTTAAGTTAAATTTGCATAACCAAGAGATATTTTTGGTTGCATTCCTATCCCAATGTTACAAAATGAATTAGGAGTTTACATAAGGCAAATTATACAACATTGTGAGACTTACAGTATAGAGGTAACTGAAACATCTATCATTAGATGGCCTTCCAACAAAATAGTGGACATTGAGACTTTTAGAGAAATCAATTTACCACACATGACACCAAAGGAGAAAAAATTGAAAATGTTTGGAATGTAGTGGATAATGAATTCACTCTTTGCCTGACATTCCTAGTGCAAAGGTATCCAAAAAAATTAACTCATGCCTACAAATACTCAGGCTAAAAAAGAAATTAGTCAAACACTTTACACAGTGAAGTGGAGTCTAATGAAAGCATAGATAGTGAGATTTCAACAATGTTTTCATTGGAGATTGTCATTTTAGATGCTAAAATTTTTAAGTATAAAGTTACTTGATTCCACCATAATAGATAGGAAACAACATGTCTTGGATGTCCTTTCTATTGGTTTGTTCAAGAAAAATAAAAATAAAACTAACATTGATTTTCAAGGTACAGAGATTTGTTAGGAAGCTTAGCTTAAAATATATCGATTAAAAAGAAGTATCTTTCTTGGCATTCAAAATTGTCACAAAAATGGGGAATAAAATGCATTCCATGATGGGAGATTTCAACAAAATCCAAAAAAGAATACAATGGAAGCTAAAGATTTGTTGGACCAATTGGTGGATAATTTTTTAGATGTTTCTCCATGACTAACTTGATAGGTAGATATAGATAGCTAATGATAAAATGTTTGACATCTTCCAACATCTTTCACTCAAGAATTTACAAGGTGACACATCAATGCAAAACTAGCAGATATGGAATATGAGCCAATATCCCAACCAAAATTCAATAACATGTGGAGAACTAATTTTCATGATGTGACTCTTACCACGTCTGATGACTTCACTAGGTGAAAAACATGCATCTTATTGACTCAACAAAAATGATCTAGGTCCTTATCTAGAGATTAGGAAGATCGTATCAATCAAGAATTCATGATGCACTCAAATCAGATACTTTCTATAAGATAAATGTATTGCACACATAAACAAATGTCAGATCAATACCCTAAAGGATGCCTTAGTGTCATTCATGACAAGGTGGAATGTCAAAAAATATTTAAGTCGAGGATAGTGATAAAAAACAAAGCAGTTTCCAATAAATTATTAGAGTTGTCAATGGTAAGGATTATAACACATGGTCAGGGTGTAAGCAGATGTGGGCATTTTTTTACCATACATTATTGGAAGGTCTAAATTTACTATCACCTCATTGAATAAGTGATTCAAGGATATAGAAACAACAATGTTAGATACTTAAGGATCTTTACTATATAAACTTGGATCTTCAAAATATCCATTGTATGATGCACTTTTATCTAAAAAATGCTACCCTAAATGCAAAAAATATAAATAAGAAGCACAATCAATTGGTGCCTTCAAGAAACTTCCTTGTAGGCTATACCTTCAACTAGACAACTATTTTGGGGATAATAAGAGTAGGTACTTCCATCCATAATTATATTTTAAGAAAATTGAACCTTATATGGAACTATTATTACATTTACAAATTCATAAAATCATGTTTTTTGTATAGGTATGTATTGCAACATTTATCTCTCCTTGTCTACAAAGGTTTTTTCCTCAATGTCAAGGTCAGATTTTTCCCTATAGGACATACCCATGAAGACATTGATGGCACATTTGGAAACCTGTCTGAATGTATAAAGAGGAAAGATGTATAGAGTGTGGTAGAGATGATGGACAATTATAGGACGTGTGAAAATAAAAGAAACTACACACCATATTTGATTAAAGAGGTAGTGGATTTCAAAGAGTATGTTAATAGTTATTAGTTGAAGGGAAGAAACAAAATAGTAGGCTTAACAAAAAGTCAATACTTTCTTCTACGCATGGAGCAACATCAGCCCATTATGTGTTTCAAAAACTCTATAAGAGATAGAAATTGGTCACCCCCCCTCCTTGATTACATTATGGGGAATAAAAGAAAATGGTGAGTCAAATGTTATAGAAGGTAATCCAAAATATATATATTTCAAAGACTTGAAAAATAGAGAAATGTCTCAAGATTCCATTATTGCAAAAGTCTCAAATAGAAGTATAGAAAAGAGTGAAAAATAAGTTAAATATAACCTGATTAAATATGCACATCAATTCAATGAATTTGGTTTGACCAAAAATAGTAAGTGGAAGGATCTAGCATATTACTTCCAAAACATCCATGACACAATGAAAGAAGACATGTTCCCTTTTGAAGTTGAATGTACAGGTAATTTTTGGTCTAAAACTTGCCATGACATACCCCTACATAGAGATATGCACAAAATGGTTCATGATAGGACCCTTGATTTTGAAGTGGCATCTATAGATACATATGTTGGTCCAAGAAGCAAAAGAATAAAAATTGCATTTAATCCAGCTCAAGATGTGCAAATCAAAGATATGTTGTTTGTCAAACCTGATGATTTTATAGGAGTGGACCACATAATATGGGTTGCTAGAGATAAAATCAATATTAAGATATTACAAACAAATGGAGATATAGAACAAAGGGTTGATGTAGCTTGGTTCATCCCAGTTCATGTAGGAAAAAAGATGTAGAAGAAGCTTAAATTTATTCAAGCTACTTAGATATGAAATGAAAGCCAAACCCAACTGACATATTTTTACCATCCATATCCATAGATAGTATTATCTATGCTTGGAAACCAAACAAAATTTGGAGAGGTCATAAACTTATTCTCACTAATTTTTTGAAAGGCATTGTAACAAACTATTTGAATGCATTATCCCACTAGCCACTATCAAAAATAGTGATTAAAGGATTGGAAATTTTGAAATGGTGTTTCCTTAATTTTTGAATGAGAAATATGAATGTTTTTTTTCAAAATTTAGTCCATTTTTTGGAAATGTATAATTTTTTTATTTATATTTATTTTTAGTTGCACTTCGCATTTTGGGTCTTGGAAAATACACTTCAGCATTTGAGTTTTATATTTTCTATGATGATAATTTAGTATTATAGTAATTGTGCATCGATTTAATGGCATCTAACTATTGGAATGTCCATTTCACATTTTTATGATTCAAAATGATCTTCAACTTTTGCATATTCCAAATAACAAGATCTCATTTTTCAAATCACAAAAGCCTCTTCAACTTTTCAATTTTTCAAATTAAACTTCACATTTTGCATCCTTCCAAATGGCCTTTGCAAGTTGCACATTAGAATTTACACTTCATACTTTTTACATTGCAAAATACACTCCAACATTCATGTGTTTGCAAAAATTTCTTTGGGGTTTACACCTCAAAATGTCCCACTTATGCATCAAGATTTTTTCTTCGGCATTTGTGTATCAACAAATGGTATTCAAATTTTTAATTTTTCAAATTACACTTTGTACAAGCACTAGATATTATGCTACATGGCACAATCTCGATGACTCGATTGTGTGGAAGGATGACCAGTCCAAACAAAATTCCCAAACAATGAAAGCACCTAAGATCGAAACATGCATCACAATCTCAATAATTCAACTATGTGGGAGATTATATTAATAATATAGTAATATAACACCCATGATCAACACATGGCGTGTACAAAAATAGGAGATAAATTTTGATGGTTGTGGGGGCGTCCCCTAATTCAGATTAAATAGATAGTTCATGATCCAATCAACTACTAACACGTGGCATCCCAATCATGCCAGGTGATTTAAATCACATATCCCCTGTGCGCCTCATTGATGTATGAATTATTTTCCCTTGAGAAATAAACTGCCAAGTCTTATTATCTATAAATGCATGGTCTATGAACCTATTTGAATGGCCACATAAATTCTGACTAGTTTACACAGTTAGATAGATGAAATTTATTTGTAATAAGTTCGCCTAATTTTTAATTATTTTGGATTATTTTAAATAATTTGAATTTATTACAAATATATTATATAGACGTGATTTATTTGTAATAAGTCTGAGTAATTCTAGATGAAGTCCAATTTATTTATGATTTTTTTTAACTATTAATTATTTTTTATCATTTTAAATAATTTGAACTTATTACAAATACATTAGATAGATGTGATTTATTTGTAATAAATTCGAATTAAACTTGATACAGTCTAATTTAATCTTGATAAAATCTAATTTATTTCTAATAATTTTTAAAAATTTGGACTGTTGATAAGTCCATATTATCTAAGATAATCATTTTATATTATTTTTATATTTTCTAGATATAAGTCATATATAAGCAACATGAAAATGAAATTATATATAAGGAGTAATAAATAAGGAAACTATGAACAATTAAATATTGTAAATAAATGAGATAATGTGGGTTGAAGCATAATACTGTGTCCCACTTTTTGGTACTAAGGGGATAGCAAAAAATAAAAATCTGAATATTTCTCAATTTGTATAGACAATAGTGACTTAACTGTATAAAATAGAAAAATGGTGTAAACTAATGCAATGCTTCATTTAAAGTTTAGATTGCATTTATTATTTTTTTGAAAAAAAATATATATATTTTAATACCTAAATACATAGTGTGTATGTTTCGTGTACAAAAAGTTTTATTGAGTGCTTGATTTCTCCTCCTCATAATTTTCTCAAAACATAATATTTTCTCAAGATGTTTTTCAAATAGGTCTTAGAAACATAGACGTAATGAAATATTATTTTTTTATAATTTTTTGAATAAAAAATATTATCATTTTTATAATAATGAAAAAATTAGTCTCTTTTGACATTATATGTGTGTGTGTGTGTGTGTGTGTGTCAAAAGAGACTAATTTTTTCATTATTAGAAAAAGGATAATATTTTTTTATTAAATTTTTAATGATCAAGGTAAGGAATATCCATGCTTATGTCTTCTCCTCACTATATATATATATATATATATATATATATATATATATGTCAAAATAGACTAATTTTTTCATTATTAGAAAAAGGATAATAAATTCAAGTGTATCGATATTTTTCAAATATTATTGGCCATAGTCTCCTATTTTTCCCAGTGCCTCAAATGTATGATACTTAATTTTATAAATAAATATATTTTACTAAATAATCAAAATAAATATTACATATTATTAAAATTTTAAAAAAATAATATTATTAGAAAGCTCGTAAGAATACCTATTTATATATAGAGCAACATGTTTTTATTTTATTTTCATCCTAATACGTGGCATCTGAAGTGGCAATTTTAGGCCAATAGTAGCTTTCCACTTCAATGGGTGAGGATTTCATGCCACATGGGGTTGGAACGAAGGGAGTTATAATGAAGGGGGTTCATTCCAACCCCCTTTGTTATAACCCCCTTCATTCGAACCCCCTCAAATATCATTCAAATTAATAAAAAATTAATCAAATGCTAAAGTAAACCTTTGACCCTCCTCATTCGAAGGGGGTTTGTTCAAAGGGGGTTTGTTTGAACCCCATTCAAAAAGTACACATGGGTGTTTGAATGAAGGGGTTTTGAACAAACCCCCTTCGAACAAAAGGGGTTTGTTCAAACTCCAATTTTTTTCATTTTTATTTTATTTTTTTTTTGGGGGGGAGAGGGTTTGGATGTGCTTGGCCACCAAGTGGGACTCACTTATGTGCCATAACCCACGTACAAATGAAGTGTAATGTCTCTATAAACCCAAGAGCATGTCTATAAGATGTGGATAATAAAATGGTTGATCTGGTGAGAGGTCATCTAATGTCAGCTATTGAATCTATCTTAACTTAAATAATTTCTCATCATCGTGATCATCATACCATGTAGTGTGTATCAGTGTATCCTTATCCTTTGCATTAGTCTAGATTATGTGCATATGAATAGTGTGTTTCTCTACTATGTAAGAATCCTCCCATGTGGTCCTAGGGTAAACCACATTGGATTGCATGGTATTTGTATGAAACCTATGATTCTCATCTATGCCACCATGTAGAATGAAAACTATGTGTCCCTTATGACTAAATGTCAAATTCCTATCTAATCGATCAATTATGGCATCTATCACCTATAACCATGTACTACCAAGTGTAACTTGTATATGAGTACCCATGCTCATGACAAAGAGTAACGTGTTGGCCACCTTTGGGCCACATGCAACTTATTGTCTTGATTTCCTATATTCTTTAAGAATTCCAATGTTCAAGTGTTAGGATTTGAATCCTCATCTATAGCAACATGAGGGATGTATCAATCCTAGATGAAAACTCAAATAGTCAAAGGATCATTCCATGAATATCTATGTCAATGAAAATTCTATCTTGGTGCCTATAATGGTAGAGGTAAAGCTTGTGTAATCTAAATAATTCCCTAAGCCTTGAACTTATTCAACTTGTGTTATAATATTAAGCATGCATTTTTATTATGTCTTGTAAGCCTATGAAAATGACAAAAGGGTTTACCATCCTATTGTGGCAATATATTGATAGATCTATGGTGAACTATGGGTAATGACATCAATACTTTGTCAATTACTATCTATAGAATCTAATGCAGCCTATCTTGTGAACTTCTTACCTAAATCAGTATAACTAGGTCGATATACATAAATGTAACCATATTTACTTAGTAAACGGAGGGATCTGCCTCTAACTGTAATTGAGTGGGTGTGCTTGTAGCTATAAGACTATGAACTAGTGGTGCTTCCAGTGTGTAAAAAGGTATGAGAGCCTTAGAATCATCTATATACTCTCCAAAGATAATTGGTGTGAAGTTTAATCCATATAATTAATTTTCAACGTTGATGCATGTTGGATCATCCTTATGGTGGCCTAGGAATTTATATTAGAATTGCATATATATACTTCCTCTGAATTAAAAGTAATGGTAACTTTGTTTTTAGATTCCCATCATCTACCATGGGTGGGGATAAATTTATTATAGGAAGGTCCTCCTCCATCATGGGTGAAGATAATTATGCTATAGGAGGATTTAGAATGGGTGTAGGAATAGTGGTGCTAGATTCCCCAACCTCATACATATCTGCATCTACTCAATTAGAATCTTGTGAGGTGGGGATTCTATAAGAACATGAGGTGTCCCATATAAAGATGTGTTTGGGGTGGTAGGCTCGGTGACTCTACACTATTTTGAATGGTTGATTATCTACTAAACAAGTGTATAAGTATCTATCATGTAAAAACTTGATGCATCTATGCAAGGTAGAGGGTACAGCATCCATATAATGTATTTAAGGTCTCAAAAGTAATAGTTTTTAGTGCAATTGATTAGGCATCACCTAAAACTATGTAGGTAGGGTTTTTGGCCCAATCG
Organism: Torreya grandis; assembly: GCA_037957365.1. Lineage (NCBI taxonomy): Eukaryota > Viridiplantae > Streptophyta > Pinopsida > Cupressales > Taxaceae > Torreya > Torreya grandis. The sequence goes on from JARHVA010004153.1 coordinate 512,561, forward strand.
TAATATCCAATACATAATAAAACCCAATGTCTGTCTAGTAATGTCATCAAAACCTCTAATGTTCTTATATGTCTTCTGAATGGATGATATATCAACCCCCATAGACTATAGAAATGTGAGGTTGCATATGTTAAGTCCTAAACCACTATCAATTAGAACTTATTTAAAAGTGGTGGTATTGATTTGTGCCTGAGTGAAGAGCGGTAGATTCTAATCAATAACTGAATATGAGGGAAAATCTTCATTAGAAAAAGATGTAACATCATCAATGTCCTTAATAGTGTTCATTATAGATGCAAAGTAAGTTGGCTCTATGTCACAAGGCAAATATGTATGATTGAGTGTTTGAAAAAGAATATCTTTGAAAATAATTGCCTGTTGAAGTAATTCCAATATGGAGATCTTAGTCAGTGTCTTTCTCAATTATTCCACAATATTAAATGCTCTATGTTGATCCTTATCCCCCATTGTAGTGTTTTGGGGATGAGGAGGGATGGTAGGATTATGTTATTCCTATATAGTTTGAGGAGGCATCATGTTCCATCTAATAACATCTCGAACTACAACATTTACTATTTATCGAGGGCGAGTAGTAGAGGTAGGATGTGAGTGAAGGTAATCAACTAGTCTAGGTGGAGGTGGAACAAAAGGAGTCCTCTAAGATCTCTATCATTGAGTAATATTAGAGGTAACTCAAAGTGATCTATTCAATAATGATCCTCATATAAGGTGGACTCAAGAGAGGGTAAACCAATGTGTGAAATAAGCTGAGTTCTAACATGGTCCATGAGAGGGGTGACATTCATGTGTATCTTTCTAAAAATGGTGAGTAATAGTCATGCAAGACAAACCATACGACTTTGTACCAAAAAGTATAAAATGGAATCTGTCATGATAATCATGGTGATAGGATACAAACTGAAAACTGATTAGAAATTGTAAATAAGAAGGGAAACCCTAATGGTGCACTAGGGTTTAAAACAATGTGTTCAAAGCAATTTAGGTTCACCAAATGATTTAACTTTGTAGGGTTATGAAGTTTAATCTCTAGGTTGTTAAAGGGGCTGAATACAATAAATCAGGTATAAAATATGCAATAAATATATCCACTAATTTATAATAGAGTTAACCTAGTTTGACTTTTTTTAAATTAATAATAAATGATACAAACAAGTACTTAGCTAGAAACTAACTGAGATGGATGATATGGAGGGTATAAACTAGGGTATGAACTAATCTAAGTGTCATAGACAAGATCAAAGTGTTAAAACCCTTCCTAGACATTAGTGCCTTGACTATATAGTAGTACCAATGGAGCTAGTGTCCTCCTTTTGGTATTAGTGTCCTCTATGTAGAACTTTTCTGAGATTCTACCTAAAACATGTGGTAGAATCACCCAAGCCTGTTCCTACGCACACAACTCTGATTCCCTGTCAGTGACCTATTTTGACTGATTTTATATGTAAACCCTCAACCTCTATGTTGTTAGGGCATCTGATTGGCACAAGTAGCAAAGTGTGATGTTAATGGGATAAGTTGGATATCCTTAACACCCTGTTATGATGAGATTTACCTACATATCAATACTCTGAGGAGGGATCAAGCCCAATGTATTTCTCCCCATCTAAGTGCTAGTACAAGTGCAAGTGAAGCTAGTATGAATGCTGAATGTAGTGCTTTGAGTGAGGCTTGAGACTAAAAATCTATGTATTTTGATCTTAGGAAGGCTGTAGATGACTGTATGCAAAATTAGGGTAGAGTAGGCATTAATAACATTGATTATACGTAACTTGTTCAGAGCTAGTTTGTGTTATTTGCATCTTATTTCTATCTAGTCAATAATGGGATAAAAATCATGTATATATATTTTTATAGTGCTTTTGCAGATCTTGAAAGAGGTCTAGACTAACCCTAGGTGGTTTTTAATCTAAAAATATATCCATTGGTGATAAAAGGTAGGAAAAGGACAATAACACCCAAACTGAGACACTAGAGCCATTGGCACTACTGTCCAAGTCATGGCGCTAATGTCTAGATGGCAAAACATGAGGCACTAGGGGCTAGGATGCTAAAGTGAGGGTTTTAGACTACTTTGGGGATGTTTAGGGATGTGTGTGGCTCACACAAAGGCTGGATAAGTGTCTAAATAGACCCTAATATAGATCTAAAGCTGAATTATGTATAAGTGGTCTCAAGTAACACTCTTAGCACTCAAGTGACATTTTTAGATGATTATAATTTCCTTTCATGATTTTAGGTGAATTATACACAAAAAAAACCCAAATTGCTCATATCATATAAGGAAACTGTCCCTCTCAATTGCAGAGGAGGATCACTATTCTCTACAGTGATATCTCCACTATTGGTGAATTGGTGTCACTTCACATTAGGCAAGTCATAAATCAATAAATACCAAAGTGTCCATTTTACATCAATAATCATTGGTCACTCTTTTAGGGATCAAAAAGGTGTCTCTTGATTCCTAAAATTTGAAGAAAATCTTCTCTTTGAAAGAGAATATTGATGACTCCATTGAAAAGAAGTCTGGAAATGATGAAACATAATCCATGCTTCTGATTTTATGACTTTTATAGTGTTGTCCATGGTCTGATTTTTGTTGGAGAAATGAAAAGGTTTCAGTTAAAAAAAGTGTATACATGCTTGAGAAATATTGGGTGACAAAAGGATAAAAAATAAAAGAGATAGATAATTCAAATGAGCTCGAATTAGGGGTTGATTGGGTTAATGAAAATGATGATACAATAAGTGATGTTTTTCTCTTCATAATGTCTTTCAAAGAAAATCTGATTCAAGAAGTTTTTGATGATAAGAAAAGAGTGCAATTTTTTAAGATTGTGTTAATAAAAATGATGATACAATAATTAATTTCCTTCTCTTCATACCATCTTTCAAATAAAATCTGATTCAAGAAGTTGTTGATGATAAGAAAAGAGTTTAAATTTTTAAGGACTTCTATGGAGACGTACTAATTTAAAAAAAAAAAGAAATTGGCCCATGCCAAAACTCATCCCAGGTGGAAGAATACATGGAAAATGAAAATTCAGTGACCTTTCAAGAGCATGCGATAAGTCACAAAGGTAGTGGGCTTACTATTGATGAAGAGAAAGTATGCCATGAGGTTGAACATGAACACATAACAAAATTTGAAGAGCAAATAAAAAACAATCTGCAAGAAATTTTCAATCATGTTAAGTGCCAAAAAGTTTTAGTTCCAAGTTCACATTTGGAGGCACCTATGGGTGATTCAGTTTAGCTATTCATGGTTGAAGAATCACAAGAGCAACCAAAAAGTGAAGGTGTTAGAAGTGTGTCTCACAATCTTCATATTTCAAGTTTGAAATCAATGCAAACCCCTCTCACTCATGAACAAAATGCAAGTAGTTTTTATATTTCGGTTGTACAAAATCAAGTGTTTGAGTTGGTGTTTATCTTTCCCCCCATACCTCATGTCCTTTCCATTGATACAAAAAAATATATACTACTGCTCTTATTTTTTCCTTATGTGTGATGTCCTTATATTGTCACATTTTGACCCACAAAGGATCATACTTTGCCCAACCGGTAAATGGCTTTGTTCAGCCTTGTTATGTTTTTCATCCCTTTGTAAATAGTTTCCCTTTCTATTCATTTTGGATTGTGTTTGTTTCCCCTTAATTTTTTCTGTTGTGTGTGTTTTCAATCAAACCCAACTTGTTTGTTGCGGTGTTTTCTCATCCTTGTGTTGCTTTCTTGAGCCCAAAAGGGGTTTGGATGGTTGTGCTCTTTGTCGGAAGACCTACTAGTTTGGTGAAATGGTGACAAAAATGTCATATACATATTTGCTTTAGAGTTGTTCATTTGGTGTGCATATGTTCTACATGATTCATGGTTGAGTGGCATGATGTTTTGTTGGTTGGGTTCTTGCCAACAAATTTTCTATTTTATTTTATCATGGATTTATTACACGAATCTTAGTGATCAAGACTTGGGAGCTAATATGGAAGAAGACTTACATGTTGTGAGCTCAAATTAATCTTGAGTGATAGAGCTTTCATTTGAATAAGTTAATCACACTAGATTTCTTGATATTAATCTTTCGTTGGTGGTATCTCTTTTAGTAGACGATTTTGGAATGCAGAAAATGTTTCCAATTTGAAGATACTCTACACTTCTTTTCTCTCCAAATCGGGTTATGAAGATGATGGCTTGGAACCTATGGAATCAGTTTGCAACCCTAAAAAGTAAATCTGTTGAGCTATAGTTTTGTCATTGAATCATGGACAAGGAACTGGGTTGAATGCTTGAGTTTGCACTGGAACATTGATTGTATTTTCATTGAAAGACAATGTATTATGAGTAAACCTCGGTTCAGTGAATTGATATTACACTTCATGGATCACATAAGGGTACATTCTACTTAATTTGTAACAAGATCCCATCATTATTTTAATTAATAATGAAAACTTTAATAAGAAAACTAAACTTTTTGGACCGCATAAGGAATCCAATCTTGATCAGAATGATGTTTTGCCCTTGGCCTGGAAGTAGAGGATTTTGAGCATATCAAGTGACTGTGTCATCTACAAGTCAAGGCAGTCCCGAGAAAAGCATCGGTGCTACTCTTTTGTGTAGAGACTCGATTTCAACAAATAGCATCAATAGCACTTCACAAATTGATTTCCATGGAATGCAGGTTAATATCTGAGATGGGTTTAAGTTTTAAATGTTTCCAGGATCAACCAGTGAACACTAAAATGAATTATTTCCTTCTAAGGGGAATTGAACTCTTGGATGGTTAAAATCTAAATAAATCATTACGGTTCAAGTTCTAGAGACTCAAATGACAAGCCTCATTAAAAAAAAAACTCAGGAGTTGCGAAAGCCTTATGTCCTGGTCAAAACGAGAGAAAGTCTTCCAAGCCACAAGAAAATAATACAAATGCATGACTTGATGAGTGCAGTGAACAACGTTTAAGCTTGTACGAAAATACTAGTTTTATTTTTACAATTGGCGTGGACAAGAACAAGACAATTTTTTTTTAAAAAACAAGTCAACCTTTTTCACTTGCCTGGTGTTATCAGAACACAATCTTTGAGGCTTTTCCATGGGGGAATAGGAAGCCACCACCTGGTGGTTGTCGGTGTGTTCTTTACATTCATACGGCTTCCCATGCCAGAGACATGGTCTTTTACACTAATTTCATGTGAAGTTTCTATTGGAAAGAAAGCCTTCCTGCCCATCAGGGTTACTCCTAAATTTGCTTAGGCTACCATATGTTGTTGGTGTTAGGATCACATTAAGTACAAATTTGTTCTGAATGGTTTGTTCAAGCTCCCATTCTCATAGGAGGTGTTACATGTGCATCCTTCTTTCAATGATGTTATCCATGTGAATAGGCACATCACCTATATGGTTGGTCGATGGTACCTATGAAAATGTAGGCATTGCTCTGACCATTTTTATAGTTGCATTTTCTTTTTTAATAAGTGATTAGAGACAATCATTGCAATATAGAGATTTATATAAGGAGAAAAAGAAAATATTTTCACAAAGGTCCGGGATGGCTCTGGTAATATTTTAATCACTATTGCTGGCATGAGAACTAGATGGGGTAAATTAATGGCAATCATAACTGAAGGAGGTGAAGATAAAACTCCATTGTAAGTCAAGCTTAACAGTGTTGCAACACTTATTGGGATGAATGGATTTATGAGTTTCCAGAAATTTTCAGAGCGTTTAAAATGAGGATGATGTCCTGTACTTGAAGCTCACTTTAAGATTTCAGAGGAAATCAAATGAAGGTTCAGAGCATATTGTTTCTCGTAGATAAGGAATTTTGGCTCCAGGTTTGTTTAATATTCCCTTTCCACTTAAGTGGCCCTTGCGTTACCTGAGGCATAAGTACTTGATATATCTATGAATTTTTTCTTGGAATTGACATATTTATCTCCCGATGATCTCTATCAAATTTATACTACATCTATGTATACTAATCTATTACAAAGTCCAGTGACATTTCTTATCACAATTGAGAAAGAGGAAACTGGATCAAAACATGCTACACGTAAACACAATATAGAAGACCGAGAATGTACCAGGTTGCAAGTAGAATATTTCAAAAGAATTGACAATTTGAAAGGTGTACTGAAAAGTGTGGCTGAATTTACGAAGTTGAGCGTAATCAAAATAAAGTCTTGAATAGATACAAATGTCATTAAGTCATTTGATCAAATAGTTTCATGTCTGCTCTTGAGCATGATACTGCCACGTGGAGAGGTCGATACACCCACACTGAGCAAAAAAAATCCCTTTAGCATTCTTTCAAAGCCATTGATATGTTGATGTGCAATTGATAGGTGAAAAGAGGAATGGATCGACATTAGTGGTGAATTGGGCACAAAATTTCTTTGAGTCATTTTATCAAACAGTTCGTAAGCATCAAACTAAAAGTTCCAATGAGATGTTCTCTCAAATGATTCACATGTTCTAAGAACACGTGGATGACAGCTGGATACACAAGGGTGAAGCTTAATCCCGCAGACTGCAACCTAGATTTTTTTCCTCGAAGATAGTATGGTAGTCTTCAAGTTCTTGCTTCGCATGATAATTTTTTTTCTTCCATATTATAGGTTAAGTGCTCGTGAAACTATATGAATAAGAGCAGGAAAATATTGTTTCCCATGTAAGATCATTGCTAAACAAGAAGTCGAAATGGAAGATACACTTCGAGCATCAATATGTATGTCGTGTTGGTATTTCAAGAGGTGATGATAATGTCGAAAATTTTAACAGATTTGGGGTTAGTAGCGATACATTCAAAAGTGATGATAATGTGGGAAATTTTGATGGATTTGGGGTTATTGGAAGATACTATCGTTCAGATGCTCGTGCAATTGTAGGAATAAGAGGAGGAAAATATTGATTCCCATGTAAGATCATTGCTACACAAGAAGTCAAAATTGAAGATACACCCTCGAGTATCAACATGTATGCCGTGTTGGTATTTCAAGCGCTGATGACAATGTGGGAAATCTCAACGGATTTGGGGTTAGTGACGACACATTCAAAAGGGATATAGCTAAATGGCCACAAAGAGAAATGCAAAAGTAATGGTAAAGTTTGACCTTAATTTATTTGAAGCATTTTGTCAAATTGTTAATGTGACATATGTGTCTTGTTGTTCCTTAAGGTATTTTATCAAACAGTCCATGTGTCACATGGATCTTGAGCATGAATACTATTGAGTTGATTCATCTCATGGATGAAATAGAAATGATACCTAATGAATGTTTCAAAATAGTTGAGTTGCTTCATGTTATTGATGAAATAAAAGCTGGTAAAAGAGCTGCGTGGAAAAATGTGAAGAGTGCCCAAAGGCAAAACCCCACTGATCATGACAGATATGTAAGGGAAAGTTTGAATTCAGATGACTAATCTAAAAGTTCGGGAGGCCTTGATAGCAATTGATTCTTGGCTTGTCAATTTTGTTGAAGAAATGGTGGATTCCTTAGGATCTTTCAATAAGGAAACCATGACTATTGATTCAGTTGAAACAAATAATACAATTTAAAGGTTGTTTTCCCACAAGCAATACATAGAAATATACATAATTTACATGTAAAATTAAGGAGATTTGTCTTCAAAACAGTGTGTTATGCAGATGACAAAATTTTCAAGCATGGATTTGGCTTAATAGTTTGTGTTCATTCTTATACAATTGGGATAGGTAAACTAGATACCAGTTGGTTAAATCATAGAGTGAGAACATTGCTGTTTTGACTGGGTTGGATGAGACACAGGCCACCAACATTTTTTGGAGTTCTCCTGCATTCTGAATGGAATGCAATCCTATAGTCGAAGCCGGCTGTTGTATTGAAATTTCATTGTCCAGATTTCACTACCCCATTTTTATATTTTCCTATCATTTTTTGTCTATTGTCTTGTTTGTAGTAATATTTTACATGACTCCATGCCCAATGTACAAGGCAACATCTTTGATTTGTTGAAATGTAGTTAGTTGTATATTTAATGTTATGGGTTTCAAGGATAATTAATGGCTTAATTACGTTATTAATTATTTTATAATGGTATAATCTATGTAGGGAAAACTCCTGGCAGTGCAATGTGGATGCTTCAAACCATGACTTTCAACGATGCATCTCAGTTCCTTCAATGGTTGACCAAGTATGAGGATCCAAGCTTGAGACTTGATCCTGGTTCTTTGGGGCACAAGGAACCTGTGGGGTTAGGGCATCAAAAGGCGCAGGTAGGTAGCTAGCCTAATTTTGAAGGACCAAAAAAAGAATTGAAATATCCTATGAAGACATGCTTTTTAGACTCTTTAAACAACAACCCTTCTTCCGCTTATGTTAGGCAATAAAAAATGCGACAGGGTTAGACTCTAATATTTTTTCTTTAACCAAAGGGCAAACCTTTTATGGTTTTCGAGGGTGAAAAAAGTGGTGGGCACTACAAAGTCCATCTCATCTATATCTTTTGTCATTGAGGCTCTTAAGAAGGTATTGCAATGCAAAGAGTGGTATTCACAACGGAGTTTAGTTTGCAGATTCGATAGATTTTGGCCAAGCCTTCATGCTCTTCATCAATGGATTTCTGAATTTGGGTGACCTCTAATGGAGGATATCCTAGAAATTTATCCTTGTGCTAGAGGATGTTTTATTGTGGTTTTTTAGAGTCTTTCATATCGTAATAAGGTTATTCATGCCAATTCTTGGAGTTGGGATCATCATCTCCGATTTTTGAAACCCTAATTTCCTTCCTTTAATCCTTTTGTTGATAACCTCTTTGCCAGGCACACTTGGGTGCAATTTCCATATCTTCCCCTATAGTTTTGGGCATAATCTTGTCTGTTGTCCATTAGCAAGACCCTGGGAGATTTACTAAAAATTGATGTTTCCACATCCAACTTTTCACGAACTACCTTTGCCAAAATTCTTTTGTGTTTGGATATGTCTCATAATCTCCCATAAGCCATTAACTTAAAGGTCAATGGTCATTGTTGGACTCAAATACTTGATTATGAAGGGTAGCCTTTCAAATACTGAAAATATTTCAAAACAAGGGATTGGGTTGCTTATTTCTGTAGCTCTAAGTGTAAAGTGGATTCTTCATGGTGGAAGGATGTTAAAGAGGCTCATCTCTTAGTTCATCCTTTTTATACTCCTTTTACTATTATTAAATTCTTAGGGAATGTAAAGGGGATGGATATTAATTTGAGTATACCTCATCTTGTGAATCCACCATTGGTTTCTGAGATTACTTGCTTAGCAGAAAAGAGTTATATGAAATTTGAAAGTAAAAATAAGATATGTAAAGGATCATCGGTAGATAGGTGTACTTATCCAAATATAGGTTCAGGTCTTCTAAGTAATCAAGAAGATTGGATAGTTGTAAGGAATAATTAAAAAGTCCATCTAATTTTGAGTTCTTCCAGGACACTTCGCTCTGACAACAAAGTGAAAAAAGATGAGACTTAGTTAGTACTATTTCTCTATTTTTTGTTAATTTGGTTATTTAGTGTAAATTTGAAGTATTTTTTATAAAAATACTTTCACGTAGTTTGGTTCATCGAGTGATTGGTTGGTCATATTCCTTGATAGTGTTTACTATCAATCCATTCATTTTATAGTTCTTATCATTTTTATTATGGTAGGGGACTTGTTAAACCCCAGTATAAATTAAAAAAATTATAATCACTTAACATTAATTAAGGTCATTAAATGACTATATTATTTTTAGTCATTAGATAGATTAATTCTTTTTATAATTAATATTTGTGTGCAATTTGGTATTTTGGATTTACTCAAATTAAAAAGAAAATTAAGAATGGGCAAATAAATGACTTTTTAACATCATTGGTGAAGGAATTAATTGTACAAAAGATAAAAATCCAAAATCGTTAAGGGTTTCATTGACCAATTTTGACTTTTAGGTCAAAATAAGGGACCCCTAGTTAAAAATTCATTTTTAGGCATATTAGGGAACATAATAAGTTGTCTTAAGGTGTTTCATAGGTCAAATAATGTTAATTTGTGTTATATTAACTTTGGTCAAGTAGTTTATAGGTCTATTTATCATTTTACTAATTGTCCTAGGAGGTCTATAATAATTTTCACTAACTAAAAATTTTAGGTTGTTTAGACAAAAGGTAGTTTTCTTGGCCAAAGAGAGAGAAATAGACACTTGTATAGATTCTTGGGAAGTATGCCACTTGGAAAAACATGCAAATGTGATTTTTCACCTTCCCAATGTTCATATCCATGTTTTTAATTATCTTAAACTTCCATTTATCTCTCAAAAATATTATATCTCTCTTTCACCCTCTTGGCATAGAAAAGTGACGTACAGGTTCTTGCTTGGTATGATCAGCACAAAAGTTTTCAAGAAAAATGCTCTTGGGTTCATATTATACACACTGAGACCTTCAAATATATATAATAATTTCAATAATTGGTTATGTTTTCTTCATTAACCATCCCTTCAAAGTGTATTGTGCAAATTTTCTTATTAATCTGTGCACCCTCCATATTTTCCTTCATTCTGAGCAATTATATACAAATTAGTTATTGATATTGGTTTTAGAGATTTTTGGCTTCATCCTCTAATATTTCAAATACTTTTTTTCATTTCTCAAGTGGTTTTGATAAGCTAACCAACCCAATTTGTAGGAAGGTACATCAATTTGCATTATGAGGAGTTATTCTCAACTTGCAGAAGTTTTGTGCTTTGTAATGGATCCATAAGGTTATGTTAATATCTTTTCCATGTTTCCGAAGTTATATTAATTCTCGATTCACTTTCAAACCTCAGTTTCTAATCACATGCTCCATGGATTGCACACATTCTACACAAATACACAGTCCACAATTGAAATTTGTATGTACAAGTGTTTGGAGAGATTTTCCAAACTTGAATTGGAGTGAGAAATCTTGAATCAATCTCATTGACATAACCATTCATCATTTGAATCCTTGGAGAGCATAGGGTCAATCATAAATATACATGACTTTATACATCACTTGCCAAAACTCATTATCTATTTGCATTCAACTCAAAAAGTCACCTATAGGTGACATCAACAAAGATATGGAGGCATCATGTTGAAGCATGGAAGCATGTTTTAAAGGCCTTTTTAAGGTCCTAGCACATGATTTTTTCATGATAGACCCATTTGAAGTGGTATAAACTTTAAAGAGGATCAAAAGACTGTTTCAGGGCCTCTATCCCTAAAGTGGCCAAACAGAGGTCAAATGGATTCTTATGAATAACATAAAACATGCTTGGAGGATGATTGAGGCATCTAGTTTGATATGTATTGTATCCCTTCATAGGGAGAATGATTATGCCAAATATGAGAGTCTAAAGGAGGAGAGGAAGATGAAGTTTGAACACCCTCAAAGTTGGCAAAGAACCACTGAATGTTGACAATGTTGTCTACAAGAAATGGAAGGAATAATCATCTTTGACCTTGTAAGAGCCTCTTGAAGAGAAACTCAAGCATGGATGGGCAAGCTAGTATCATAAGAAAACTTGTAACCTTTCATCTCATGAAAAAGGTGGATTTTGATGTTTCAAGTGCCCCAAACAATCTTCTTTATCCGTATAGGGGACTGAGAACAACTACCTATAGGCAAAACAAGAGCCTTAGTCTATATAATGACCTAGTTGTAAAATTTAAGGGGTTCAAGGTCATTTAAGTTATGCATTAGTAGAGACTCATCTTGTTCCACCTAAGTGAATTAAAAAAGAGGTTTCTAGGCACCTCAACCAAAGTCAAAATACTTACAGCAAGCCTAAAATACGCAAACACAGTCAAGGCAAGGTATGTTGGCAATGAGGGAGAAATTGGAAGTCTAGACTTTGTATGGAGCCTTCAAGGTTGATTCAAGTGAAATTAAGGAAGGGTAACCTCAGGGATAACAGGAGTATCCCCTATACATTACTATGCCCAAATCTTGCTAATGACACACCTACAGGGGTAGAACCTTGATTGTGATAGTCAAGGTAGAGGGGTACTAGTTAAGGACTTAAGTATGAAATGATGTTAGCTCAAGGGTTCCAAAGGAAATTTAGACATGAGGATGGTATTATAACCTAAAGAGCATGGAAATAAGGTCTATAAACACCTCAAGCAAGTCTCAAATGACCCCACATGACAACCTATAGCCTCTCTACGGCCTAAGACAAAGGTCACCCTCTACGAATTGAGACAGAGGTCACCCTCTATAGAGTAAGACAGACGTCATAGGAAATCAAGGACTAAGTTAGGACCATAATGGTTTTAACCATATAGGGTGGATTCATGATGATCATCAAGTTGAGAGCTTAAAGAAGAATATTAGGAAGGTTTCATCTACCCTATGGCCCTAATCAAATCAAAAGAGTGACCTACAACTAAGCAAAGGAGATTGTGGTAGGTAGTAGGAGGTGATGAGCCTTAGAAGTGATAGGGAGAGTTAGGAGCCTCTCCAATGCATGTGAGGACTTCTTATTAACTCCTCCTACTCAAATCCATCATCAAACTTGATCAGTTGTAAAGTTAGGGTAGTTTTGGAAGACCAATCATGAGGGGTTATTTTTATACATGAAAAAGGAGTTTCTTGACCACCTTATAGGTCTTGGATGATTGAAGATGACATTTTTAACTCCTAACATGACATATCTCACCCCATACCTCTCTCTCATGCATTTTTAATTGATCTTCACATTATTGGCACATGTTCAAGTGACCCTTAGACTCCCCTTCTCTCTCTCTTCCCATTTCTTCTATAAATTGAGACTTTTGGGTTATTGTATGCATCTCTCCACAAGGGTATGAAAAATACCTACCAAAATTTGCCTTGAATTAATAAATATATCTATTTTTTACATCATTTAAGAATTCTCTAAGTGTATGTGATGGTTGTGATCTTGTGCAAGTGTATCTTAGCTTACCTTCATATGTCAACTTTCTTAGTACCTTGTGAGTTCAAAGACTTCTCTTTGGAGGCCAGAAAGAAGTGTCAAATTGATTTGTAGGTGTAGTTAATATCTCATTCAATAGTGTGTCTTAGAATGCCTATTATCTAATTCTTCCTAGCCTGAGCCAATTTCAAGACCCCATGTTGAAACATTGATGCAAGAGGGAAGGTTGTCATTGGATGGAGTGTATGTTAGGCTTCTCTTTGTTCAAAGTGCATGTCCAAAAGTGTGAGTAGTGTTGGGTGAATATTTTGTCACCAACTAACTGATGAGCAAAATAGGTCTCTTCAACCATAGCATAGGGAGATTGGTCAACCAAATGTGCAGGTTAACCACATCAGAGGTGGACAAATCTCTCCTCTCATCAAGGGGAGGTTCCCTATAAATATGAGGAGCTATATCTATATATATATATATATATATAACCATAAAATAACACTCAGGGGTAGAACAACACCATCCATCTCTCTTTTTTCAGAGATGATGTTCATAGACAAAGGAGAAATCTTGGTGATAATTCTGAAGGCACTTCTCTTCTTTCAGAAGTGGTCTTGCAGCAGGGTGCAGGAGTTATTTCTAGTGGGTAACCAATAGGTAACAAGGGTGCAGTAACCAACAGAATGAGGTGTAACACAAAGTCTCCACCTCAACTACCTAAGGAGTGAAATATGAAGGATAATGGGGGCACAAAGTCATCCCAAGATCCTTTACACAGAAAGAAACTAAAAACACACTAAAGACAATGGTGACAGCACAAAGTCTTTCCACAAATGGCTTCAGGACACCTTCCTAATTAATTCCATTAGTTTTGCTTGTTAAATTAAATAAACAAGAATGCTCCTAGGAAATGGACATAAGAACAATTTTCTAAAATAACACAAGCTATAACAGCATAAACTCTGAAAGTAACTTGCTTTCTCATTTAGATAAAGAAATATGATCAACAATCTAAGCTCAAAGTCTCAGTAATCACCTTTCAATTTGGGTAGAGTTTTGCATCTATAATGGAGAGATCTCCCTTGCATAAAATAATAAATTACAATATACAGTAGTTAAGAGAGGCTTGGTGCTTTATCCCATGGAATGGCCCATGCTGCATTCAATGCCTTATATGCATTTTTATTTATGTCAAGGGGCCATGCTTAGAACAGTACATCGGCCTTAACTATGGTGTGCCAATCCATCTCATATGTCTCCTCCAAAGTATAGGCCGCCTGGTCCTTTCCTTCTTATTTGTGCAGATGTAAACTTTGCCTTTACTTTATGGAAGAAAAATAGGCTGCATCCTTGATTTGGTGTGCTTAGAAGTCTACTTGGCAGATTGTTTCACCTACTAGAAATAACTCCCTTGTAGATATTTTTGATCTTTTTTTATTGTTCTCTCTTCCCTATAGTAATTTTATCTCTCGATATTTCTCTTCATCTGGTCGCTTGGTTTATTCTTCAAGTTTTGTGCTATATTTAAAAATTAACAGATATTCCATTACCTTAAATTTGACATCTGCGGGGACGTCAATGGTGCTAGTTTTTTGAACCATATTGAACCATGAACCTTTGAACCTTTGAAAGTTCATTGGTTCAATAGTTCAATAGTTCAGGCAGTCTTTATCAATTCCTTGGTTCCATCGCTTCCCTAGTTCAATCACTTTCTTTCTCTTTGGTTGAACCATCCCTTTGAACTGGTCTCTGGAATCATTTGTTTCCTTCCTTTGTCTAGAGCTTACTTTGAACTGTTGAACTTGTAAACCATTGAAATTTGAACTCTTTTGGTTTAAGGTTCAATCAATTCATTAGTTCATTCTTTGTTCCATTGCTTCCTTTATTTTGCTAAGTCTCTTTGAAGCCTTTAAATTCCTTCAGCTTTATGTCTTTAGAACACTCCGAATGGAAGGTGTCCCTTTGGGTCTTTGAAAAAGGTCCATTTTATGGGTGATGAGAGCCCCCTGTAAGGGTACCTACCCTTTGGCATCCTTTGGGTGATCTTTGGGTTAATTCTTTTAGACAAAATGTCTAAAGGAAACTTTCCCTTGCCTTAGCCATTTTCTTTCTGGCCTTTTTCTTTCGGGCAAATTCCTTCAAACAAAAGTTTGAAAGAATTCCTTTAGAATTTTTGTCCAAAAGAATTCACCTTGTCTTTTGCCTTAAACAAATTTGAAGGAATTTCAAATTTTTTGCCTTGTTCAATTTTCTGAAGAAAATCTTACCCTTTCAGCCTTCTCTTTGATCTTTGAGCAAATGTTCCCTACCCTCCACAATGGCACTTGCCCTTGGTTCACTGCCCTCAATAAGGGTAATTTGTCCTTTGGGATTTGGGGCACTCCTTTGAACCGACTGATTGAACCAACTTTGGTTCAACGGTTCAACAGTTCAATCTTATGTTTCACTCATTCAATTGACTGCTTGAACCAACCGCTCGTTTGAACCTTTAAACAATTGAACCCTCTAAACCTTTAAACCATTTTGGTTCAAGGTTCAATGGTTCATCGGTTTAAACCTTCTTTTCGTTAAGTCTTTTGAAGTCGTTGAACTTGTTGAAGTGGTTGAACTTGTTAAACTTTTCTCAAATCCCTTAACTCTTTAAGCTTGCCGACGTCGTTGAACCTTTGAACCCATTGAACCATTGAACCTTTTTGGTAGTAAGGTTCAATGGTTCAATTCTTTCTTTGAAGCTTTCTGATGAACATTTTTGGTTGAACCAAGGCATTGAACCAATCTTGAAATTGCCTAAGTGTTGGGAACTTGTTCCTTGGTGAGAACTCGCCTATTTGAAGCCATTGAACCTATTGAACCTCTTAGTCCCCTAACTGAAAAAGCTTGAATAATGAAGAATTTGAATGCTTAGAATAATTTTTTGAGAAGGGAAGAGATAATTTTGGCCTGTAGGACCAAAATAGTTCATATGTTGTCCCCAAAAATGAGTGACAGATTTTGGGAACAATAGCTGGCTCCAGTTGGGGAACTTCCTTTAGTTGAAAACTTGGAATAGCTGAGGGGAGTAGAAACTAGAATCTCTAGTGCCTTTAAGTATGCCATTGGGCTACAGATTCATGCTACCCAAAAAATAAAGGTGTTAAAAATGAAAACAAAAAGCACAAATAGAACTAAAGACTATACAAATATACATATGTACATGTGATCTTATCTGATACTTCAAGAGTTGAAGTGCTTCAGATGCTGCCCATTATGAGGTAGAGAAAAGGGCGTGTCATCTTGATATTTCAACAAGAAACTATTTTCACCATTGAGTTGATGGATAGTAAATGGGCCTCTCCAAAGGGAATCAAATTTTCCATGCATTTCCTTTGGTTCTCTTCTCTTGTCCCACAACAGGACTTGATCTCCAATCTGGAAATCACAATTTTTTGCTTTCTGGTCAAAGAGCTTCTTCACTAAACTTTGATGCACAAAAATTTGGTCCACCACCATAGTTCATTGCTCATCTAGCTAAGTCAAGCACATGGTCCTCTTATCGATGGAGCTTTTGTATGTCTAATCTTCGATTGTCTTAGCCAATTTCAATGCTGGCAATTCTAGGGTGATTGGTATCTCAGCATTGAGACTATAAAGAAGTTGGAATGGTGACATACCAATTGCCCTCTTAGGTGTAATTCTGTCTACCCATAAAGCATCAACCAATGCTTTATGCCATGTTCGTTGGTTGTCATCTACCAGCTTCTTGATGATAGTCACTAGATTCTTGTTGCTTGATTCAACTTGGCCATTCCCTTGTAGAAAATAATCAGAAGAGTGAGAGAGGGTAATCCCATAGTAAAAACAAAACTGAGTAATCTCCTAGGAAGAGAAACAAGCTACATTGTCTGTGACAATCTTGGTTGGGACCCCAAACTTGGAAATGATGTTCTCCTTGAGGAAATCGCACACTACTTCTGAAGTAGCATGCTTGGTTGGAATTACTTCCACCCATTTGGTGAAGTAATCTATAGCTATGAAGACATAATCATGTCTAGAACTTGAAGATGGATTTATAGCACCAATGAAATCGATTCCCCATTTCTGAAATGGCTCTTCTATCACCACTGGCTTAAGAGGTAGAGTAGCTAATTTAGGTCTTCCAATGAACTGTTGGCATAGTTCACATCTTCGTACCCATTTGTATGCATCTTGAAATAGAGTAGGCTAGTAATACCTAGCTCACAAAATCTAATGGGTAGTTACAAGAGTAAAAAAATGTCCTCCATAGGCCAGATTATGGAAAGAATTCAAAAGTTGGTTCTGCTTCTCTTTATCCACGTAGTGAAGGAACACTCCATCAAGGCTCCTCTTATATAGGCTGTTGTCCCACAAGACAAAATTGATAGCTTTTAATTTGGCAGTCCTCCTTTTTTATGAGATAGGTGAGTAGGACAATCACCATAAGTAAGGAAATGAGCAATATTTGAATACCACTCATTTGTGGTGGAGACAAAGAGGACTATTGGCATGTCTTCAATTTTTTCTTCTCCATGCTCTATTTCTTCTAATCTATTGTCAGAAATCAATTAGCATAGGCCCCTTCCCTACACCAGCTTCGTTGGTTTGATGACTAGATCAAACTCCTAGATTTTAGCAATCCAATTCCCTCTTTTGGTTCCAAACTCCTGCTGAGTTAATATGGACTTGACTATGGTGTCAGGAACTAGGGCAGTAGTGTGGAAATTTAGAATGTAAAAGTGAAAATGCTTTACTACCTTTACCACTGCATAAGCATGCTTCTCCATGTTTGAATACTTCAGTTCATGAGCTTTGAGAGGATAGCTCATGAAGGATATAGGAGATTCCACACCTTATTCATTTTGTTGAACCATAACTATTGAAAGTGTGTGCTTAGAAGCATAACTATACACTATGAAATCTTTGGTATAATTTGGACAAACCAAAATTGGGGCTTGGGCAATATCAGTCTTAATATCTTAAAATGCCAATTTGCCTTCTTTAGTCCAGTTGAAAGCAGCCTTTCCCTTCATCATGTTTATAATATGGTGAGTCTTCTCAGCAAACTTGGGGATGAACCTTCATAAAAAATTCACTTTTTTGAAAAAAGAGTGAACTGCAGTCTTACTTGTAGCTAGAGTAAGCTCCTAGATGGACTTGACTCTATCTGATTCAATCTTTATGCCTTCTCAGGATATAATGTGCCTGAGAAGTTTCCCTTCTATTACTCCAAAAATAGACTTCTTGATTTTTAGAGAAATGCCATTTTGGCGGCATCATTCTAGCACTTGATGCAAATGGTGCACATGATCACAACGATGCTTGGAAAAGACTATTAAATTATCCAGATACACTACAAGGAACTTACCCATTTCATCTTTGAAAGCAAGGTCCATCACTCTCTAAAAAGTGGCACCAGCATTTATCAGGCCAAATGACATTCTTTGATAGGTAAAGGTGACCCAAGGTGTGGTGAAGGTAGTCTTATGCTAGTCTACTTCACCAACTTCAACTTGATTGTTCCCTGAGAATCTGTCTAGCATTGATAACATCTCTGAACCGATCACCATCTGAATAACTTGATCCATGATGGGCAGAGGATAGTTATCCTTTAAGGATGACTGATTTAAATTTTTGAAGTCCACACAAAGGCAAATTTCACTATTTTTCTTTCTCATAGGTACTATGTTTCAATCCATGTGGAATGATGGATTCAAAAAATTATCATAGCATTCACCATTTTTTGTATTTCAGATAGAATAGTACCTGATATCTTTAGATTATACTACCTAGATTTTTACTTGTAAGGCACAAAATCACGCTTGAGAGGAATTTCATGGTGAATTTCTTTAGGCCTGAGTGACTTCAGATCATCATAGGAGTATGATAGGTCATCCATATAGCGGTGAAGTAGAGTAGTGAACTTCAACTTCTCTTCTTGAGTGCAGCACTTCCCAATGTTCACCATCTTGAGATTTTCCTTGTTACCTAGATTTACCTGATCAAACTCCTGAGAAGAGCTTGAATCCATTTGTTGTTGTTTGATGAACCTATCATGTTTTTCAAATAGCTTCTCAAGGGAAACTAAGCCTTTTGGAATTTTATTCCCTTTGTGTTGGAGGAAATCTTCACCTGCATCTGAACTTGATTCAGGGACTGGTTCAAGCTTCTGAGGTTCACTGCCTTTGAAGTGTAGCTGTGTAAAATTTTCTTTTTGTTTGAGGAAGGTAATGATTTAGTTGTCACTATTGAACACTTGCCAATGATTGGCATTGTTAGGCACACTTGGTCGAAAGACTATTTCAATAGTGTACCTATCTCCCTTAAAGTCTGGGTGAAGAACCAATAGAGTTGTTGAAACAGCCAATGCATCAGCCTGATCATTGAATTCCTTGGGTATGGTAGAGATGTTGAAAGCATCAAAGCTTTCAATTTGATCCCAGACTAGATTACAGTAGTGGTAAAATATCTCATTTTTGGTTTGATACAAGTTCTTCACCTAAAAAACCACTAGCTTAGTATCTCCTTTAGTGTGAAGGAGTTTGACACCTTTGTCTCGAGCAGCGTTCAATCCAAGCAGCAAAGATTCATACTCAGTTGTGTTGTTGGTGTTACCGAACTGTAACTTGTATGAAGAAGGAAAGATATCTCCTTGAAGAGATATCAATACAATCCTATCTCTTGAACTGGTAGAGGAGCAGCTGCCATCGAATTCTAGAATCCATACCTCATTAGACACTAATTTTTTTAAATTCTTCTTCATTTGGAGGGGGAGATTCTTCTACATTTGCACTGTGCTCCACCAATCCTTCTATTATTCTATCTGAACCAATTTTTAGGTTGAAACACTCAAGAATTTCATCAGACACCTCATGGAATTCCTCCATGGATAAAAAGTAATTACCCATGCTTGAAGACTCAAACAAAATTTGAGCTTTAGGCATTAATGTTTGAGTAACCACGTATTTTGCTTCCTTCTCAAGGAGTAATTTATGCATAATGCCTTTGAATGGGATCATCACCTCGAATAGGCCCATGCTTAATTCACCACCAACATCCTTGCAAAAATTTTGCCCAAGAAGGATGTTGTATGATGTTGGGACGTCAGCCATCAGGATAGTCATCTTAATTCTCTTGTCTGAGAATATTGTAAATGCAAATTGGGCATCCTTGATTTGTCCCAATAGTGGCACTTGTTTATTCTCCATGGAGAAACATCTCCCAAATTTCTTGATCAATGTGATACCAAGGAATTCAGTTACTTTGGCAGGCATGACATTGTCAGACGCTCCTAAATCTATGATACAATTATTCAGCTGATGTATATTTATCATCAGGGAGACATAAAATGGTTCAGTCCTACTGGGAGTAGGAGGAGTAATGACAAGGTTATTCCTAGTGGATGTGTTCTTGGGGGGATCATAAGTTACCTTCAAATTTTCTTGTCCTACAAGGATGGCTTGGTTCTTTACACATTGAACCAACTTATCTAACTGCTCAGGGTTGGAATGCAAGAATTCAAATTCAGACATTTGAATTTTAATTTTTTTTATATGGTTAATTATGTTAAATGTCTGAAATGAACTAGAAACAGAGGATGGGAGTTCATTCTTTTGGTTTCTAAGGGGGAGGACTAGTCTGCGAGATTGAAGTTAAAGGTGCAAAAATATTTGGGGTACTTACTTTTTTAGCAATCACTGGGTCCTTTGACTGGAAAGGCAGAGAAGTTCCTCATTTGGCAATTGAAATTGTAGGTTGAGCTCACTCTTCTATTTTTTCTTTATCAGCTTCTTGGGCTGATTGATTCTTGGACTAGGTGAAAATAGCATATGATCCATCAATTGCTTTACCTTCACTTTTGGGTTCATCCTGGTAATTCAAGAAACCAATGTTGGAGTCGCCAACTAATTTTTCTTCTCCCTATGTGAAGATATTAGCATCATCTTCTGGGTTCAACTTAGGCTAAAAGGAGAAATATGATTTTGCTTCAAGATATCTGACTGCTAAATTGGTTGGAGCTACTTCAATGGCCAATTTCTCTTGAGGGGGAGGAAGACAATTTGGCTGCCTTTGATTCCTAGCAACATGGCCTTGGTATGAGTGATTGGGGAATATCCTCCTTGGTATATCTCTATAGGAAGGAGTAGGTGACATCCCTTGTGCCATTTGATTTTTAAGAGCTAGCAACTCATTCACAAGCTTCTGCACCATTGGATCAATGGTGCCTATAGGTGAGTGTTCAAAAGATGAAGAGGATTTACCTCTATTAGGATCTCTCCTTATCTTTTCTACCAAGATAAGGTCATCTTCTATCTCAGTATCCAAATCTTGAGCAGCAACAAGGTCTATGTGGCCAGCCCATCTCAGCATAAAACTCACTTTAGGTAATTACGAGTTAATGAAGAAGCATTTAAGGTTCTAAGGTGTTGGCTAAGAAATTATAGGAATCTAGTTCCTTAGTTTTTCAAACTTAGAAATGAAGTCCCTCATAGGTTCATGAGGTTCCTTCTTCATTTGTGTGAGTTGGGCCAGCAAGGCATGCACATCTTTTGCGGGCTTGAATCTGGCTTCAAATTTAGCTTTAAGAGTGTTCCAGTTGGTCACAGTCTGGGCCTGTAAATGGTAGAACCAATCTATAATAGCACCTTGCAATGTTTCCACAAACAACCTGACTGCTACGTCTTCATACTCCATGCCTATCACACCACAAGCTATGTTGAAGGCAGCAATGTGTTCATCAGGATGAACTATCCCATCACCAAATAATTTAGAACCATTCTTCCTTGAACTATGTGAGAGCTCATGTAGAGGTGGAGTTAGATTGAGTGGGCCAAAAGAGTTACCCCAAGGGCCTTGAACTGCCATGATTTGATTATGGAAAAGGGGGATAATAAATATGGGTGGAGTATGTATAGGCAAAGTTCTACTAACAATAGAAAAAGAAGATCTGTCTTGTGTTGGTGACCTGGTATGGGTAGGAGGGACACTCCTGGATCGTTAAACTTGAAGTTGGGGAGGGAATAAATCAAAATTTCCCTACTACACCAATTCAAAAATAGGGTCAACAATACCTTGGCTCTCTGGCTTTTAGTAAAGTGTGAAGTTGCCAAATTGTAGAATAAAAATGGGATTGAACTAGCCTTGCTTCAGCTTGAAGCTTGAGGCTTCAAACTACACGCTCTTCCCCAGTGGAGTCACCAAAAAAAATTTTGGGTGAATATTTTGTCACCAACTAACTGGTGAGCAAAATAGGTCTCTTCAACCATAACATAGGGATATTGGTTAGCCAAATGTGCAGGTTTACCACATCAGAGGTGGAAAAATCTCTCCTCTCATCAAGGGGAGGTTTCTTATAAATATGAGGAGCTATATAATATATATAAGTAGAAAATAACACTCAGGGGTAGGACAACACCATCCATCTCTTTTTTTCAGAGATGATGTTCATAGACAAAGGAAAAATCCTGGTGATCATACTGAAGGCACTTCTCTTTTTTCAGAAGTGGTGTTGCAACAGGGTGCAGGAGTTCTTTCTAGTGGGTAACCAACAGGTAAAAAGGGTGCAATAACCAGCAGAATGAGGTCTAACACAAAGTCTCCACCTCAACTGCCCAAGGAGTGAAATACGAAGGATAATGGGGGCACAAATTCATCCCAAGATCATTTACACAGAAAGAAACTAAAAACACAATAAAGACAATGGTGACAACACAAAGTCTTTCCATAAATGGCTTTAAGACACCTTCCTGATTACTTCCACTAGTTTTGCTTGTTAAATTAAATAAATAAGAACACTCCTAGGAAATGGACATAAGAACAATTTCCTAAAATAACACAAGCTATAATAGCACAAAGTTTGAAAGTAACTTGCTTTCTCATTTAGATAAAGAAGTATGATCAACAATCTGAGCTCAAAGTCTCAGTAATCACCTTTAAATTTGGGCAGAGTTTTGCTTCTATAATGGAGAGATCTCCCTTGCATAAAACAAGAAATTACAATATATAGTATTCAACAGAGGCTTGGCGCTTTGTCCCATGGAATGGCCCACGCTACATTCAATGCCTTAAATTCATTTTGAGTTCTGTCAAGGAGCCATGCTTGGAATAGTGCATCAGCCTTAACTGTGGCATGCCAATCCATCTCATACGTCTCCTCCAAAGTATAGGCTACCTGGTCCTTTCCTTCTTCTTTATGTAGTTATCTACTTTGCCTTTACTTCATGGAAGAAAAATAGGCCATGTCCTTGATTTGCTGTGCTCAGAAGTCTACTTAGTGAACTGTTTCACCTACTAGAAATAACTCCCTTGAAGATATTTCTGATCATTTTGTATTGTTCTCTCTTCCTTATAGCAATTTGAGCTCTCGAGCTCTCTCTTCAGCTAGTCACTTGGTTTATTCTTCAAGTTTCGTGCTATATTTGAAAATTAACATATATTTCATTACCTTAAATTTGATGTCCGCAGGGACGTTAATGGTTGTTGGTTGTTTGAACCATATTGAACCATGAACCTTTGAACCTTTGAAATTTCATTAGTTCAATAGTTCAATAGTTTAGGTGGTCTTTATCAGTTATTTGGTTCCATCACTTCCCTAGTTCAATCTCTTCCTTGCTCTTTGGTTGAACCATCCCTTTGAACTAGTCTCTGGAATCATCTATTTCCTTCCTTTGTCTAGAGCTTACTTTGAACTGTTGAACTTGTAAACCATTGAAATTTGAACTCTTTTGGTTTAAGGTTCAATCAATTCATTAGTTCATTCTTTGTTCCATTGCTTCCTTTATTTTTCTAAGTCTCTTTGAAGCCTTGAAATTCCTTCAGCTATATGTCTTTGGAACACTCCGAAGGGAAGGTCTCCCTTTGGGTCTTTGAGAAAGGTCCATTTTATGGGTGTTGAGAGCCCCCCACAAGGGTATCTACCCTTTGGGGTCCTTCAGGTGATCTTCGGGTTAATTTTTTTAGACAAAATGTCTGAAGGAATTCCTTCAGACATTTTGTCCAAAGGAAACCTTTCCCTTGCCTTAGCCATTTTCCTTCGGGCCTTTTTCTTTCGAGTGAATTCCTTTGGACAAAAGTCCAAAGAAATTCCTTCAGACTTTTTTTCCAAAAGAATTTGCCTTGTCTTTTTCCTTGAATAAATCCAAAGGAATTTCAACTTTTCTTCCTTGTTCAATTTTTTGAAGAAAATATTACCCTTTCAGCCTTCTCTTTGACCTTTGAGCAAATGTTCCCTGCCCTCCGTAAGGGCACTTACCCTTGGTTCACTATGCTCTGCAAGGGTACTTTGGCCTTTGGGATTTGGGGCACTCCTTTGAACCAACCGATTGAACCAACTTTGGTTCAATGGTTCAATCTTGTGTTTCACTTATTCAATTGACCACTTGAACCAATCTCTTTGAACCAACCGCTCGTTTGAACCTTTGAACCGTTGAACCCTTTGAACCATTTTGGTTCAAGGTTCAATGGTTCAACAGTTCAAGCCTTCTTTTCGTTAAGTCTTTTGAAGTTGTTGAACTTGTTGAAGCAGTTGAACTTGTTGAACTTTTTTCAAAGCGCTTAACTCTTTAAGCTTGCTGATGTCGTTGAACCTTTGAATCCATTGAACCATTGAACCTTTTTGGTAGCGGGGTTCAATGGTTCAATGGTTCAATTCTTTCTTTGAAGCTTGCCGATGAACATTTTTGGTTGAACCAAGGCGTTGAACCAATCTTGAAATTGCCTAAGTGTTGGGAACTTGTTCCTTGGTGAGAACTTGCCTGTTTGAAGCCATTGAACCTGTTGAACTTGCTAGTCCCCTAACTATAAAAGCTTGAATAATGAAGAATTTGAATGCTCAGAACAATTTTTTGAGAAGGGAAGAGATAATTTTGGCCTGTAGGACCAAAAATAGTTCATATGTTGTCCCCAAAAATGAGTGACAGATTTTGGGAACAACAAGTAGAAAAAACATTTGGTGTATCACATCTCATAGAGTAGGTTTACTTTCAATTATTCTTAATCCTTTTCAACCCCCCAAGTGTTACTAGTAGGATGTGCTTTAGTGATGGATCAATGGGAGCTAGCCCCTAACCTAGAGAGCCACCTCCCAATAGGGATACCCATACCCCTGAGGTGGTTCCATTGTTTCACTTGAATGAGAAGAAGTTTGTCCCATATCCTCATTGGGTTCGAGTTCAAGTGACAATAGATTTGGCATGCCTGGTGGGACAATTGAATTCAATTGAAGGAATTATTGGTGTTATCCTTCAACTAATCAACCTCTAAAGGCAATCAAAGCACTAATGGTGAATTTAAATGATTTCAACTCGTGTAAGTAGTCCTAGTGTTTAAAAACATCAATTCGAGTATGTACACTTCATCTTCTAATCAACATGTACCTCCCTATCAAGATGATCCTACTTTTGGTGCTCATGGCTTCTCCACAAGCTTCCCTCAAGGGACTACACTTCATGAAGGTTCATATCAACCTTTCTACCCTCCTCCAACATTAACTCACTCCTATTAGCAACCAGTTGTTCTTAATGATCAGCTTGAGCAAGATGAGAATGAGTTGAACCTAGATTTGGAGGGTTTAAAAAGTGAATTGAGGGAGTTGAAAGAAATTTTTAAATAGCATCAATTAATGCAACATCAATGTCATGTTCCTCAACAAGTTGAGGAAGTTTTTCCTTCTCCTTTCATTTACACCATGATCATTTATAATGTCTTGATTCATAATTGTGCCTTTAGTACTGCTACAAGTAATTATTTTATTGCTAAGGAAATAGCTAATGAGTTGAACCTATAGTATGAGTTTGATCCTAGAGTTGAATTCCAATTAGAAGGAAAAGACATAAAGACTCTTGGCATTGTAAGAAACATAAAGGTGTCTTTTGATTTTCTTGCTTATCCTAATGTTAGAATCCCATAAGATATAATAGTTACAGATGTGCAGCCATACTTTGCTCTATTCTTAGATAATGACTTCATGGCTAAGATTGAGGGAAGAGTGTCTAATGATATGTCTCAATTTATCTTCGATTTTGAGCCTGGTTGGAAAGGTCAAATTGAGTCAAAGCCATGTAACAAGTTTCTTTTGTAGCTCCTCCCTCTAAGAAAACCATACATTGATAATTCTCATTATTCTACTCCTAAGTCTCCTACCAAGATTACTAAGCCTACTCAAGAGCCTGCCATAGGTTCATATTTTAGTCCATATTGGACCAAGAACCCAAACTATGTTAGGCCTAACCTTCAGAGGAAAGAAGGTCATATGCCTAGGCAGATTATGAAAAAGGAGGATTGTGTTGGGACAAATTCAAGAGGTCCTGCACGTTGTTCCAATTATCCATCTGCCCTTCATGCTAGACATTATCATAAATTTCAAGACATACCAAAGGATGACAAGGTACTTGAAGAATTACCATTTAGTACTTCTTCTCTATTGCCTTCACAACTAGAGAATCAACTGATTGTTCCTAAGAATGTTCAAGATTTAGAGGATGATGCTGCCATAGATGAGTTCTTTGAACATATTGAAGATGATACCTCAAGCAGCTATGATGAAGAGATTGTCATTGGCACACCTCTTAACCCTAGTAGATTAGTTTTTGAGCTTGAGGAAGGAGCTGATGACATGGAGCAGCAAACCTAGGTTTTGGGAGAACAAGACACTTCAGCTATAAGATAAGAAGAAATAGACCTTGAATGGATTGATGAATTTCCATGCTTCTTTGAAGATGATGACGATCAACTTACAACACAAGATGAAGAAGTGGCTCTTGAAGGTGGTATGGTTCAAGGAGATGACATAGGTCACACCTACATGAAAATGTTTCAAGAATATGAAGATGAGATTTACAAACTTAACATGTCAACATTGGATGATGAAGAATGTAAGCATAGTGAGCTCTCTTTCCCCTTGTTTAATGAGCCTTCCTTTTTATTTGATGAAAATAGTGACCATGCCATGGGACTTGAGTTTAATAAGGTTCAAGAACATGTTGTTTAGTAGCTAGAGACTCTCTTTTTTTAGCAAGAAGGAGATAAATCACGTTGGTGTGATAGAGGCATTGGAGAGGAAGATTTTGAACAAGAAAGTAATGATTTTTGGGATGAGTTAAAAGAATTTTGTCTCAACCTAAACATCATACCAGCCACCCTTAACTCTAGAGATTCATGATGAGGCTAGGAATCAATTTGTCAAACTTCTTGAAGAGATAGAGAAAGATGAGTTGGTCCATGACACATACCAAGAAGGCTATGAAAAAAATGAGCCTTATAATGATGAGATTGCAGCCTTTGATCCATTGATGGACTACACTAGCATGAAGGACTAGCATGAAACATGTTTCAAGGAGCAAGACAAGTATATGAATGTTGAATCCATGTTTGAATCTGATTCATTTGGATACATGTCAATCAATGTGGCAAGCAAAAAGGATGAGTCACCAAGCTCCTACTTCAACAAACTACTTGGTTAACACCATGAGGTTACTTGTCATGACGATGATCTAAGAATCTTCCCATTTGATCCAATAGGGGGAAAATCATATCAGGTTAGGTGTACATATTAGTTTTCTTTTAGTTGTGCCTTGCTTCCTCTAAGTGCTTAGTATCACAAGTATGTTTTCTTTGGTCTTTGTGTGTGTTGTTCTTTCCCTTTTGTGTGGTTGGCGTAGCAACTAATTGTCTTGATGATCAAAGGTTTGATTCAATGATCAAATTATATTACTTATATCAATCCTTATATGACTCCATAAGCCCAAGGGACTGATAAGGCTACTGGTCTATTTAGTATAACAGGCATACTACCCTTATGAATAAACAATTTGTTGACCAATTTTGACTTTTAGGTCAAAATAAGGCACCCCTAGTAAAAAATTCATTTTTAGGAATATTAGGGGACATAATATGTTTTCATAAGGTTTTTCATAGGTCAAATAATTTCAATTTGTGTTATAATAACTTTGGTCAAGTATTTTCTAGGTTTATTTATCATTTAAGTCATCTTGAGGGGCCTAAATGGTGCATTTAATACTTTGTATGGGTTTTATAGGCAATTTTCAAGTTTAAAATAGTTTTATCACATGCCATGTGTCCTAAGAGGTCAGTAATAACTGCCACTAACTAAAATTTACTTGTTGTTTAGACAAAAGGTAGTTTTCTTGGCCAAAGAGAGAAATGGACACTTGTATCGATTCTTGGGAAGTGTGCCACATGTAAAATGTGTAAATGTGACTCATAACCTTAACAATGTTCATATCCATGTTTTTAATGATTTTAAACTTCCATTTATTTCTCAAAACTGTTTTATCTCTCTTTCACCCTCTTGGCACAGAAAAGTGACCTACAGGTTCTTATTTGGTATGGTCAACACAAAGGTTTTCAAGCAAAATTTTCTTGGGGGAATATTCTACACTCTGAGACATTCAAATAAATATAATAATTTTAATAATTGGTTAAGTTTCCTTCATGAACCATCCCTTCAAAGTGGATTGTACAAAGTTTCCTATTAATCTATGCATCCTCTAGATTTTCCTTCATTTTGAGAAATTTTGTACAAATTGGTTATTGAGATTGATTCCATATATTTTTGGCTTAATCCTATAATATTTGTAGGAAGGTACATCAATTTACATTATGAGGAGTTATTCTCAATTTGCAGAAGTTTTGTGTTTTGTAATGGATCCAAAGGGTTATGTTAATATATTTTACATGTTTCCAAAGTGATATTAATTTATCCATTCACTTTCAAACCTCAATATCCAAGAACATGCTCCATGGATTGCACATATTCTACACATACACAATCCACCACTAAAATTTGTATGTACATATGTTTGGAGAGAATTTTCCAACTTGAATTAGAGTGATAAATCTTTAATCAATATCATTGACATAACCATCCACCATTTTAATCCTTGGAGAGCGTAGGGTCAATCATAAATATACATCAATTTATATATCACTGGCCTAAACTCATTGTCTATTTACATTCAACTTAGAAAGTCACCTATATGTGATGTCAACAAAGAGATGGAGGCATCATTTTGAAGCATGCAAACATCTTTTAAATTCCTTTTTGAGGTCCTAGCACATGATTTTTTTCATGACATACCCATTTGAAGTGGTAAAAACTTTAAAGGGGGTCAAAATATTATTTCAGGCCATCAGTCCCTAAATTGGCCAAACAGAGGTCAAATGGATTCTTATGAATAACATAAAACATGCTTGGAGGATGTTTGAGGAATCTATTTTGATAGGTCTTGTAGCCCTTGGTAGGGAGAAGGCTTATGCAAAAGATGAGAGTCTAAAATAGGAGAGGAAGATGAATTTTGAACACCCTCAAAGTTATCAAATAACCACTAAATGTTGACAATGTTGTCTACAAAAAATGGAAGGAGTAATCATCTTTGACCTTTTGAGTGCCTCTTGAAGAGAAATTAAAGCATGGATGGAAAGCTATTATGATAAGATAACTTGAAACCTTTCATCTCATGTAAAAGGTGGATTTTGATGTTTCAAGTGCCCCAAATAGTCTTCCTTATCCGTATAGGGGACTGAGAACAACTACCTATAGGCAGAACAAGAGCATTAGTCCATACAGTGACCTAGTTTCAAACTTGAAGGGTTTTGAGGTCATTAAAGTTATGACTTAGTAGAGAATAATATTTTTCCACCCAATAAAATTCAAATATAGGTTTCTAGGCACCTCAACTAAAGTCAAAACACCTACAGCAGGCCTAAAATGCACAAACACAGTCAAGGCAGGGTATGTTAATAGTAAGGGAGATGTTGGAAGTCTAGAATTTGTATGGAGCCTTCAAAGTGGATGAAAGTGAAATTAAGTAAGGGTGACCTTAGGGATATTAGGAGTATTCCCTATACATTACTAGGCCCAAATCTTGATAAGGACACACTTACAGGAGCAAAACCTTGACTGTGATAGTCAAGGTAGAGGGGTACTAGTTAAGGACTTAAGTATGAAATGATGCTAGCTTAAGGGTTCCAAAGGAAATTAAAACATGAGGATGGTATTATTACCTAAATATCATTGGAACAAGGTCTATAAAAACCACAAACAAGTCTCAAATGACCCCACATGACAACCTATAGCCTTTATACAGAATGAGATAAAGGTCACCCTCCATGAACTGAGATAGAGGTCATAGAAAATCAAGGAATAAGCTAGGACCATAATGTTTTTAACCATATAGGTTTGATTCAAGATGATCATTAGGTTGAGAGCTTAAATAAAAAGCTTAGGAAGGTTCCATCTACCCTATGGCCCTAATCAAATCAAGAGTGACGTACAGCCAAGCAAAGGAGACTATGGTAAGAAGTAGGTGGTGATGAACCTTGGAAGTGATAGGGAGGGTCAATATCATCTCAACTTCATGTGAGGAATTCTTAATAACTCCTCCTGCTTAGATCCATCATCAAACTTGATCAGTTGTAGAGTTAGGGCAGTTTTGGAAGACCAATCATGAGGGGCCATTTTCTATGCACAAAAAAGGAGTTTCTTGACCACCTTAAAATTCTTAAATGATTGGAGATGACATTTTTAACCCTTGACATGACATGGCTCTCCCTATACCTCTATCTCATGAATTTTTAACTGATCTTCACATTGTTGACACATTTTCAAGTGACCCTTGGACTCCCCTTCTCTATCTCTTCCCATTTCTTCTATAAATTGAGCCTTCTTAGCTATTGTATGCATCTCTCCATTGAATGGTGAAGCCCTACCAAATTTTTCCTTGAATCAATAAATATATCTATTTTTACCTCATTCAATAATTATCTAAGTGTATGTGATGGTTGTGATCTTGTGCAAGTGTATCTTAGATTACCTTCACATGTCAACTTTCTCAGTACCTTGCGAGTTGAAAGACTTCTCTTTGTAGGTCAGCAAGAAGTGTTAAAAGGAGTTGTAGGTGTAGTGAATATATCATTCAATAGTTTGTCTTAGAATGCCTATTGTCTAAGTCTTCGTATCCTGAGCCAATTTCAATAACCCATGCTGAAATGTTTATGCAAGAGGGAAGGTATTCATTGGATGGAGTGTATGTTAGGCTTCTCTTGGTTCAAAGTGCATGTCAAAAAGTGTGAGTAGAGTAAAAATTTGGTGTATCACCTCCCATATATTAGGTTTAATTTCAGTCATTCTTAACCCTTTTCAATCCCCCAAGTGTTAGTAGTAGGATATGTGCTTTAGTGATGAATCAAGGGGAGCTAGCCCCTAACCTAGAGATCCACCTTCCAATAGGGATACCCACAATCTTGAGGTGGTTCCATTATTTCACTTGAATGAGGAAAATATTCTCCCATCTCCTCATTGGGTGTAATTTCAAGTGACAATAAGTTCTTCTTTTTCTCAAGATCTTGAAAGGAGAAAGCTACAATTTTGTGTGGAGCCATGTTATTTATAGATTGGAGCAATGAAATGAAAGCAAGCATGGGAGACTATTATGGGTGTTTTTGGATTTTAATATCTTTTATTCACGAATTCTAATTTCCTATTTATGAATAAAAAATCCATTAAAATTATGAATTTATTTTATTATGTGTAATAATGATATTTCCCAATCTTTGTGTTTGAGATCCTCCATATATGAGTTTCCTTGATATCCATGAGTTTCTACATGTTTGATCTCAATGTAAATTCATGCCAAATATGTAAAATATGGTTTTTAAGGTGACTTTATGCTTCTAGGGATGCCTTTTATTCCCAAAAACCCTATTGCTTCTATATTCATTCTTGTGTAATAGGAAGGAATTCCATTTATGTTATTTATTGTTGAGTTATCCTAGTGGTTCTTCACATTTATCCCATAATGGGTTTCTCCCTTTTTCCCATTTTATTTTTTGTTTTGTTTTATTTCATGTTTTCTATTCAAAATTACACAAAACCCCTAAATTGCTCATATCATATGAGGGAATTTCCCCTCTCAATTGCAGATGACAATTACAGTTCTCTACAGTGATATCTCTAACTATTGGTGAATTGATGTCACTTTACATTAGGCAATTCATAAATCAATAAATACCAAAAGTGACCATTTTTCCACCAATATGGTACTTTAGGGTCTCTTGTGGTTTAATATTTCATTTGGGTCAATTGTAGGGATGCTCTCATCAACATTTCATGGAGATGAATTATTTTATTCTATGACATTAGCGCATAAATAAACCTTACAATAATGAACTAGAATTAGAGGATAATTATGTATTAAATTATCTAATATATTGTGAAACTATGGTAGATTTTACTACCTCTTTAAAGGAAATCAATTTCTATACAAAATTTTATTCATTGTGAGGATCAAAGATGTGTAGCTCTATTCATTAGATAGATGACCCTACACAAAGATGACCTCCTTAAGAGTCATCACCATATTTTTTTATTTTATGATTAAAACTATAAATTTAGATGCCAAAAAGGACCCACTATTATACTAAGAGCCATGAATTGTTAAAATAAAGATCTCAATAGTTTAATTTTTATGTTTTAGTCTCTTTTTATCTTATACATTTATATTTGAAATGTCTAGAATTACATAAATATAAATGAACACATCATAGTGGGGATAGATGATAGGAAAGTGCAGCTTGTAATAGATATAAAAGCAGATTTTTTAGCATTATGTATCACCATTTGACATGAATAAATTTTATTGCATCTATAAATTAGTGCTTGTGGAGTTTAGCAGGGCATAATGGAGATTTCATTATTGAAATTATATAAATAATGGGCTTGTCAATGCCTGCATTTCTCTTTTATGTTTGTTGGGAATGATAAAAATGCAAAAGAAAATTCTAGATTCTCATGAAAAGTATAAGCATAGGATAACTTTTAGAATTCTTGACTTTTGTATTTAGACTATTTATATTGTTTAAGTTTTTATTTATATTTGTTTGTTTATATCATTTGTCTATTTGTATTGTTTTTTTTCTTGATTGTTTATGTCTGATACAGTCTTGTTTCCACTTAAGTATTTATTATTTCATATCTTATATTTAATTTGTTTATATCCTATATTTTTGACTCCTTTATTTTCCTATTTTTTGTTTTGTGTTTAGATGTGTTTTTTTTGTCAACTTAGGATTTGATATTTTATCATTATCTTAAGTTGTAAATATTCACATTTAAACAAGTCCATGTGTCATATGACATACAATGTTATTATAATTCATTCATACTTATGATGCATAATATATTTTGAAAAATTAAATACAACCAAATGCTCAAGATCATACATAACAATGTTAGGCCATGATATTTTTATACAAGCACCAACCAAGACATGATCACACTCACATACCATACACACAACATAATTACACTACCAAAGGATGTGAATCTCTTGAAGTAGGCATATACCATATAAACATACTGCATTTACACTAATGAGATAAACACAAATGCAAAATGAACTAGCAATGTAAAAGATAAAAAAAAATTATGGTAAATAAATACACATCAATATCCATGATCTGATCAACATCTAACATCGTAGTAGTAAAAAATCAAAGAGCATCAAAAAATAATATTAAGAGTCCATATAAAATTATTCATGAGATAAAATGAAGTTCATATACATACATACATACATACATACATATGTATGTATGTGTGTGTGTGTGTGTGTGTGTGTGTGTGTGTGTGTGTGTGTGTGTGTGTGTGTGTGTGTGTGTGTGTGTGTGTGTGTGTGTGTGTGTGTGTGTGTATATATATGTATGTATGTATGTATGTATCAAAATAAAAAAGTTTATACATCAAGAACATATGTACATCTAGAACATATATATTTGTAGTTCCACATTTTTGCCATTGTATAAGAGATGTACATATGTTCTTGATGTATAAATTTTTTTATTTTGACATATATATATCAAAATAAAAAAGTTTATACATCAAGAACATATGTACATCTCTTATACAATGACAAAAATGTGGAACTACAAATATACAAAATCAACTCTAGTTCACCCTATCTCTAGGTGGACTCAATTCAGAGATTTGTCCTATATCGGGAGTTGATTAGAGATACCTACTTAAAAGGAGTATTCATAAAGCCAATGGATTAGTAGGACCTCCAGTTATCAGCATATTATTGCTTTAGAGTATTTAGTAGCACAACTAACTCCATATCAGGTAGTGACAGGGCCACCACCACCATGACCACTACCATCACTAGCACCCGATATAGGACAAATATTTGATTAGAGTCCACCTAGAGATAGGGTGAACTAGAGTTGATTTTGTATATTTGTAGTGCCACATTTTTGTCATTGTATAAGAGATGTACATATGTTCTTGATGTATAAACTTTTTTATTTTGATATATATATATATATATATATATATATATATATATATATATATATATATATCAAAATAAAAAAGTTTATACATCAAGAACATATGTACATCTCTTATACAATGACAAAAATGTGGCACTACAAATATACAAAATCAACTCTAGTTCACCCTCTCTCTCTCTCTCTCTCTCTCTCTCTCTCTCTCTCTCTCTCTCTCTCTCTATATATATATATATATATATATATATATATATATATATATATATATATATATATATATATATATATGTATATATATATATATATATGTATGTATATATGTATATATGTATGTATATATGTATATATATATGTATATATGTATGTATATATGTATATATATATGTATATATCCACATATATATATATACATATATATATCAAAATAAAAAAGTTTATACATCAAGAACATATGTACATCTCTTATACAATGACAAAAATGTGGAACTACAAATATACAAAATCAACTCTAGTTCACCTCATCTCTAGGTAGACTCTAATCAAAGATTTGTCCTATATCAGGTGCTAGTGATGGTAGTGGTCATGGTGGTGGTGGCCCCATCACTACCCGATATGGAGTTAGTTGTGCTACTAAATACTCTAAAAAAATAATATGCTGATAACTGGAGGTCTTACTAATCCATTAGCTTTATGAATACTCCTTTTAAGTAGGTAGCCTCTAATCGACTAAGACTGTTGCCTCGTATAAAATATGATAATAAGCAATCTCATCCATCTCATGTAGGACATTTTCCTTTGCACGAAGGGAATCATCCTTTTCCACAATCACATTAACCAATGTTCTAGACATACCCCCATCTAATGCAAGTTGTCGAGCCTCATCCAGATCCCCACGAAGCCTCTAAACCTAATCAATGGTCCTATCTCAATCCACATAAGCCCTATCTCACTCACTTATGACCTTCACAATCTCAACATCTCATGTTTTCAAATATGTTTAGACCTTAATCAACTGAGCATATACGTCTATCATTTGAGCCACCTACCCTCTCAAAGTGGCAACATCTAAATCTCATGCTATGATAATTCCCTATAGTCTGGTTGTATTACCGTAGGTCACGATTAGCTCAGCTCATAACCCTACCACATTCTACTCTAAATCGGTAAACTCTACTAAGCATGATGTGATCTCACTTTGTAATTTATTAGTAAATTCCTAGTCATCAACTAATCTCCCTAATTTAGAGGGCCTAACCTCTCATATACCTAAACTAGTATTAATATCCATGCCTGATCTAGAAATTCATGCATATCCTATACCTATTTCAATCCCTATACTAGAGGCTCTAGCCTCTCTAGTCCTTATACCATGGCTCGAGTCCTTACCTATTAATTCAGCCATATCTATGTTTGTCTGAGGACCCTATCCTCCCTCTCCATCTGCATATATGTCTCTATCACCACCCTATACAAATGAGAGTTGTAATCAATGATGTGTTATATGTTACACAAGAATATGAAGGACCTATTATGTTGGCTACTGAACTAGAGCCTAAATGACCTATAGGGGATGGCTTGGGGTATTTCCTACTATGAGGGAACCTATCCCCATCCCTCCTCTATCATACTCTCTTGTGTTACCTCAGTTGTTGAGGTTGAGGTCTAATCAATCTAATAGGTCAAAAACCTACCCACCATGTTGCATTAACATCAATGATGTTGGAATTTTTAGCCCTACCTATATAGGCCCATGTTATAGGTTTTGCCGTATCAAAATCTATAATGTCCTAGGCCCTAAGTACTACAATCCCTCAATCTTGAATCTTGTATGTAACATGTGCAAAAAAGTGGGGCCCATCTAGCACTTCCTACTAGAATCTAAACTTCCATTGTATGCAATATAGCCTATATGTCTCCATAATGAATTCATGATGATCCATGATGTAGTAAGGTGCTAATATATACTAAAAATTAAAGTCATCCTTTATCCATCCAAATTGCATCACTAGGTACAACTGCTAGATAAATTCTCTATCCACCACCTCATCAATGGCATGCCTATAAAATTATAAATCCCCCAATGGCCTTATACCCCCACTCTTGTCTGAACCCAACCATAGGCTACTGGATCCTCTAGTAATTGCTAAATAGTTGTCTAACATACCACTCTATTGTGATATGATGCCAAGCCCAGACCTATAGGAGAGTATTATGTTCAATGTTGTGCCCTCTCATGTGTAGGTATATATATAATTGACCCAATATAACTAGGACCCATCTAAAATGTGTAGTATAATCTAACATGTCCTTCACTATGCCTATTAGCCCAATCTAAAAGTATCAATTGCTCTTGTCAAATAACAAGAGGCTGCTAATAAGAACCATCAAAATTAGTACCTCTTGGGGCACTATACCCTACGGTGGAGATGTTGGTACTCCTATAACAAACATTGGATTCCAAGATAGGTCCTCCAATGCATCAATATCAATGGACCCCTCAACAATAACCAAGTTGGTCACTCTAATCAAATCCTCCAATATGGTAATTCAGCCCTCCATCATCCAATAGATCTATTGATCCCAAAGAGATAATCATAAAATTTGATGTACATCCTTGAGGGTCACAATGGCCTCTCTAGTAGGAAGATGGAAAGTAGACATCTTTGAATGTTAGTTTCTTCTAGCACTAATAGATATGCATGATCTGCTTGAATCATAAATATACAGGGTATGTGTCATAAATTTGCTACCTCTAACAACCCCATAATCTTGTCTATCATAATACCCATATGATATAATGACTCCCACACACTCCTATTCAACACAAACCAAATTGACTCAAGTTAGTCACTTATCTATTTTTCTTCTAGTTGATCAGCCTACCATCTTTTCTAGTTTTTACTTAGAAAAATATTCTTCTACCCTGATTTCCATTTTCTCCTAGATCATTTGCCATTTTTAGTAACCTTACCATTTTATTTGGTGACTTCATCATTCTATAGATCATATTTTCCATTTTGTAGATCTACTTGATGAAAACTGATCTTACACAACTCTGTAACCATCAACTGTGAGGTAACTTCATATACATGCCTATTTAGTTCAAGCATTCCTTGTAGCCCTATTTTCCCTGTTTATTGGCCATAACTATTTATAGGTAGACTAAATAATGAAAGTAATACAATTTATGGATACCCATTAAGCCTTTATATAACATACTTAAAAATATCCTGAGGTTGCTTTGTACGGAATTGTACTTTCTTCTTTAGGCCCTATTCCAATTAGCCCTCCTTTAGTGCAAAACCCCTTGTCTAGACTGATGTACGGACTTTATAAGAAAACAAAGAATCATTCTAGATACCCATTACCTTTTTATAGGTGAATCAATCATTTATTAGGGTACTTCTTTGGAGAAATCCACTTTTCCTCTATTGGCCTACGCTCTTCCCTTCACATGCACATAGGCTCCACTTGGCAATTGACTTTTTCGGTAATTATCCATACTTTGGCACCTTGAAACCACTTCCAACAGTTTTATAACATCATCAAGGGTCAAATTACAAAGTTTCAAGAGTTTTCAAGCTTTAAAACTCATTTTGAGGGTTTGAACCTAATTCAGAATTTTCCCATGACAGCCACAGGCCAAGAGCTTATTATTTTTGCTGGGAGTGTTATAGACAGTTTCAAGGGTTATAGTCACTTTTATAGGGTCTGTTTTAACCCCCTACACCTTCTCCAATAATCAGCCAGGTCATATCAACCCTCTGTACCTTCCTTTGCTTAACCATTTAGTGTCTTTTGACTGTATTTTTATAACAGTCAACAGGGTTCTTAGTTTTCTCCTCTATTTCAAGAATCAATAGGCTCTCAAGAGGATATACAAACATGTCAACCTCTAAATTAATTCCCCATTCATATGCTTTATCAAAGATGACCTTATCAACCCATCTACTATGCAAAACATGCAACTTTCTTAACTTGCCTGTATACTATCACCTACAGGCCTGAATTCCAACTGTTGGCGTTTTGAGACATCAAGGGATTTCTAACGCCTGTTTATTTATTTATTAAGTTTATACCTGCCTCAAAAACTTATTTCCATCTCATTATAATCTTTATGCAAACATTTACATGTTGGTTTTTATCTTAGACAGTGGGCTGTAGTTTTTGGATGCTTGAATACCCTGTTTAGGCCTGTTTAGGCTTTTTATACATTCAAAATACTTAAGGATCTCTTGGACACATCATATTGGTTTTAAACTCATTCTCAACATTCCAAATAACCAGTTTACATGTAGCTTTCTCAATGTTCTATAGAAAAACCATCAAACACATCCATACACACAGGCCTACTACCAGAATTTCATCAACAGCAGTATAATCATCTGAAACAAAATATTCATTCTTTATTAGATCAAATAGAAGACTTACATTACAATATTAAATTCCATGGATTTCAAATCCTTGTTTTCACATTCTCTTGACTTCAATCAAATTTGCTCCTTCTCTTTTCTTCACATTTCTTGAGTGAGGTCCTCCCTCACTAATTCTTCTCTCTTTTCTTCATTCCATTCTTTTCCCATGAATGAGAGAACTTTTCCTTTCTGTCCTTCTTCCCTTCTATGCCCCTCTCTTTCTCTCTCATTATTGAATTCTCTTCTTTTTTTTTCTCTTTTCAAGAACTTTCCTTCTAACTTCTACGCCCAAATTGGGCTTAAGGCAAACAAAAGACTGTTTTTAAGTTTTAACAATTTACTAAGGTTGAAAATAGTTTCAACCATTTCCCCCTAATTTACTCAATAGCCTAACCATCACTTTTCACCTTTTACCTTTCACCTTTTGATAATTACATTTACTTTCAAAGTGAAATTTTGAAATCTCACACAATTTGGAGGGAAAACTGAAATTTGAATTTTCATGCTAGAATTTGAAACTTTTGTAGATGCTCCTGCATCATACTCTCCCTCTAGAAAAGATTTGAACCTTAGTTCAAATGTCATGCTTCCTCCTCACTTTAGTCTTCACTTGTATACCTGGATCCCACGGTCTTGTTGTCAATACCAATGCTTGTGTTTGTTTGGAATAGTCTTTGTCTTTCATCTTGCTGTTCTTCCTCTTCTGGTATGTTCTTCTCCTCATCTCTTTCTCAGCTGCCATCTCCCACTTCCATGCTTCTTCATCTTCATTCATGTCTTCTAGATCTTCTTGTTGTTCTTCTTGGTTCATGAGCTTCTCCAATGACTCATGTATGTCCTTCACTTCAGCAACCTTTATACCTGCATACAAAACATTCAAAGCCACCTTAGAATCAAAATCTTTAGGCCATGAAGCCTCTTGGCTGTCTCCATGTTCTTGTTCTTTGACTAAAACTGTCCTTGTCTCTTTGCTTTGCTCTTGTCTTGTTCTACTCTTCCCAATGGTGTCTTCACCATGGCTTGTACCTTCCTTCATCTCTCTTGAATAATCAAACAGCTGCTCCAACATCTTCAACTCTTCCTTTAGTAAGATCTCATCTATCTCACTATTCTCTTCATCAAACTTGGGCTGATCACTCACAAGGCTTACTTGCCCCTTACCTCTTATCTCTTCTTTTCTTAGCTTGTCTTCACATAAATCAACTTCTTCATCAATATACTCATCAAATACAATTGAAACACCCTTACCTTGTCTCTCCTTGCTTTCTTCAATCTTTTCTTGAAGCCATCTTGTTTGCTTTGCTGCATACTCTCCCCTTTCCTCATCATCCATCCATTTGGAACTCTCTCCTTGCTGCATATTAGTCTTCATAGCTACTTTCCATTCCTCATTTTCCATAAACATATCATTAAATGCTTCAAACAACTCATTATCCCATTCATTGTAAGCAATTGACTTACCTTTTATATTTGTATCGTCATGCTCCACCTCATTATTCTGTGAGAAGTTTTCTTTCTCACCTTTAGCCATCCATACCTTCTTCATAGCTTTAGGATGACACTTGTTCAATTTACCAACCAATTTCTGCTCCTTGACATCTTCATGTTGTCTTGATTGATAGCTGGTCTTGCTCACTTTGCATTCTACCTCTTTCTTCATGCATTGTATTTGCTTCTTGCTTGAGTCATCATCTTGATTGAACTTTGTGTCTTTCGTTACATTTGCTGATCCCTTAAGCCATTTTGGTATCACATAGCCATGGTCTATTGCTGGATTTGAAGGCTTGTTATTAATCTTCTTCATCTCCATCTGTACAGCAGTAGTCTTACTCTTATATGCATTTGAAAAATCTGAATTTGAACTTATTTTTACCTTTTCAATGGCTTGATGTTTAGCCATACTCTTCCTCATAGTTTCCTTGCTTGCATTCACTTTCCTTAGGTGTGTTTCCTTCCTTTGTTCTATTGGAATGTTTTTCAAGTCATCATAATATTCTATACCCTCTTCTTCATTGGCATGATGATGGACTTCCACTACTTCCTTGTGGAATTTTGCAACCTGTTCAACAGCTGTTCCATAATTAAGTGGATGAGAAAAATCAATACTATAATTCACCTTTACCTCCTTGATGGGTTGCTTCATGGTTTCCTTCATTTGCATGACTTCTTTGATTACACTATCCTCTTTTGTGCATAGTTTTCCACTTACTTCTTCAAGGTACTCCATGGCATCTTGGAATTCATCTTCATCTTCTATCTCTCCTCTCTCATGCATTAACCAATGCATCTTTTCTTCTTCTTTATCAACAACAGCAAACTCTCTTCTCTCTCTTGCACATTCACTTGTGCACTTGCTATTTTCTCCTGCATCAATCTCTTCACTCTTTAAGGCCCTTCTCTTGACCTTCATAAGGCTGCTCATACCTGCACTTACCCATGCAAAAACAGCATTAGAAATAAAAACAAGAGACCATAATGTCTCCATGAGTGTCCTCTTCATCAACACTCTCATCTTTTCAAGCGCTCTTCCTGGCACTTCATCTATTCTTTCTTTTCTCTTGTTCTCCTCAATGAGAACCTTCTTCTCAACTTCTTCTTCTTGCTGCTCAATTGGCAACC
Organism: Torreya grandis; assembly: GCA_037957365.1. Lineage (NCBI taxonomy): Eukaryota > Viridiplantae > Streptophyta > Pinopsida > Cupressales > Taxaceae > Torreya > Torreya grandis. The sequence continues at coordinate 553,811 of JARHVA010004153.1, forward strand.
TTCTTATCTTCTTCAAGCCTCTATGGGCTTCTCTCTTCATGGCAATCTTCATTTGCCTTCTTCTCCTTTTCACTAGGAGATCTATTGGCCACTTCATCCTCTTCTTCATTGGCCATACCCATGTTTTCCTATTCAGCTGCATCCAAGACTCATACTCATCCTTAACCTTAGCTAATTCTTTCTTCAAACTAGAAATTTCTTTATTAAACTCAACATTAGTCATACCTTTGATGCTTGCTTTCCTCTTGGTGCCCTCATGTACCTTGCTGCTCTGTAGTGCCTTCAACAACACTTCCATCTCTGAGATATTCACCCAAGTCTTTTCCACCTTGGTCTCTTGATCCCTTGTCTCACCCAAGCCTTTTCTCCTTGACTGGTCTTTTGACAATCTCCTTGATCTCACCTAGGCCTTTTGCATCCTAGTCTTTTGATCCTCTTCTCAATCCTGCAGCAACTCTTATACAACACTTCATCAAATACAAATCATAAATCCAAGTTTACCTTGCTTTGGATATTTTTCTTGAGCATTCACTTGCTCTTCTTCTAGAGCTTCTCTAAGCTTCTCTTCTCAATTTTTCAAACTTCATCCTTTACCTCACCTAAGTCTGTTTTACCTTAGTCTTTTGGCAAACAATCCAAGCTTCCTCTTGGATCTTTTTCTCTAAGCCTTCCTTGGCTTCTTCTCTTCTTAAGCCTCAATGGCTTGATTGCCTTCCTCTTCACCTATTTTCTTTAATAAACTCAAATCAAATAGCAACATTATTCATACCTTTTCTCCCCAGGGTCTTCTAATGCTTTGTCCTGCTGATCCTCTTGCCAAATCCTGTAACAACTCATTAGAAATCATAACCAACAACAAGTTACCAATTCCCAAGAGCTTCAATCTCTGATACCAAATGGTGAAAACTGATCTTACACAACTCTGTAACCATCAACTGTGAGGTAACTTCATATACATGCCTATTTAGTTCAAGCATTCCTTGTAGCCCTATTTTCCCTGTTTATTGGCCATAACTATTTATAGGTAGACTCAATAATGAAAATAAGACAATTTATGGATACCCATTAAGCCTTTCTATAACATACTTAAAAATATCTTGAGGTTGCTTTGTACGGAATTGTACTTTCTTTTTTAGGCCCTATTCCAATTAGCCCTCCTTTAGTGCAAAACCCCTTGTCTAGAGTAATGTACGGACTTTCTAAGAAAACAAAGCATCATTCCAGATACCCATTACCTTTTTACAGGTGAATCAATCATTTATTAGGGTACTTCTTTGGAGAAATCCACTTTTCCTCTATTGGCCTACGCTCTTCCCTTCACATGCACCTAGGCTCCACTTGGCAATTGACTTTTTCGGTACTTATCCATACTTTGGCACCTTGAAACCACTTCCAACAGTTTTATAACATCATCAAGGGTCAAATTACAAAGTTTCAAGAGTTTTCAAGCTTTAAAACTCATTTTGAGGGTTTGAACCTAATTCAGAATTTTCCCATGACAGCCACAGGCCAAGAGCTTATTATTTTTGCTGGGAGTGTTCTAGACAGTTTCAAGGGTTCTAATCACTTTTATAGGGTCTGTTTTAACCCCCTACACCTTCTCCAATAATCATCCAGGTCATATCAACCCTCTGTACCTTCCTTTGCTTAACCATTTAGTGTCTTTTGACTGTATTTTTATAACAGTCAACAGGGTTCTTAGTTTTCTCCTCTATTTCAAGAATCAATAGGCTCTCAAGAGGATATACAAACATGTCAACCTCTAAATGACTTCCCCATTCATATGCTTTATCAAAGATGACCTTATCAACCCATCTACTATGCAAAACATGCAACTTTCTTAACTTGCCTGTATCCTATCACCTACAGGCCTGAATTCCAACTGTTGGCGTTTTGAGACATCAAGGGATTTCTAACGCCTGTTTATTTATTTCTTAAGTTTATACCTGCCTCAAAAACTTATTTCCATGTCATTATAATCTTTATGCAAACATTTACATGTTGGTTTTTATCTTAGACAGTGGGCTGTAGTTTTTGGATGCTTGAATACCCTGTTTAGGCCTGTTTAGGCTTTTTATACATTCAAAATACTTAAGGATCTCTTGGACACATCATATTGGTTTTAAAATCATTCTCAACATTCCAAATAACCAGTTTACATGTAGCTTTCTCAATGTTCTATAGAAAAACCATCAAACACATCCATACACACAGGCCTACTACCAGAATTTCATCAACAGCAGTATAATCATCTGAAACAAAATATTCATTCTTTCTTAGATCAAATAGAAGACTTACATTACAATATTAAAGTCCATGGATTTCAAATCCTTGTTTTCACATTCTCTTGACTTCAATCAAATTTGCTCCTTCTCTTTTCTTCACATTTCTTGAGTGAGGTCCTCCCTCACTAATTCTTCTCTCTTTTCTTCATTCCATTCTTTTCCCATGAATGAGAGAACTTTTCCTTTCTGTCCTTCTTCCCTTCTATGCCCCTCTCTTTCTCTCTCATTATTGAATTCTCTTCTTTTTTTTTCTCTTTTCAAGAACTTTCCTTCTAACTTCTACGCCCAAATTGGGCTTAAGGCAAACAAAAGACTGTTTTTAAGTTTTAACAATTTACTAAGGTTGAAAATAGTTTCAACCATTTCCCCCTAATTTACTCAACAGCCTAACCATCACTTTTCACCTTTTACCTTTCACCTTTTGATAATTACATTTACTTTCAAAGTGAAATTTTGAAATCTCACACAATTTGGAGGGAAAACTGAAATTTGAATTTTCATGCTAGAATTTGAAACTTTTGTAGATGCTCCTGCATCACTACTTCACTATTTTCCTCCTCAGGTCTGCGATTTCACTATTAAGCAGGTTGATTCCATCGTTTGGTAGGACAACCTCGTTATTTCTAGTGACTTCACAATTTTTCATTCCATGCACATTTATTAGGTTATTTCATCATTTCACTAGCTATACCATCATTTTACTATTGATACCAATATTCAACTCACATTTTTTCCATTTATGTGATTTTTAACAATATATGCAATTTCAATATTTTGGTGATTTTCATTTATTTTGGTGATCTCATTGATTTGCTCATGAGCTTATCATTTATGTGGTATTCCCATCATTTGCATTTTCAACTTCATCATTTTATTTCTTCTAGGGACTCATAAATGTAATTAATGACCAAATTAAAAACAAAAAAGGTAGCTACCAATGCCCTACTCTCTGATGGTTATTAGTACTCTTGAATGTGCTCTCCAAGGTATTGGTGGTAGGGGATATTGGCCATTTTGTAAGTCTCTCTCACACATAAAGGTTAGAGCTTAGGATTTTAATATTCAAGGATAAAAATTAATATTTTTCACCCCTCAAGGGTGAATATATAGTCAAATTTTTGAATTTTTCCTTGGACATGTTTGTGATCGTTTTTTCTTCTTAGGAGGTTCATTTTTACCTCATTTGCCTATTTTTTTATTCACTTTCTTCTAACTACCCCATTTTTCAGCCTTGTTTGTTGAAGCTCATGTTTATTTCTTTTACCCATGGACCAACCTATCAAAAATAATTTTTCTACTCTTCCCATAAGATGATCTCTAGTATCTCCTATGCAATGTTTGCGGTATTTTTCATTGGTCTTGGTGCATTTCTTGAATCAATTGGACACTCTATTGATTTTTCAATTAGTGTTTACATGTTTCATTAAAATTATGTTTGTTTCCCTTTTTTTTTTCTCTCCTTGACTCATTTCATAGTATTGTTAGGGGTATCATCATGGTGTTTTTTGTTACATTATTGCACTTGAGTCTATCTATTGGTAAACACCAACATTCCTCTCATGGTTTTTATCACTGGTGCAGTGTTGTCATTTGTCTAGTGGATCAGGGGGTCATCCTTTATGCATGTTATAGGTTGGTCATCATGGTATTTTATATCATGATGCATATTATATTGTGTTATATCAAAAATCTAGATGTGGTACATTTAAATTGGCAATGCTATAAAAAGAGATCTCTGTGTCTATTATCCCTCAATTATTTCTTCACCATCCTACTCATCATTTATTTGTATTAAAATCTTCCCTAATGGAATAAGCCATTTAGACCATTTAGTGATCAAATCTGCCTTATTAGGGCACCTTATTATCTATCAACTAGAACTTCCCTTTCAAGTCCTTTTTATTTCTATTTTTCTCTCTTTTCGAGAGCTCATGTTAGTATTTCATCCATGCTTTCCATCTCGAGGGGGCATCATGGGTCACTAATTATTTACTCAACCAAAATTTTCAAATTCTTCTTAAAGAATTTTTAATTATTTAAAAATAAATTACTATTATTAATGTCTTGCAGTACCTTCTCAATAAGGAAAAAATGTAGACATCCAATTCTCACCATTGCCATGTCAAAATTGCAAGTTTGAATGACTTCCTATAATAATGTACAAATTGGACCAAAACCATAAAAACACTCTAATTCATGATAACACACATGACATGTAATTCCTTATTCATGTTAATATATTTATAATTAGGGCATTACCCTATACACAATCATTATCTTCTTTTAATTCATTTCCATTCAAATTGTAACCTAATAAATTGACATTTTTGACCAATATTACAAAGCAATTAATCAAATTCTAAGATTTACAAAAAACCTAATTAGATGCACTTAACTAATTAAATATAACTAAATACTTAAGTAAAAAATCTGTATCAAACTAGCTAATATATAATTTTGAAAAAATAAAATTGAATAAAAGGTGACATCATTGTGACATAAGTAGTCACAAAGGTCAAAATGCAAGTTATGCCTAATCAATGCAACACATATCTGATTCGTGTAAGCCATGCTTATTAATTTTCCTATTCTTCCAAATATTAAGCAATTGGTCTCTAAATTTGAATTGATTTGGACCACACATCATGATCTTCAGATGGACAGTCCATATTATTTCAATCAAGCTATAAATATAAAGGCCACAACCATTTTCTATTAAGTTTTTATGTGCAAATAATTAATGCCAAAATATTTCTAAGAAGCTTCACTACTCTTCATCCAAAGTGAAAAAATCCATATTAGACAAGGGGAGATGCTATCTAATTAAACATAGGTATTGATAAAGACTCAAGTATATCCACAAATTGAGCACAATCATTATCCAAACAACCGCTTCACAAAGTCCTCAAGGAAGGTGAATTTATTGTTTGTATTCATGTACTGATTTCTTTACTTTAGTGACTCTAGCTATCCCTAGGGAGCAAGATTGAAGTGTTATGTTTTGTGATTTTGTTTGTATTTGGATACTAACATAGAAACTAACCCATCTGGTAATCTGGTTCTATAATATGCATGATTGTACATACATTAATTGGAATCCTTATAAATTTATTATTGGCTTTATCGATAGTACATGTTTCATATCTCTAAATTATCAATTCATAATGTGTTTTAATGATAAATAAAATGACACGCCTATAATTTTACCTCATTATTCCATGGTATAAGTAATCTTAAATGTAAAAGTATTTGACAATGATGAATGATGTATGTATTAGTTTTTTGAAACCCAATTTTCAAAACAATCTAATTTTCTATAGTATTTTAAAAATAATCTAAAGTTATTTTTTTTTATGTAACGTAAATTGTAATTTATTTCATAGCATATTATTTTTTGTTGCATTAAAATAGTTTGAAATTAAATTTACAATTACTTGTATATAAATTTAATAAACAAGATTAAAAGAACCTAAATTTTTTGTTTTTTTTCTGTTGTGGTGGATCATCAATGTATATTTATTATGATGAATATCCCAATTAAACTCATAATTTATCATCCACACCATCACCTCCACCATTTCATCCTCTTACATTCATAGAACCTTAGAAAAGATCCACTGGAACAAGTGATGAACATGTTCCACATGCATCTATTTGTAATTCTCAAATACATTCATTTGTAGTGCATCCATTGACATCACTTACACCACCTTTTTGATATTGCACATATTATTATTCAATTTATCTCTAGACCAAGATAATCATGGAATGAGTTTCTTAAAGAACAACATAAATGAATATAACCACCTCCACCTTAGTTGGATGAATATCCCTATTTTTAATTAACATAAAAATTTTAAATAATATAAATAAAATATTGTGTAGTAATAAATTCATATATGTAGATGTCATCTTTTGTGTTTTAATTAAAATTATTAAATGTATCATCATGTTAAATATATGTGCTATAAATATTAGTTTATTAATTTGTAAATTTCATATTATGTGCTTAAACATGATTATTAATTAAATTTATCATTTAATGTGTCTATTATGTGTTATATCACCTTTATTCTTATTTTAAAATTATAAGTTAAATACAATTATTTCCTTTGAAAAGAAAGACAAGGCTATGCAAAGGCAGCATAAAATGTGCCACCTTTGCATCATCTTGCACTTAGAAATTAAAATAAAAAGGCTATGGACCATCTACCCTTCCCTTTATTATTTTTAATTTTTTAGGATGGATAGAAAACCTAAATGATAATGCAATAAATAAATGATAGGGTCGAAAATTAAGAGTCCTCCTAAAATATACAAAATGTTTGGGTTAAATGTAGAGAAGGAAAATTATCAAAAGGGAAGGGGAAAAGGAAGAGTTTATTTTAGAAAGAAGAAGATGGAAGAGGAAAAGGGTAAGGGGAGAATAGCTATATACAACCAATAATGAGGACAAAGAAAAGAAAGAACACTTCAAAGATAAAAGGAGAGAGATATATAAATGGTTTTCATTGGAGTTTTTTTCATAAAACAATAATATTTATTTCATATAAAAAACCTTATAAAACTAATTTACAATTTGTTTTACATAAAACAATTTTTTACAATCCAAAAAATAATAATAGAAACCCAAGAAAAAATAATAAGTAGAAACCTTAGTAAAAACAAGAATAAACCCTAGTAAAAATAATAGTAAAAAAACATAGAGAAAAGAGTAGGTATAAATTCACAACCCTAAAATCGTAGTAAAAATAACAAGCACAAACCCTTGGAAAGCCATACTAAAATTAATATACAAACTAATTTTTTTGTTAATGTGAAAACAATAAGAATAACCTTAGAAAAAGAACATGCACAAACCTTAGGGAAAATAATATGTAAAAATCCAAAAAAATTAAACCCTATATAAACTAGCATGCATTAACGTTTAGAAAATCCTACCAAAAATAACACAAATTTTTTTAGTAGAAAAACAACTAAAACTCCTTGAAGAAATAATAAGCAAAAACCTTAAGAAAAATAACGGGTAAAAATATTAAGACTTGAGACCATAGAAAAATTATAAAAACCTCTAAGAAACCCTTACAAAAAAATTTAAAAAAAAAAACTCTTGGAAAATCCTACCAAAAATAACAAGTACAAACCTTATGAAAAACCCCACAAAAATTATTGAATGCATGGAAATGAAAAAAACTAAAAACATAACTTATTTTTTGTATTTATGAAACTATCATTATTTAAATATATTAAATTTATGAAATATTTTTAATTTTAAAAACACCATTTTTTCAATAATAAGATCATAAAAACAAGAAACCTCGTGACCCTGGTTTAAATATTTTGAAAAGGTTTTACATAGGGTGGGGCATGACATAATCAATGTTTGTGAAGTTGTTACACATGATGCATAAGAGGTGTGTCGAAACCATCAGTACCACACCTATCGCATGCCTCAAAAATCATATGAACATCAAGATTATGATGTGTACCATATCCTTGAGGTGTTTCTATGGTTTACATGTGATGAAATTCCTTAGATGACCTATCATATTTTGCATACTTCAAAGAAACCAAAGAAATAAATATTTTAATTTATTTTATCATGTTATGTTCTAAAATTTATTTTCAAAATTATTGGTTTTTATAATTTGTTGGTTTCTAACATTATTGTATAATTATAGATCCATGACCTTTGTGTCAGCTTCATCTCAACCTCATCAATATTATGCTCACATATTTAAGTTATATGAAATTATCCCCGCAAGTCTTGAGGAGGTATTTACTGAAGAATTGTAGGGATACATATTTTCCACCTAATTTTAAGGAGGACCGACCATCTTATTTAATAGTAGACAAGTATAGGCATTGAGTTTTAGGAAGTATACATATGAGATTGCATGTCAGTGATGAGATGAAAATATTACAATATGTTAGGGGCAAGTATTAGTTTATTTTTATTTTTTAATTTAATCAATTATTCTAACTTGTTAAATTTTTTATGTTGTCAATTTTTTTAAGAAAATAAATAACTTTTACAAGCCAACATGTATAGAATTGCCACCTAGAATTCAAATGTCAATCAATAAAGTATAAAAAAATGTAGATTATAATAAAAATGAGTTTGGTCATGCATACTATGATGTGAAGATTATTGAAAAAAATGTATCAAAGACACTTAGGAGGATGAGATTATATATATATATATATATATATATATATTCAAATAATTTTATTTATTTGTTTGTATGTTTATATTAAGTTATGAAAAATTTAATGAGGTTATATATGTGGGTATGATAACATACATAATTTGAATAATGTTTATTTATTTATTGATATGTTTAAATTACTTTAGGAGTGTGTGTGTGTGTGTGTGTGTGTGTGTGTGTGTGAGAGAGAGAGAGAGACCTCCAAACATGAATTTAGCAGCATAGAAAATACAATATGAAAGGTGGCATAAATTATATACAAAACAGGTTTCTATTAACTTAGAAAAAATAAAATCATAGAAATTAAGAAAAATGTTAATCTTTATAATTAATAATTACTAATTTTTATTATATTATTATATTAATATAAGTTTTGGAAGTATCTATGGCAAATCTCGCCAAACTAAAATGAGTTAGAGAAAGTTGTTGACTATTCACTTGGGACAATTGAGTGTAGAACAAACTACTTACAAATTAGTAATTTTATTTAAATGATGTAGCTTGTAGCTTTTAATTCATGTATGAATAATTTTAACATTTAATTATTTTTTACAAGAGAATATGTACTAATTTAAAGCCATTAAACAAGTGTAGGAGTATCTGAAATCTCATGCATAATGTATTCAATGAGTGGGCACATTCTAGACGGTTTGTACTAGTAAGACATTATTTTATATTTAGTAAAAAAAATAATTAAAATTTACTATTTAAAATTAATTTAATTTTAAATATTTTAATAATTATTAAATAATGTCATTGTTGCTAAACGGGCCATCAATTTTAATTTATGGCCCTGATTCAAAAGATAGAGATGATAATAATGATCCTAGATATGCCTATGGAAACCTATCATTACATGGAGTGGAATACAATCCAAACAATACATACAATGAGCTTGTTAATTTTGATGATGAAAATAAGCTCATAGATGATGATGTTATTGATCATTAGATGATGTTATTTCTTAGTTTTAGCTTTCATATAAGTTGTGATTCAAATTCATGTTATTATATTGTAGATGATAAATTGTGTATTTTCTCATCTTTGACTTAATATTCTCATCCATGATATTAAGTTATCTATGACATCTTTTTTTTTGTATAATTTTTATATGTCATTTTAGCATTTAAAATATGTTAATTTTCTTCAAGTTGTTATATGTTATTTTAGAATTATTATTTATATTTAAAAATATATTATTTTTATTTAGATTATAATATTTTGTATATTTTGAATGTAATTTTTTTATTAGATATGGGTAAAATGTGAGGGTTTTGTAGATGCCCCACAACAAAGAAAAGGTTTTGAAAATAGATCCCACAAACTTTACATCAGAACAAGGAGGGTTTTTTAAGAGCAGGTCCCATAACTTCTACACCAAGACAAAGTAGTGCACCTGAATGGAACTATGAAAGAATACCCATCCAATACCTAGAGGAGTGGTAGACCAACTTTTACAAAGTGAACCATGTCCCAAACATCCTTAGATATTATGCAAGTAACCTTCCCTAGTTACTTGACAACAACCAAGCAAACAACTAAAACCAATCTACAAAGATGAAGCTTCAACAAATAGTTAGTAGAGAAGAAATTTGGAGAAAAAACAACATTAAAGTAGCTACGAAGCATCAAACAACTAGTAGATGATCAACAACCAAGATAGAAACAAGATCTTAGTAATGAAGAGCGTTACTGACTCTAGATAGGTTCACATAACTATGAGCCATGGGTGATAAAAATGTAACATAGTTTTACCCCTCCGTAGACCAAACCCTGTATCATCATCAAATTGCAGCATCATCAAAAATCTCATATGACAAATTGTAGCAGGTTTCCCAACCTAAAGACCAGTCCAGATTCCAACAATCATTAACCTAACTTTGGAATAAGAATAATTAGGACTTTTGCTTAGGAACCCTTTGGTGAAACATAAGCAAAGCCTCAACAACAAGATGATGACTAAAGACAATTTTACACAACTATAAACCAACTTGGAAAAAAAATGAAAAAAACTTGAGGCAATATATAATAAAATGGAAACTACCCTCAAAGAGCTCAAGGAGAAACAATGGCATATCAACAGTGGCATTGTCCATCTAAAGGTGATTTTTACACATGAATTTCTCTTAATATTTTAGCTTCTAAATTATAAATTGGCATATGAATGTTGCATTTGGATTTTAAATCCGAACAAGGCTCTCCTACCCGCCTACCATAGGGCATAGTGGTAACTAGGCCAACAACTTATTTCTTGTAGATCACACTAGATAACTACGGATCCAGATGCTCCTTCCTACAACTATTAATGTAGATCATAGCCTTTTGGATTGGAACATTACACCAAATAGGATTCCACCATTGATGTTGGTTAGCTAGATGTATTCCTTCCAATTGGGGGTTCGGCCTATAGGCATAGATCCTACCTTTCAATGGGTAGGCTCTGACTCCAGGATGGAAAGATCATTTATAGAATTTTTAAGAACTTGTTTTGAATGTAATATTTTTTTATAGAATTTTAATATTGTATTTTAAATTATATATTTATATTATTAAAATATGACATTTTCTTCCACATTGTAATATTTTTGTGCAATAACAAGATGTATTTATAAATAATAATAAAACTTTAAAAAAAAAACACACACACACATGATATTTCAAACAATTATATTTATATTTATTTTTTAATATTTGTTTCATTTTTGTCTTAATACCAAAGTGGCTTAAAATGGTGCAAAAGTCACAAAAATGTGGTGCAAATATGGCATAAATATATGGCACAAGGTTAGTTCATAATTTATAAAATTAAAAATTCTTTGTTTTTTAATTTTGCACCACCTTTGCACCACAAAAATTAACACAAATTCCTCAAATTTTCACTACCAAAAACATAAAAAAATAATCAATTTATGATGTGAATTTGACCCTACTGGTGGACTAATTAGACTTCATGTAATAATGAGGTTTTAATATCCTAAGACACATCAATGTTGATGTTTATTCCAATATATTCATATCCATCCATAGGCGAAATCAAGTGAGTTTGTTCTCCTTTTTACTTTCAGTTCACTTTCATTCTTATATTAACTTCATGAACTCTTATAGATTTTCGATGACTGAGGCATCTCGTCCAAACCTCACAAGTAAATGCACACATATCAAATTGAGGCATTATGTAAACACCTATTTTTTGTTAAGGGACAGTTTTTAGTTATTGAATTGCATTATTTTAGTGTTCTTGTGTGTTTTTTTATTATCAATTCATATTAGGCTCTTACTAACATGTTATCCCATGTTTTTTTCCCTATTTTTTCTATTTCCCTATTTTTTAATCTCTCTCCTCTTTATTTCTCTTTGCTACATTTTTTCCTTCACTTATGGGAATGTTATCATGAATCATACATTGTATGATTCCTAAGCACCATGACCATATTATGTAAGATTCTTGAATGGGCCCTTTTGACCCTTGTTTTGAGTCTCTCTTGCCTTGTGTTCCTATTTTGTTACTTTTTTTGCCCATTATGTGTCAGTTCATGCACCAATTTAGTTATAATTTTAGATTGAGAAGTATATATTATATGGGTATATTAGTGCATATAGGACATTAATGAGGTATAAAATGATAAGTCATGATTGAGTAAGGCATAAATTTTATTTTTTAAAACATCTATTTTGAAAGTGTTATAGAAAAATTCAAGTATTTGGAGCATATTTAGAGTATATTTGGAGCATTGTATTTCCCTTTACCATTTGTTTATTCCAGCACAAAAATTCATATGGGAAAAGGCCTTACATCCATGAATTGATTGTTGAAGTGCATTGAATATTATTTTCTAATTTTTATCTTGCATAGGTGGCTAATAATAATGGAAGTGTAACACATACCCTTAGTCACTCCCTCATTTTTATTGGTATGTGATGGGTTGTTAGAGGTGTAAAAAAGTAGACCGGTTTCCCAGATATCTACATAAAAATTGAAAAAATCAATCAAAGTTTTCGGAGCCATTCAAAGTTTATTAGACTAGTTACTAGAAGTTTCCAGAAGAGCACACTAACACTGCCATAAGAATGCACTGCCGCAGTCCTAAGAGTGCATTGACACTTCTAAAAAAATATACTAGAAAACTAATCTCTTTTTTCTTTAATATTTTTAAGGTTTTGTTTGCTTCATTTTTTGGACATATTTTTTATTGTCTATTTTGTACGAGTTTTTTAGATTCGTGAAATTTCATATGTTATTCTAAAATTCTATATTTTATTTTATTATTGAATTAAGCAATATTTTTTTATATATAATTAGGTTTGATTTTTTATTTTATTAGATTAAATTTGAATAAGATGGTTTTGCATTGTGTATGAGTAAATATGTTACAATCTATTTTAATTGTATTTATATCAATTTATCTATACTTTAAGATCAAAACTCTAAAATTCAAAACTCAGTTATATTTGACATCATTGATTGGAGCAATGACATCATTGATTGGAGCAATAATCTCATATAAAGGTGTGTAAAAAGTAAAATAAAAATAGAATGAGAACAAGAATATATGAATGCAAAATAGTTTGATATCATTATGATCTAAAAATTACAATAGAAATGATAATACATAACAAAATTTCCAAGTATCACAAATCAACCTATGAGTGTTATTTGAAATCTATAAACCGTTGTTACCATTTACTTTTTTTAAAGTCCAGAACGAGCCTATATTCCCATTTACTTTAATTTATATACTTTGCTTTAATAATGTTATATTAAATTTCCTAAAGCACTTGAGGAGAATGCGTTTTCATTTATTCTTTATATTTTTAATCTATGTCATATTAAATTTTCTAAAGCACTTGTCTCCCTTGTCTCTTTGTTTTAAAAAGTCATTTATTCTTTGTACCTTTAATCTGTGAAAGCTTGAAATCCTAAATATAAAAATAGAAACAAATATAAATCTTTAGATATTATGAATGAATTTTGAAAATTAAATTTTTCAATTAGAATTATTATTATATAAATTATTATGATTTTTTAATTATAGTAAATATTTTTATTGTAATTAGATGAGGGTATAAATAGTCATTATAAGTTTCACAAATATATTAAACAGTTACAGTCGATTTAATATATCTAATAAAATTTGAATTTGAGTAGAATTATACACAATCAAATCACTTAACTAAATAAATTATTATTCTATTATATTTTAATTATTATAGAGATTAGTAAATTATTATTTAACCACAATTACTTATATAATTATAGAACTCTCAACAATTTTTAATTAAATGAATTAATTATAAAGTGAACAAGTTTATAAGATTAATATTAAACTTATACCTAACTTACCACTCCATCAAACCAATAAAAATATCACAACAATCAAAACTGAATTTGATAAATGTATCTTATAAAAATTTAAAGAAGATTAAAAAAATTATCAATAATTATACATTGTCAAGCATATAATTCAATGTATTATAACATTTTCCATATAAATTCAATGTGTATTAATGGATTAAGTATTTTGAATTGTATGTTATGTAAGTTTTTTATTTTAGTATCTTCAAACTATTGCCTCCAACTTTTTCATTATTCATTTTATATCAATCAATTAGATATGTGTTATAATTTTTTAATATGTTTGTTTTAGTTTAATTATTTAAAATAAACCACACAATTCATACTTATAAAGGTGAGAGGATTGTAAGTAGTCTCTTGATATATATACTTGGGGGTCCCCTTCTCTAGACCATATTTTAGCTTGACTCCAAGTGTAGAGCCTAGGTTGAATAAACATATACAACTCTCACTAGTACCCTTGAAAAATACTATTTTTAGTAGAACATTCAAGTAAAGATCAACATATTTCACTCATTGGTCACACTTACTCTCTTGTATGGTTGTGAGGTTTGGGGACCATACCTTTTATTTGAGAGCAAAAAATGAATACAGAGATTGATTATCACTATATTATCTAAATATATTCATGTCAAGAGGCTAGTCCCTCACATCATCATCCTTGTAGAATTTGGAAAATTCTTGCTCATTACTTCAATGATATTTCATGTATTGACAAATATTCATAAACTTAAATAGGTGTTCATATCTTCTATGGATTAGGAAAACCGTATGTTGATTCATATTAGTATGAGAGAGCCTCCTCATTGGTTCACCTCCTCAACCTTAATATATATAGGAAATAATTACATAGCTTCCTAGTGGATGCTTAAAATATCTCTGAGAGAGAGAGAGATAAATAATGACATTTCTACTAATATTTGCAAAACCTACATTCAAACCACGTGGTTTAGCCTAAAGAGTAGCTCACCTTAAAAATTCAACACTACTCAAACTTATATCTTCACTATAGTGATGGGTTCATACAACCCCTAATGTACATAAAACTATAATTACCTTGGAGCTTGAGGGTTCCCTTGCTTAGATCAAGTTTGTTCCCATCAATTTTGCATTGATACAAAACACCTTATCCCTCGGGAGCATCATTTTTTTATTTTTTTCTCTTTGGAGTTTAAGAATGAGGACCCTTTTTTTAGATGTTCTCCTTATTCTGAGATAAGGTAGCAATTATTTTATCTATTCAAATAGTATCCTAGCTCTCTCTATATATTCATGGATTATGAAGATTAGAGATGCTAAGACCTCTTCTTATAAGAGATATATGACCTTCACTAATCACTTTTTTAAACATAAGTACCCAAGAGGGGCCTGCTACAGATTAATTGTGACCTACTTCAAACCATCTCAAATCATTATTAGGAAAGGACTTCATGGTCATCTTCTAAATATATATGTTAGACTAGCATGACATCTCAAGTTCAATGATTCATATAACTTCACACCAATCACACACTTATTCATTGTTATGAGTATCAAAAGTATTTTTATAGATAAAATAATTTCATCTAATAATACATGACCATCTTTTTTTTTATCTTCTTCATGGTATATTATTTTGTTAGTTGTTACTTTCCATTTGTTTAGTTTATATTTATTTTTATCTTTTATATTCTTTTGGTTTGCTAATGTGCTCCCCCTATTTTCTTTACATTGGATATTTTGCATTTATATACAATAATCTTGACCTTTGGTGGACATCGATATATAAATTAAATTAAATTAAATTTTAAATATTACAAAATAATAAAATCAAAAGTCATTTATTATATAAATATCATTTATTAACTTTTTTATTTTTATTAATAGTGT
Source organism: Torreya grandis (assembly GCA_037957365.1). Taxonomy (NCBI): domain Eukaryota; kingdom Viridiplantae; phylum Streptophyta; class Pinopsida; order Cupressales; family Taxaceae; genus Torreya; species Torreya grandis. The sequence goes on from JARHVA010004153.1 coordinate 569,527, forward strand.
GTATTACATAAGAATTTAAGCATTATTAGTATTTTTTATATATTGTGTGTGTGTTTAATTAAGTAGTTATTTATTATATTGCATAACTATTATGCATAAAAGCAATAACCCTTTGGGATGCCATTAGTAATATTATCAAGTATAATTATTTAATAGCTCTATTTTTTAAATTGTTAATGTTTATACCACACAAAAATGTAAAAATAAAAATAAAGTATTGTATACATTAATATTATGATAAGATACTTCAAACTTTTTCAATCCATGGTGTTAAGATAACAAGCTTTTGAAAAAAATTACATACAAAATTTTATAAGTCATTTATATGAAAACTTGGTTTCTTAAAATTGTTGATGTTCTACCCAACCATAAGTGACACTTTAACTCATCTAATAAAAAAAATGTACTTATCAATTTTCATTCACTCACATAATTTTTATATCAAGTATGAAAAGTGCACGTGGACTTTCCTTTGATATCCACTTTGTTTAGAATAATTTTGTATAGTATGAAATATTGAAATTTGAATTGTCAAGAACATTATGGTGGCATATATAATGACATCAAATAATAAGTTTCTCCACTAGTAATATAAATTTGATTTACTCAAAGTTTTCTCCCACATATATCACTAAGTATTGAAAGAGAGGATATGATTGGGAAAGATAATTCTCCTTTAAAATCATGTCAAATGTAGAAAAAAATGTTTCCTTTAAAAATATTGATTTTTAATCTCTTATACATTTTCAAAATTTGTTAATATTAGAATTAGTAATATTATATCATTTTAATTTATAACTAATGAAAATGATTTGTAATAAGATGTGATATATAACTTGGGCTATGTGTACATTGTCATGTGCATATCATCTTTATTAGTTATCTTAAGAGTTTTCAACTCATAAATCACTTTCATGTGATAATATTCTATTTTAATTCATCATATAAAGAGTATGGGGATAATAAATTCATACTAAAATAATAAAGGATGTTGTAAAAAAATTAAACAAAAAATATAAATAAAACTCAAATTATAAATCTGTAAGATTAAAATATCTTTTTAAGTAACTATTCCAAAAAAATAAATATCTTTCTAAATAAAATATATTTAGAATATTTAGATATGTTTGTTTCAATTTTAAATCCAAATGTGATGTCATGATTTGTTTGAATTTGTTGAAAATATGAGGTGTAGTGGACTCAAATTTTATGGCTTCACAAGGTGACATCACAGTTTTATATCCTTTACTTTTCCCTGGCAATTCACACTATGCCATATGGCAAGATAGATTGGATTGGGCTTATGGAGCATGAGGTTCCAAGTGATCCATTGAAAAGTGTTTGAACTCATTATTAATTTCATGTTGCTTTATATTCTTCACACACCTACCTTTAGTCCACACCTGTGCAATAAATAAAAAAGTCATAGCAATATAAAAACATATAAAAGACTCATAAAATTGTGATAAAAACAAGCCACTCATTGATCTCCCAATGGCCATAGAGTAATGCAATTCAAGAGTTTCATCTTGGTTTTGTTAAACTTCACCTTTATTTGCATTGAATGAGAATGTTGCACATGCAATGGCACGTTGGTCATGAAATTCATAGTTCATAGAATTCTCCTCTTGTTCATTATGGTCTTGATAACTATGTGGTACCATGACTATATAATTTTTTCTCTAAAAAATACATGCATCTAATTTCACTTTATACTCTGAAACAACCACATGTCCATGTGACAAAATAAAAAATAGTGATTAATATAATTTTCAAAATTTAAACAAGAACATGAAATTAAAAGGTGTTCTCATGGCCAACTTTCACATATATAAAAAGTTTCTAGAGTCAAACACATGTGTCACAATCACATGCCAAGAGGGTATGAAAATTCATGGGGATCTATTTATGAAGGGAAGACTTTATGGTGTCGTTAACTATGAATTTTGGTTTATAGATCATATTCAAGTCCATGGGGGTGTATGTGAACAAAGTGAACCTTTAGAATTTGATTAAATGTTAATGTGGCTCCCAAGAACTTAAGGTTTCACTTAGGGTTATTGTACTGCCATGGCAAGATACTCTAGGAATGATCAAGATCAAATATTCTTTCACATTTTGTCAATCAAATAATTTGACAATATGGTTTACTTTATCCTTTCTAAACTTTTACACCTACAATTTTTAGAATATTCTTCAAGGCCTTATTTTATCATTTTCATAATTTAAATGAAATTAATGTCCCTATTGGCATATTTATTAAAACCTATCACTATTAATACTATAATCCTTCCTACATTAAGAGCTTGATAGCTTTAAAACATGCATGTTTTTCTCAATCTTCATAGCATGAAAAATAAGAACATCAATTTTATGGGATGCAATTTTCAACCACTTGTGACATTCAATTTAATGGAAATTCCCATTTAAATACAAATATGAGACTACTTGAGATGACTGTAAACTTTTATTTTCCATTCTCTTGGCATGTGGCAGGCTATGATTTATTCCAACTCATAAGATTATCTTTTGCATGGACCGGTGCAAAATAAACAAATATATAGCATGATCACATAACTTTTAATAAATAATATATGCATGTTCACATTTCAAATAAAATGCATGTAAATTTTTAACATTGACACTTCCAAAACTTAAGTGGGCACATGGAAATCTCCTATAGGCAATGGGGTCATTAGGCATGGGGTTTGATTTCATCTGATGATGGATTCATATGGACTCATTACTATATGTATTTTTATATAGAAGTCTATGCATCTGGTTTTAATCCTTATGAATAAAGTAATCACAATTACAAATAATAAATGGCCAATTATATAGAGACACATGGCCTCCTCTTTATAGGTTCACTTCATGGAGTGACATTGTATCTTCCTGTGCCCTTTACTTTTCCATGGCCAATCCTACCATGACACATGGAAATATCTTAATGATTTGGAATCATAGAGTAATGAGGTTCCAAGTGATCCATTGAGAAGACTATGGACTTGTTATTAACTTACTTATACTTTATAGTCTTCACGCATGTGCACCTTTGATAAAATGCAGTGATCATAGGTCAACACATGGTGAATATTTAGTAGTGATAGGGTGAGGTCATTCATAGAGCTCACAGGATCATATTTTGATGTGAATTTCCTAATTTTATGTTCATAAGTGAATTTCATTAGTTGGTCATGCATTCACATACCGGGTCCTCTTTTTTTGGTGTGGCCTTTTGTTGTCTATGTTTTATCTTGTTGTGGCCATGGGGAATGATCACACAGTGGTCCAAAAATTTATTGCATCAACAATTTACCATGACCAAGGTGGTTAATAAAAATGGCCTCTTATGATTGCTTTATCTCTATAGAGTTTGTTTTAGTCATAATGACACATGGCATGCTATGATTGGATAAAGTTCATATGATTCTCCTTTGTTTATTATGACCTTGATAATTGTGTGAACCTATTAAAAATAAACAAATATATAATGATCTCATAACATTTGATAAATAATATGCATGATCACATTTTAAATAAAATGCACATAACATTTTAATAACATTTATGAACTTAGGTGGACATGTGGAAATTGCTCATAGGATACATGTCCATGGGGCATGGGGTTTAATTTAATCTGACATTGGATCCATATGCACCTGCTATTGTATGCATTTTTACTTAATAAATCCACAAGTGGGCCATTTTTTCCTTGCAAACAAAGAGATCACACTTATAAACAATGCATGGCCAATTATATTGAGACATATGGCCTCCTCTTTTTAGGGTCACTTCACAGGGTGACATGATTACTTTGTGTACCCTTTGTCTTGTCATGGTCAATCACACCACACCACATGGAAAGATCTTATAAGTATGATCTTATGGAATCACGAGGTTCCAAGTGATCCATTGAGAAGTTTATAGACCCATTATTAACTTCATTTTAATTTACAATCTTTACGTGTATACACCTTAGCTAAAATGAGATGATCATAGGCCACCATATGGTGGCCATCTAATGGTCATGGGGTGACATCATCATGAAGCTCAGGGGATTGTCTTTCAATGTAAATTTCACTATATGTTGAGTGGCCCCATCACAATATCTTATTTGTTTAAATCATCTCTTGTATCCATCACTTTTGCCTAGAATGGATATCCATATTTCTTTTACATTATTCATTTTATCATGAATTTTTTTTATTATTGACATAATTTAAAATTCCAACAAATGTCATGTCACGTCATGTAATCCTTAAAATTACTTCTCAATAAATATGATAGAAACTAACCACTATGCAATGTTTATATTTCATAATAAATACTACCAAAACTTGAAAATTACTAGTCATGTTATAACTCATGTTCATAAAACATCATGAAGGCTCAAAGACAAAGGCATGTGGTAACCATTATAAGGTATAAATCTCTCCCTTCCAACACTAATGTCTCTTTATACTCAATACCAGTAAACCATGTGTGTTTAACATAAGCATAAGGAAGATCTTACCCAACATGTAAGTACTTACCTAAATGAGCAACAACTAACTTTCCTTGGTAAGGCAAAGTTTTCTTGTATAATTTTAGACAAAATATCAATAATTAAATGTGGTGCCACTTAATAATCAAATAAAACATGCAGCATGGGTGCATTGCTCATAGATTAAGATCATCACGTAAAGCAATGGTCAACAAAAAAAAATGTGCAACATGGGTGCATGGCTCATTAAAATTATTGCTAATAGGTTATAAGTTTGATGCCAACAAAAATGTTGCCTTGTAGTAGGAAACATTTGTATTCTAGATCTTTTTCACGACTGATGTGATTTTGAATCTAAGATTGATACAATACTTATTTTTAACTCTTATCTTAATTTATTATATCATATATCATCTTCAATATTATTAACCTTTGTGGTTATATCTAGAAATTAATAATAATTTCAATTTTCAATTGTACGCTACCATAAATGGGCATTAAAGAATTTTTCTAATCCAATTTTATAATTAAGATAAGTATATTTATCATATTTATTATTTATTTCTTCTTAATTATTAATAATAAAGAGACTCATATGCACTTAGTACATTTGAGAAATAATGTTTCTAATTTTAGTTTAGAATGCTAAAATAAAATTATGGATCTCCCAATTTTTAATGTTATCAACAATATTGTATGGTTGTAATATTTGGGGACTAAGACTTAACAGTACTAGTTGCGATTAATATATTTCTTATCTCCATGTTATCTAAAACTTATTGTCAAAATGGTTAGTTCCACCTATAATTATTTTTGTTGAATTTGGCATCAATATCCTTCATATTTAAGTTATTTTTCATGTAGTGATGTTTCTTCACAAATTAAGATATATGATAGGGGTGACAATTTGGCATAATAGATATCCACTCTTGTTTCAAGCACCATGAAGATCACCAAGAATCAACGTGGTAGATGGATTACATACATTTGTGACCCCATGGTTGATCGAGAGGGCCCTAGATTCTATTTCCATCGTCATTTCCATGGGTCCCCATATTTCAATTCCATTGTCCTTACCATGGGTTCACCTCTCGTTGAATCATAACTCACATTATTTCTCCTTAGTTCCTTGACCACATTGTTTATTGTGCTTGGGTCTCTTGAGTATTTTGTAGTGAAATTTGGTCTAAATTTCACTACCCCATTTTTATATTTTCGTATCATTTTTTGACTATTGCCTTATTTTCCATAATATTTTACACAACTCCATGCCCAATAGACAAGGCATCATATTTGATTTGATCACAGGTAGTTAGTTAAAGATTTATTGACGTGGGCTTGATGGAAAATAATATCTAAATTACATTATTAATTATTTTATAATTAAAAAGCACTAATTATGGTCATTAAATGACTATATTATTTTTAGTCATTAGATGGATTAATTATTTTTAAAATTAATTTGTGTGCAAATGTAAATTGAAAAGTTCATTTAGTATTTTGAATTTTCCCGAATAAAAAAGAAAATCAAGAATGGGCAAAAAAATGACTTTTCGACTTTCTTGGTGAAAGAAGTAATTTTAGAAAAGGGAAAAATTCAGATTTTGTAAGGGTTCTTATTTTTATCAAGCTATTGGAGAGAGAAAGTTACACCTTTGTTTGGAGTCATGTTATTTCCAAATTGGAACAATGAAATACAAACAAACAAGTGAGACTCTTTGGATGTTTGTGGATTTTAATATCTTTTGTTCATGAATTTTGATTTCCTATTTGTGAATAATGACTCAATTAAAATTCAGCATTTATTTGATTATGTGCAACAATGGTGTTTCTCAAACATTGTGTTGAGAGCCCCCATGTATGATCTTCTTTGATGTCCATGAGTTTTTGCATGTTTGATCTCAATGGAACTTCGTACTAAGTGTATAAAATTAGGTTTGTGAAGAGAATTTGTGCTTCCAAGTATGCCTTTTATTCCCAAAACTCTATTGTTTCTATATTCATTCTTGTGTAAGAGGAAGGAATTCCATTTATGATATTTGTTCTTGAGTTATCCTAGTGGTTCTCTGCATTTATCCCATTGTGAGTTTCTTCCTTTCTCCCTTTTTATTTTTTGTTTTATTTCCTTTCATGATTTCAAGTGAAAATTGACAAAAACCCTCAAATCACTTATATCATACAAGAGAACTACCCATCTCAATTGCAGAGGAGAATCACCATTCTCTATAGTGATATCTCCAAGTGTTGGTTATTTGGTTTCACTTCACATTGGGCAAGTCATAAATCACTAAATACTAAAAGTGCCTATTTTTCTACCAACATTTTTGGCAACTCTGCTAAGGATCAAAAAGGTTCTTTTTTATTCCTCAAATTTGAAGGAAATCTTCCCCTTGAAAGAGAAGATTAGCGACTCCATTGAAAAGAGGCTTGAAAATGATGGAACATATCCCATACTTCTAATTTTTTTATTTTTATAGTGTTTCCGATGGTCTAATTTTTGTTACAGACATGAAGAGGTTCTAGCTGAAAAAAGAGTATGCATGCTTGAGAAATATTAGGTGGCAAAAGGTTAAAAAAATAAAAGAGAAACATAATTTAAATGAGCTCAAATTAGGGGTTGATTGAGTCTATGAAAATGATGATACAACAAGTAATTTTTCTCTTCATAACATCTTTCAAATAAATCTGATTCAGGAAGTTGTTGATGAAAGAAAAGAGTGCAATTTTTTAAGATTGGGATTATGAAAATGATGATACAATAAACAATGTCTTTCTCTTCATACCATCTTTCAAAAAGAAAATCTGATTCAAGAAGTTGTTGATGATAACAAAAAAGTGCAATTTTGAAAGACTTATATGGAGTCGTACAAGTGAAAAAGAAAGAAATTGGCCCATGACAAAGCTCAACGCAAGTGGAAGAATACACATTAAAATAAAATGCAACCACCTTTCAGAGTATGAGATAAGTCACAAAGGTGGTAGGCTTCATATTGATGAAGACAAAGCATGCCATGAGGTAAAACATGAGCACATAACAAACTTTGAAGAGGAAATAAAAAGCAATCCACAAGAAATTTATAGCCATGTTGAGTGCCAAAACATTTCAGTCTGAAGTTCACATTTCAAGGCACCTATGGGTGATTTAGTTTAGCTATTCATGGTTGAAAAATCACAAGAGCAACCAAGAAATGAAGGTGTTGTAGGTATGTGTTACGTTGTTTGTGTTTCAATTTTGAAATCAATTCAAACTCTTCTCACTCATAAACAAAATGCAAGTAGTTTTTATATTTTGTTTATCTAAGATCAATTGTTTAAACCGATGTTTATCTTTCCCCCTACCTCATGTCATATACATATTTACTTCAGAGATGTTCATTTGGTGTGCATATGTATTATATGATTCATGGTTGAGTGACATGATATATTGTTGGTTGGGTTCTTGCCAACAAATTTTATGTCTTATTTTATCATAGATTTATTGCATGAAGCTTTATGATTAAGACTTGGGAGATAATAAGGAAAAAGAGTTGCATCTTGTTGTGAACTCAAATTAATCTTGAGTGATAGAGTTTTTATTTGAAGAAGTTAGTGACACTAGATTTATTGATATTAATCTTTTGTAGGCAGTATCTCTTTTAGTAGAGGATTTCATAATGCAAAAAAAATGTTTGCAATTCAAAGATGCTCTGTATTTCTTTTCTCTCCAAATTAGGTTGTGAAGATGATGGTTTGGAACCTATGGAATCAGTGTCCAACCCTGAAAGTCAATTTGTTGAACTATAGTTTTGTCATTGATTCATGGATAAGGAACTGGGTTGAATGTTTGGGTCTGCACTGGAGCATTGATTGTATTTTCATTGAAAGACAATGTATTATGAGTAAACCTTTGTTTAGTGAACTGATATTGCACTTCATGAATCACATAAAGGTACATTATGCTTAATTTATAAGAAGAACCTATCAATATTGTAATTAATAATAAAAACTCTAATAACTTTTTGGACCGCATAAAGAATCCAATCCTAATCAAAATGATGTTCTATCCTCGACCTGAAAGTAAAAGATATTTAGCACATCAAGTAACTATATCATCTACAAGTCAAAATAGTCTAAAAAAAAGCATCAAGTGTTATACTCTATAATAAAATGGAGCATTCCAATACAACTAAAAATTTGTGCTATTTTGAAAGAAAATTTAATAAATTAGTTTTGAGTTTCGTAAGAAATACCCCTAAATGTGTATTGAAATGTATTACTAAACCGTTGATATGCAAAATCTAAATATGTATTCAATATATTTCGACTTAGATTTAGTTTAGTTTTTAAAGAGTCCGGAACGAGCCTATATTCTCACGTGCTTACCATTTACTTTAAATTTAAGGTTTCAAACTTTGTTGATTTCCTAAAACACTTGAGGAGATTGCGTTTTCATTTAATCTTTATATTAAATTTTCTAAAGCACTTGTCTCTCGTCTCTTTGTTTTAAAAAGTCATTTATTCTTTGTACTTTTAATCTATGAAACGTTGAAACGTCAAGTGTAAGAATAAAAACAAATATAAATCTTTAGATATTTTGAATGAATTTTGAAAATTAAAATTTTCAATTAAATTATTATTATATAAATTATTATGGTTTTCTAAATTAAAGTAAATGTTTTTATTGTAATTAGATGAAGGTATAAATGCTCATTATAAGTTTCACGAATATATTAAATTTTCACAACTGATTTAACATGTCTAATAAAATTTGAAGTTGAATAAATTTATACACAACCAAATCACTTAACGAAATAAATTGTTATTCTATTATATTTTAATTATCATAGAGATTAGTAAATTGTTATCTGGCCACCCAAATACTTATATAATTATAGAACTCTCAACAATTTTTAATTAAATGAATTAAATATAAAGTGAACAAATTCATTTGATTAATATTAAACTTATACCTTACCACTCCACCAAGTCAATAAAAATATCACAAGAATCAAAACTAAATTTCATAAATATACCTAACAATTTTTTTAAAAAAAATTAAAGAAATTATTAATAATTATACATTATCAAGCTAAGAATTCAATGTAATGCAACATTTTCCATGTAAATTCAATGTGTATCAATAAAAAAAGTATTTTGAATCATATGTTATGTAAGTTTTTTATTTTAGTATCTCCAAATTATTGCCTACAACTTTTTCATTATTCATTTTTCTATCAATTTTGTTATAATTTTATAATGTGTTTATTATAGTTTTAATTGTTTAATATTTTCTATAAATATAAAATTAAAAAAATATATTAGTTGAGAAGTATGACAAAACTATTTTTTTACATGATACTCTAGATAATTTTTATAATTGATATACTAAACTTTTTTTGTGATATTCATGAGCTTCAGGGTATTTTAAGAAAATAAAAGTTATGGTTTTTAGCATCTCTATAAATGAAATAAGCCACACAATTCATACTTATAAAGGTGAAAGGATTGAAGTAGTCTCTTCATATATGTATTTGAGGTTCCTCTTCTCTAAAGTATATTTCAGCTTGATTTCAAATGTAGAGCCTAGGTTAAATAAATAGATACAACTCTCACCACCCTTAAAAATATGGTTTTTAATAGGACATTCAAATAAAGATCAACATATTTCACTCATTGGTCACACTTACCCTCTTGTATGGTTGTGAGGTTTAGGGACCATACCTTCGATTTGAGAACAAAAAATGAATAAGGAGATTAATTATCACTATATTATCCAAATATATTCATGTCAAGAGGCTAGTTCCTCATGCCATCATCCTTGCAAAATTTAAAAAATCTTGGCTCATTGCTTCAATGATATTTCATGTATTGACAAATATTCATAGACTCAAACAATTGGGTAACTTCCAAAGTGGTCACCTTTGGTATCCATTCCTTGCTTTCATATCTTTTATAGATTAGGCAAACTGTGTGCTAATGCATATTGGTATGAGAGAGTCTCCTCATTGCTTCACCTCATTGACCTTAATATAGATAGGCAATCCTCACATAGCTTCCTAGTGGATGCTCAAAATATCTCCAAGAGAAAGATAAACAATGGCATTTGTACTAATATTTGTAGAACCTACCTCCAAACTACATGGTTTTAGCCTAAAAAGCAGCTCACCTTAAAAAATTAACACCACTCAAACCTATATCTTCACTTCAATGATGGGTTCATCCAACCCCCAAGGTACATAAAACTATAGTTACCTTGGAGCTTGAGGGTTCTCCTTGCTTAGATCAAGTTTACTCCCATTAGCTTTGCATTGATACATACCACCTTATCCTTCAAGGGCATCATTTTTTTTATTTTTTTCTCTTTGGAGTCTAAGAACGAGGACCATTTTTTTAGATGCTCTCTTTATTATGACATAAGGGAGCAATTATTTTTCCTATTCAAATATTATCCTAGCTCTCTCTATACATTTATGTATTATGAAGACTAGATATGCTAAGACCTCTTCTTCTAAGAGATATTTGACCTTCACCAATAACTTTTTCAAACATAAGTATCCAAGAGGGGTCTATTATAGATTAATTGTGTCCTACTTTGAACCATATCAAATCATTATTAGGAAAGAACTTTATGGCCATCTTCCAAACTTATATGTTAGACTAGTAAGACATCTCAAACTCAATGATTCACATAGCCTCACACCTATTACATACTTATTCACCACTATGAGTATCAGAAGTGTTTTTACATAGAAAAAAAGTTCATCTCATAATGCATGACCATCATATTTTTTATCTTCTTCATGGTATATTGTTTTGTTAGACTATTACTTTTCATTTTTTTAGCTTATATTTAGTTTTATTTTTTATATTCTTTTGGTGTGCTAATGTTTTCCCCTTATCTTCTTTACATTGTATATTTTGTAGGTCCATAAGCCAATCTTGACCTTTGGTAGACATCAATATATAAATTAAATTAAATTAAATTATAAATATTATAAAATAATAAAATTAAAAATCATTTACTATATAAGTATCATTTATCAACTTTGTTTATTTTCATTAATAGTGTGTATTAGGTAAGAATTTAGATATTATTAGTATTATACATATTTTTTGTATGTGTTTAATTAAGTATTTATTTATTATATTGCATAACTATTATGCACAAAAGCAATAACCCTTTGTAATATTATCAAGTATAAATATTTAATAATTATATTTTTAAATTTTTAGTGTTTATACCACACGAAAAAATGTAAAAGTAGAATTAAAATATTGTATACATTAATATAATGATAAGAGACTTCAAACTTTTGTAATTCATGGTGTTAAGAGAACAAGCTTTTGAAAAAATTACATATAAAATTTTATATGAAATTTATCTGAAAGCTTGGTCTCTTAAAATTATTGATGTTTTACCCAACCATAAGTAACACCTTAACTCATCTAAGAAAAAAAAAACTTGTACTTATCAATTTTCATTCATTCACACAATTTTTCTATTAAGTATGAAAAGTGCACATGAACTTTCCCTTAGCATCCACTTTGCATAGAATAATTTTACATGGTATGAAATATTGAAATTTGAATTGTCAAGAAGATTATGACGATATATAGAATGACATCAAATAAAAAAATTCTCCACTAGTAACATAAATGTGATTTATGCAAAGTTTTGCCCACATAAATCACTAAGTATTGAAAGAGAGGATATGAGTGGGAAAGATAATTCTCCTCTAAAATCATGTGAGATGTATAAAAAATTGTTTCCTTAAAAAAAATTATTTGTAATATATTTATAAGTAACTATTCCAAAAAAATAAATATCTTTCTAAGTAACATATCTTTAGAATATTTAGATATGCTTGTTTTACTTTTAAATCAGGATGTGACATCATGATTTATTTGAATTTGTCAAAAATGTGAGGTGTAGTGGACTCTAATTTTATGGATTCATGGGGTGACATCACAATTTTTTGGCCTTTAATTTTTCTTGGAAATTCACACTAGTCCATGTGGCAAGATAGATTGGATCAAGCTTATGGAGCATGAGGTTCCAAGTGATCCATTGACAAGTGTGTTATTAATTTCAAGTTGCTTTATATTCTTCACACTCCTACCTTTAGTCCACACCTATGCAATAAATAAAAACATCATAGTGATATAAAAACATATAAAAAGACTCATAAATTTGTGATTAAAACAAGCCACGCATTGATCTCCTAGTGGCCATAGAGTAATGCAATTCAAGCAATTCATCTTGGTTTTTTTAAACTCCACCTTTGTTTGCATCGAATGAGAATGTTCCATGTGGCAATGTCACATTGATCATGAAATTCATACTTCATAGAATCTTCTCTTGTTTATTATGGTCTTGATAACTACGTGGACTCATTACTATATATATTTTTCTCTATAAATACATATATCTGATTCCACTTTACTCTAAAACAACCATATCTCGATGTGACAAAGTAAAAAACTATGATTAAAATAAATTTTAAAAAGAATGTGAAATTAAAAGGTGTTCTCATGGCTAAATTTCACATATAAAAAAGTTTCCAAAGTCAAACACGTGTCACAATCATAGGCCAAGAGGATATGAAAAGTCATGGGGATCTATTTATGAAGGGGAGACTTTATGGTCTCATTAATTATGAATTTTGGTTTATAAATTGTGTTGTCCCCAAAAACATGACTTCTCATTTTTGGGACAACATGTGAACTATTTTGGTTCAATAGACCAAAATAATCTCTTCCCTTCTCAAAATTTGTTCTGAGCATTCAAATTCCTCATTTTTTAAGCTTCTCAAAAATCTACGGACTCTACAGGCTTGAATCTATGGACTCTGCAGGAAGAAAATCTATGGACTTTGCAGGCCAAGTTCCACGGGCTTCACAGGTTGATTTCTACGGACTCTACAAGAAAGAAGCAAGCTCTCAACACTTAGGCAATTTCAAAGTTGGTTCAACGACAAGGTTCAACCAAAAGAGTTCATCAGCAAGCTTCTAAGCAAGGATTGAACCATTGAACCTTGAACCATTTTGGTTCAACAGGTTCAATGGGTTCAAAGGTTCAACATCAACAGCAAGAGTTAAGCACATCTGTCAAGGTTCAAAGTTCAACCGCTTCAAGGTTCAACGGCTTCAAAACACTTATCAAAGAGAAGAAGGCTTGAACCATTGAACCATTGAACCATTGAACCACTTTGGTTCAATGGTTCAATAGGTTCAACGACCAAATGGTTCAATGTGTTTGGTTCAAAAAGATCAAAAGGACTTAGCCAAATAAAAACAATGAACCGATTGAACCGTTGAACTGTTGAACCTTGAACCAAAGGGTTCAACAAGTTCACAGGTTCAAAGGTTCAACTAGTGTGATGAAGATCAAAGAGCTTAGAAAGAACAAAGAAGTGACAGACTAATGGTTCAATAGGTTCAAAGGCTTTTATAGGCAGGTTCAATCAAAAGAACAAGTTTCTGACACTTAGTCATTTTCAACAAGTTCAAGGTTCAATGGGTTCAATGAGACTTGTTTCAAAGAATCTTGGTTCAAGCGGTCAATAGAAACAAGGGAATGAACCATTGAACTATTGAACTAAAGTTGGTTCAATCGGTCAGTTCAAGTGACAAGTTCAAAGGAGTGCCCCAAGCGTCAAAGACACAAGTTCCCTTGTAGAGGGAATTTCTCGATAAAAGTGACTATGAAAGGAAACAAAAACCTGACAGAACTCAGCAGATGCTACCAAGTGTCATATTTAGAGCCTCATTTCACTTTATTTCTAAGAGAAGTGGATGTTACCACATGTTTTCTGTAAGTTAAGCAGAACACACCAAGTGGCATCATCCGCATGAATCTAAAATGAATCCCACATGGTTTTATAGTGTTTCCAAAATGCAACAGAAGCTGCCAAGTGTCATCTTCCACAAGACACTCAAAAGGCATCCAAAGCTTCTACAAGTTCAACAGATGCTACCATGCATCCTTCCCTGTTTCACAACGGATGCTGCTATGTGTCACAATTTGAGATTCACATAAAATCGACTAAGGCAAATTTCTAAGGGACAAATAGCCCTTTCGGAGGACACTCGAAAGCTGAAGTGAACCATGCAAAAAATTGAAAGGCTAATTTGGAGCTCAAACAGTACTTGTAGAGGGCAGGAAGGAGGCAAATGGACCAATTCAAAGTCCAAAAGAGCAAAGGTATTTCCTTCAGAAAAGTTCCCTCGGCAAAAGTGACAAAGAGACAATTCCTTCAGACAAATTGTTCAAAAGAATTCCTTCAAACTTTTTCCTCTGAAAGGAAAGTTTGAAGAAACAAAAAACCCACCATGTTGCCACATGTCATCTTCAAAGTCACAATGGAAGCTGCCACGTGTCATCTATTGAGACACAATATCAAATGCAGCAACTGCCAAGTGTTATCTTCTGCAGGGTTCTCAAAAGACCAGTAGGAAGCGATTGAGGAATAGAGCATTGAGCTAAATCGAGGACCCAATTCAAATAACCAAAAAAGGAGGAATGACCAAAAACATTTATGCATCAGATATGTTTCTAGAAGTAGACCACCAAATGGATATTGAAAGATGCAAACTTTCAATAGTGTGACCTGTTTATCTGCATTGAGAAAAGCAAATGGGTAAATACCCCTAAATTCCAGCATGTCTTCTTAACAAAATTCAATACAACATGATATGTTACTGTTCCCAAGTCCTTCTTGAAGAGACTATATAAGGGACTTTCTTTTATTGAAAAAAAAGATCTCTCTCTCTGATTATCAGAAACAAAACTCTGCTCAAATTGAAAGGCATTACTGAGATTTTGAGCTCAGATTGTTGATCATATTTTTTTATTAAAATAAGAAAGCAAGTGACTTTTTAGACTTTGTGTTGTGATATCTTTGTTGTTGGCGAAACTATTCTTATGTCTTTTTCCTTAATATATTTTTCTGTTCCTTTAATTCAATAAGCAAAATTAGTGAAAGTAGTCAGGAAGGCGTCCTGAAGCCAACTGTGGAGAGACTTTGTGCCCCCATAATTGCCTTTGGTGTGTTTTCTTTTTATTTCTGTGTAAAAGACCTTGGGATGACTTTGTGCCCTCATTGTCCTTCATATCTCACTCTTAGCCAATTTAGGTGGAGACTTTGTGATACATCTCAATTTGCTGGTTACTATGACCTTGGTTACATTTTACAATTAATACTAAGAAGATTCTTGTGGTTTGTTGAATGGTACTTCTGAAAGAAGAGTGCTTTCTATCATTATCCCTAATATTTCTCCTTTGATTTGCATGCATCATCTCTTAAAAAAGAGAGATGGATGGTTTATCCTAACCTTGAGTATTCTTTTCTGTTTATATATATATATATATATATATATATATATATATATATATATATATATATATAGGGAACCTCCCCTTGATGAGAGGAGAGATTAGTCCCTTTTTGATGTAATAAACCTACACATTTGGCTGACCAATATTCATACTTTGGGTGATCAGACCTATTTTGTTTATCAGTATGCTGATCAACAAAATAATCAACCAATAATTTTTGGTGACTCCACTGGAGATATAGTTATGTGCATTCTAAAACCTCAAGTTTTAGATGAAATCAGTCTCTACTATTATCCATTATAGACTCCATTCTATTTTTGTGTTTTACCCATTATTATTATAACCTTACCATTCACCTCCACACTAACTGGGAAAGAACGCACAGTTTAAAGTCTCAAGCTTCAAACTAAAGCAAGGTCAATTCTTTTCCATTTTTTCACAATCTGGCAGATTCAAGGTATACATGAAGCCAAAGGACTAAAGGTATTGTTGACCCTATATTCGAGTTGGTACAATAAATTAATTTTGATTTGTTTCCTTTGCCATCTCTCCTCCAACGAACCAAGAGCTTTCCTCTTACTAAAGTCAGATCTCCACTGCGATAAAGCTTTGCCCATAATTACCCCTCTAAGATTTATTATTCCTCATTTTCATAATCTTATAATGGCAGTTCAAGGCCCCTGGGGTAATTCTTTTGGTCCTCTCAATCTTACTCCACCTTTACATGAGCTTCCATGCAGTTTAAAGAAGAATTTCCCCAAATTCTATGGTGATGAGAAAGTTCATCTTGATGAACACATTGTAGCCTTCAGCATAGCCTATGGTGTAATTGGAGTAGAATTTGAAGATGTAGCAGTCAGACTATTTGTAGAAACATTACAAGGTGCTGTTTTAGATTGGTTTTATCATCTACAGTCTCGGTCAATAACTGATTGGAATATCCTCAAAGCTAAGTTTGAAGCCAGATTCAAACTTGCAGAAGATGCACATGCACTTTTGGCTCAACTTACATAGATGAAGAAAGAACCTCATGAACCAATGAGGGACCTCATAGCCAATTGTGACAAACTGAGAAACAAAATTCTTGTAATTACTCAACCTACAGCTGAGAATCTCAAATGCTTCTTCATTAATTCTCAGTTACCTGAAGTAAGTTTTCTTTTGAGACGTGCTGGTCAAATAGATCTTGTTAGAGCTCAACATTTGGCCACTGAGGTAGAAGATGATCTCATCTTAGTAGAGAAGATAAGAAGAGATCCAAATAGAAATAGACCTTCATCATCTTCTAAATATTCATCTATAGGTACCACAGATCTAATGGTGCAGAAGTTGGTGAATGAGTTGCTTGCTCTCAAAAAGCAAATGGCTCAAGGAATGTCTTCTACTCCTTCATACAGAGATATGCCAAGAAGGACATTTCCAAATCAGTCATATCAGTGCAATGCTACTAGGAATCGAGGGCAACAAAATTGTCTTCCTCCCCCACAAAAGAAACTTACCCTGGAAGCTCCTCCAACCAATTTAGCAATGGAATATCTTGAAATAGAATCAGAGTTCTCTTTCTAGCCTAAATTGAATCAATAAAATGATGCTGATCTCCTTGTATAAAATTAAGAAGAATCGGCTGGTGACTCCCACATTGGTTTTCTGAACTACCAGGATGAACCCAAAAGTAAAGGAGAAGCTTTTGATGGATCATACGTAGTTTTTACTAGGTTCAAGAACCAATCAGTCTAGCAAGTTGATAAAGGGAAGATAGAGGAGCAACCTCAACCAACAATTATAATTGTTAAGTGTGGAACCACTCTACCTTTCCAATCAAAGGATCCGGTAATCACCTAAAAGGTAAGTACATCAATTTCACTTTCACCTTCTACTTCAATTTCGCAAACTAGCCCTCCTCCCATCCCTCTTAAAACTCAAAAGGTTGAAATGCCTTCCTCTATTCGTATTTAATTCAACTATTTGACATAATTGATCATGTCAAAAAGACCAAAATACAAATGCCTGAATTTGAATATTTGCAGTCCAATCCTAATCAATTGGATAAGTTGGTCCAATGTGTCAAGAACCAAACCATCCCTATAAGACAAAAAGCTAAAAAGGTAACTCCTGATTCCCCAAAGAACATGCCCATTTCGAATAATCTTGTCATTACTCCTCCAGCTACCCATAGGAAAATAGAACCTTTCTATGTTTCTCTATTAATAAATGGTCGCAAGTTAAGTAATTGTATTATAGACTCAGGTGCATCTGACAATGTCATGCATGCTAAAGTAGCTGAATCTCTTGGCCTCACATTGACCAAGACATTTGGGAGATGTTTCTCTATGGAAAACAAACAAGTACCATTGTTGAGGCAAATCAAAGATGTCCAATTTGCATTTGCAGTCTTTCCAGACAAGAGAATCAAGATGAAGGTCTTGGTGGCTGACGTCCCAACATCTTATGGCATTTTGCTTAGATGAAATTTTTGCAAAGACATGGGAGGAGAACTAAGCATGGACCTATATGAGGCAAGAATCCCTATCAAAGGCTTAATGAAGAGATTGCTCCCTAAAAAGGAGGCAAAATATGTGGTAACCCAAACATCAGCCCCTGAAGCTCAAATTTTTTTTGAATCCTCAGGTATAGGTAACTACTTTCTATCTATAGACAAAGTGCATGAAACATCTGCTAAAATTTTTAAAAGTGTCAACCTAGAAATCAGTTCAACTAAAATAGCAAAAGAACTAGTAGGTTGTAATACAAATGAAGAAGGACCCTCCCTCTCTAATGAAGGAAAGTCTAAAGAAAAATTAGTATCTGATGAGGTATGGACTCTGGAATTCGATGGCAGCTACTCCTCTATCGATTTAGGAGTTGGGATTGTGTTGATATATCTTCAATGAGATATGTTTCCTTCATCTTAAAAATTATAATTTAGCAACACTAACAATACAGATGAATATGAATCTCTGTTGCTTGGATTGAAGGCTACTCAAGACAAAGGCATCAAGTTTTTTTATGCCAAAGGGGATGCTGAATTAGTGGTTTGTCAGGTGAGAAATCTATACCAAACCAAGAATGAAAGATTATGCCACTACCACAACTTGGTTTGGGACCAAATTGAAATCTTTGATACTTTCAACATTTCTATCATACCCAGGGAATCTAATGATAGAGCTGATGCACTTGGTATTTCAGGAACTCTCTTAGTTCTTCACTCAGATTTCAAAGAAGATAGGTATACTATTGAGCTAGTCTGTAGACCAAGGTTTCTTGACAATGCTGATCATTGGCAAGTATTCAATGATGATCATCAAAGCATTGCCTTCTTGAAATGAAAAGACAATTTCAAACAACTACGTTTTGAAGGCAGTGAATCTCAAAAGTATGAATCAGCCTTTGAATTTAGTTCAGATATAAATGAAGAATTCTTACAGCTAAAAAGAAATAAAATTCTCAAAGGCCTGGTTTCTTTTGAGAAAATGTTTGACAAGCATGATAGATTCATCAAACAACAACAAACAGATTCAAACTTCTCTCAGGAATTTGATCAAGTAAATCTGACTACTAAAGAAAATCCCAAGATGGTTAACATTGGTAAGTGTTGCACCCCTAAAGAAAGATTCAAGTTCACCACTTTACTCCATCAATACATGGATGTCTTAGCATATTCTTATAATGACCTGAAGTCTCTCAGACCTAATGAAATTTTCCATGACATTCCTCTCAAGGCTAACTCAATGCCCTATAAGCAAAAATCCAAACAATACAATTCAAAAATATCAGGTACTATTCTATCTGAGATACAAAATATGTTAAATGCTAGAATCATCTTCCCAATCCATCATTCCACATGGATTGTAAACATAGTGCCTGTAAAGAAGAAGAGTGTTGAAATTTACATTTGTGTAGATTTCAAGAATCTGAATCAGTCATCTTTGAAAGATAATTACCCTTTGCCAATCATGGATCAAGTGCTTCAAATAGTGATAGGTTCAGAGATGTTATCAATGCTAGATGGCTTCTCAGGATATAATCAAGGTGAAGTTGGTGAAGCAGACCAACACAAGACTACATTCACCACACCTTGAGGTAAATTTGCATATAAAAGAATGTTTTTTGGCTTGATAAATGTTTGTGCCACCTTTCAAAGAGCAATGAACTTGGCTTTTAAAGATGAGATGGGTAAATTCATAGTTGTATATCTTGATGACTTAACCATTTTTTCAAAGCACCATTTTGATCATGTACGCCACTTACAACAAGTGCTAAAGCATTTTTGCCAGAATGGTATTTCTTTGAACCCTAAGAAGTCTATTTTTGGAGTAACAGAGGTGAAACTCCTTAGACACATTGTGTCTAAGGCATAAAGATTGACTCAAATAGAGTCAAGTCTATTCAAGAGCTTAATTTTTCTACAAGTAAAAATGTTGTTCACTCTTTCTTCAGAAAGGTGAATTTCTTACAGAGGTTCATCCCTAAATTTGTTGAGAAGACTAGACACATTGTGAACATGATGAAAGGGAAGACCACCTTCAGCTAGACTAAAGAAGGCAAGTCAGCATTTTAGGATATCAAGACTGCCATTACCCACACCCCTACCTTGATTTGTCTAGATTACAACAAAGATTTCATCATATACAGCTATTCTTTTGAACACATGCTTTCAATAATTCTTGTTCAACAGGACAAGGAAGGTATGGAATCTCCCATTTTTTTCATGAGTTGTCCTTTCAAAACCCATGAGATAAAGTATTCAAATGTAGATAATCATGCTTATGCAGTGGTGAAAGTAGTCAAATATTTCCGCTTCTATATCCTAAATTCACACACTACTGCCTTAGTTCCTAACACTACAGTCAAGTCCATATTAACTCAATAGGAGTTTGACACAAAAAGAGGCAATTGGATTACAAAGATCCAAGAGTTTGATTTAGACATCAAGCCAACAAAGCTGGTCAGGGGAAAAGGCCTATGCCAATTAATTGCTGACAACAAGCCAGAAGATACATGGCATGAAGAAGCTGAAGTGGAAGATACACCAATAGTCCTTTTTGTCTCCACTACCAATGAGTGGTATTCAAGTATTGCTCATTTTCTTACTTATGGTGAATTTCCTGCTCATTTGTCTTATAAAAAAAGAGGACTATCAAGTTGAAAGCTACCAATTTTGTCTTTGAGACAACAGCTTGTACAAGAAAAGCATAGATGGAGTATTCCTTTGCTGTTAGACAAAGAACAACAAAGCTAACTTTTGAAATTCTTCCACAATCTAGCCTGTGGAGGACATTTTTCTGCTCTTATAACTACTCACAAGATTTTGTGAGCTAGGTATTACTAGCTAACTCTTTTTCAAGATGCATGTAAGTGGGCGAGAAAATTTGAACTCTGCTAGCAATTTGTTGGAAAACCCAAGTTAGTTGCCCTGCCTCTCAAGCCAGTGATCATAGAAGAACCTTTCCAGTAATGGGGGATTGATTTTATTGGGACTATAAACCCATCTTAAAGTGCTAGACATGATTATGTCATTATAGCAACTGACTATTTCACCGAGTGGGTAGAAGCAATCTCAACTAAGCATGCTACTTCAAAGGTTGTATGCAATTTTCTCAAGGAGAATATCATTTCCAGGTTTGGAGTTCCAACCAAAATTGTTACTGACAATGTAGCTTATTTCACCTCCCAAGAGATTACACAATTCTATTTACATTATGGAATTACACTTTCTCACTCTTTTGATTATTTTCCACAAGGGAATGGACAAGTTGAATCAAGCAATAAGAACCTGGTAACTATCATCAAGAAGCTAGCAGATGACACTCAAAGGACATGGCATAAAGCATTAGTTGATGCTCTATGGGTAGACAGAATCACACCAAAGAGGGCAATTGGTATGTCTCATTTTCAACTTCTTTATGGTATCAATGTTGAGATACCAATCACCTTATAATTGCCAACCTTGAAATTGGCAAAGGCAATTGAAGATCAGACATATGAAAGCTCTCTTGATAAGAGAATCATGTGTTTGACTGAGCTAGATGAACAAAGAACCATGGTGGTGGATCGAATTATTGCTCATCAAAGTCTGATAAAGAAACTCTTTGACCAGAAGGCCAAAAATCATGATTTTTAGATTGGGAATCAAGTCCTGTTGTGAGACAAAAGGAGAGAACCAAAAGGGATGCATAGAAATTTTGACTCCCTTTAGAGAGGCCCATTTATAATTCATCAACACAATGGTGAAAATAGATTTCTGCTGAGATATCAAGATGACACACTCTTTTCTCTACCTCATAGTGGGCAGCATCTGAAACACTTCAACTCTTGAAGTATCAGATCATTTCATCTGTACATATGTATATTTGTATAGTTTTTAATTCTATTTTGTTTTATTTGTTTCCATTTTCGATGCCTTCTATTTTTGCGTAGCATGACTCTGTAACTCAATGGTACACATGAAGACACTAGAGATTTTAGATTCTACTCCCTTCAATTCTTTATTACAATTGATAGAAGTTCCCCAAATGGAGCCAGCTGTTGTTCCCAAAAATAAACTTCTCATTTTTGGGACAACATGTGAACTATTTTGGTTCAATAGACCAAAATAATCTCTTCCCTTCTTGAAATTTGTTTTGAGCATTCAAATTCCTCATTTTTAAAGCTTCTCAAAAATCTACGAACTCTGCAGGCTTAAATCTATGGACTCTGTAGGAAGAAAATCTACAGACTTTGCAGGCCAAGTTCTATGGGCTTCACAGGTTGATTTCTACGGACTCTGTAGGAAACAAGCAAGATCTCAACACTTAGGCAATTTCAAAGTTGGTTTAACGACAAGGTTCAACCAAAAGAGTTCATCAGCAAGCTTCTAAGCAAGGATAGAACCATTGAACCATTTTGGTTCAATGGGTTCAATGGGTTCAAAGGTTCAACATTAGCAACAAGAGTTAAGCACATTTGTCAAGGTTCAAATTTCAACTGCATCAAGGTTCAACGGCTTCAAAACACTTATGAAAGAGAAGAAGGCTTGAACCATTGAACCGTTGAACCATTGAACCACTTTGGTTCAATGGTTCAACAGGTTCAACGACCAAATGGTTCAACATGTTTGGTTCAAAAAGATCAAAAGGACTTAGCCAAATAAAAAGAATGAACCGATTGAACCGTTGAACCTTGAACCAAAGGGTTCAACAAGTTCATAGGTTCAAAGGTTCAACCAGTGCGATGAAGATCAAAGAGCTTAGAAAGAACAAGGAAGTGACAAACTAATGGTTCAATAGGTTCAAAGGCTTCTATAGGCAGGTTCAATCCCAAAAAAAAGTTTCTGACACTCAGTCATTTTCAACAAGTTCAAGGTTCAATGGGTTCAATGAGGCTTGTTTCAAAGAATCTTGGTTCAAGCAATAAATAGAAGCAAGGGAATGAACCATTGAACTATTGAACCAAAGTTGGTTTAATTGGTCATTCACGTGACAAGTTCAAAGGAGTGCCCCAATCGTCAAAGACACAAGTGCCCTTGTGGAGGGAATTTCTCGACAAAAGTGACTAAGCAAGGAAACAAAAACCTGATAGAACTCAGCGGATGCTGCCAAGTGTTATCTTTCGAGCCTCATTTCACATTGTTACTAAGAGTATCAAATGATACCACGTGTCCTCTATAAGTTAAGTGAAACATGCCAAGTGGCATCATCTACATGAATCTAAAATGAATCCCACATGGTTCTATAGTGTTTCCAAAATACAGTGGAAGCTGCCAAGTGTCATCTTCTACAAGACACTCAAAAGGCATCTAAAGCTTCTAAAAGTTCAACAGATGCTACCACATGTCTTTACCTATTTCATAGTGAATGCTGCTATGTGTCACAATTTGAGATTCACATAAAATTGACTAAGGAAAATTTCCAAGGGATAAACAGCCCTTTCAGAGGACACTCAAAAGCCAAAATGAACCGTTGCAAAAACCCAAAAGGCTAATTTGGAGCTCAAACAGTGCTTACAGAGGGTAGGAAGGGGGAAAATGGACCAATCCAAAGTCTAAAAGAGCAAAGGGATTTCCTTCAAAAAAATTCCCTTGGCAAAAGTGACAAAGAGACAATTCCTTTGGACAAATTGTCTGAAAGAATTCCTTCAGACTTTTTCCTCCAAAAGAAAAGTCTGAAGAAATAGAAAACCCGCTATGCTACCACGTGTCATCTTCAAAGTCATAGAAAAATTTGCCACATGTCATCTATTGAGACACAATATCAAATGTAGCAGAAGCTGCCAAGTGTCATCTTCTGCAGAGTTCTCAAAAGACTAACAGGAAGTGACTAAGGAACATAGCATCGAATTGAATCGAGGACCTAATTCAAATAACCAAAAAAGGAGGAATGACCAAAAAAATTTGTGCATCAGATATGTTTCTAGAAGTAGACTGCTAGGTGGATATTGAAAGATGCAAACTTTCAATAGCTTGACCCATTTCTCTGCATTGAGAAAATAAAATGGGTAAATGCCCCTAAATTCCAACATGTCTTCTTAACAAAATTCAATACAACATGATGTGTTACTGTTCTCAATTCCTTCTTGAAGAGGCTATATAAGGGACTCTCTTTTATTAAAAAAAAGGAGGATCTCTCTCTCTCTGATTATCAAAAACAAAACTCTACCCAAATTGAAAGGAATTATTGAGATTTTGAGCTCAAATTGTTGATCATGTTTTGTCATTGGAATAAGAAAGCAAGTGACTTTTCAAACTTTGTGTTGTGATATCTTTATTGTTGGAGAAATTGTTCTTATGTATTTTTCTTTAATATATTTTTTGTTCCTTTAATTCAATAAGCAAAATTAGTGAAAGTAGTTAGGAAGGCATCCTAAAGCCAACTGTGGAGAGACTTTGTGCCCCCATAATTGCCTTTGGTGTGTTTTCTTTTTGTTTCTGTGTAAAGGATCTTGGGATGACTTTGTGCCCTCATTGTCCTTCATATCTCACTCTTAGCCAATTCAGGTGGAGACTTTGTGCTACATCTCAATTTGCTAGTTACTACGACCTTGGTTACATTTTGTAATTACTACCAGGAAGATTCTTGTGGTTTGTTGAATGGTACTTCTGAAAGAAGAGGAGTGCTTTTTGTCATTATCCCTAAGATTTATCCTTTGATTTGCATGCATCATCTCTAAAAAAAGAGAGATTGATGGTTTATCCTACCCTTGAGTACTATTTTCTATATATATATATATATATATATATATATATATATATATATATATAGGGAACCTCCCCTTGATGAGAGGAGAGATTAGTCCCATTTTGATGTGATAAACCTACACATTTGGCCAACCAATCTTCCTACTTTGGATGATCAGACCTATTTTGTTTATCAGTAGGTTGATCAACAAAATAATCAACCAACAAATTATATTGGGGTCCATGTGCATGTATGTGAACAAAGTGAACCTTTTAAATTTGATTAAATGTTAATGTGGCTCCCAAGAACTTAAGGTTTCACTGACTGTTATTGTGTGTATGTGTGGAGCTTTTGGGATCAAATAATTTCAGGATTTAAATGCAAATATTTTTTATACCTTCCATGGTAGGATAATATTGTACTACCATGGCAAGATACTATAACAATCATCAATCTTAAATATTCTTCTATATTTGGTCAATAAAATAATTTGACAATATGTTTGACTTTATCCTTTCTACACTTTTGCACCTATAATTTTTAAAATATTCTTCAAGGCCTTATTTTGTCATTGTTTTCATAATTTAAATGAAATTAATGTCTCTATTGGCATATTTATTAAAATATATCACTATTAATAATATAATCCTTCCTACATTAAGAGTTTGACAGCCTTATAGCACACACATTTTTCTCAATGTTCATAGTATGAAAAATAGAGGACATCAATTTTATGGGATGCAATTTTCAGCCACTCATGACATTCAATATAATGGCCATTCCCTTTTAAATACAAATATGAGACTACTTGAGATCACTATAAACTATTATTTTCCATTCTCCTGGCATGTGGTAGGTTATGATTGGCTCAGGCTCACAATATTTGTTACATCATGATTCCTCACTAAGCAAACTTACTTAATTATCCATGGATATTTATAGTTAAAAATTTGATTTGGTTATTTTTAACTAAGCTTTGAGATGCATATTGTTATGTGATAGATGGATATTAATTAGGTTACATGATTACATTTCTATGTATTAGCTATAGAGTATATTCTTACAGCATGATCATGTTGATTTGTTATTTCAATTATATTTTATGATGTATGTATATCATGATGTTATGGTCTAACTACCTACTTGTTATGATTTTGACATAGGATAACTCATCCCTCAAAGTGTGACAGAAGGAGAGCATCATCAAATAGGGTGACATAGATGGATTTGTTAGGGGATAATAAAAAAACTGACTAGAACCCTACACACACCACATTTGTAATACATGTTAGATGCATAGTGGAATGGTTATCATAATGTGTTTTGATATCATTTACATTAGATATTTATTTACACATGGTTTCTAGAATATTTTAAATGGTTATGTATATTTCATCTTGAGTGATTTGCATGTGTGACCATTAATGTTTTTAGAAATATGATTTGAATAATTAGATTAAATTTGAGTTTATTGATTTATGAATTAATCTTTAATTCATTTGAAGTGCTAATTTAATTATCAAATATATATATTCTTGAAATTAGAAATTCTTAAAATAAACAAAAAGGGAAGAAAATAAAAAAATAATAATAAATAAAGAGAAATGAAAAGGTTTAAATTTAGGAAAAATAAAAGAGGAATATATGAATAAAAAATGAAGAAAAACAAAAAAAATAAGAAAATGGAAAAATCTAAAAAGAAAATAAAGTTACGCCCTTTTTCATGGGAAGAGAATAAGAAAGAATATATTTAGATAGAAATAAGAGAGGTGAACCATACAGAGGAAGAGAGAAGTAGAAAGAAAGGGATGATGTGAGAGAAGAAGGAAGACATGGAATCAAGTAGAAGAAAAGCAGAGCAAGACCAAGTAGGTACCATTACTCTTGTAAAGACTTTAATTATTGTGTGTTTATTTTTATATGGTATGGACTGTCTGGTGAAAATAGCATTTTGAGAGGTGTTAATTAACCATTTATCATTGAGTTTTACTGGCTAAGAATATATGTACTAGGCATTTTAGAATAAAGATGAGTTTATACTAGATAACTTCAAACCATATATATTTATAGAGGCATCGATTTGTATTTAATATATTTGTATATAATCGATTTGAATATATATATATATAGTTGTATATAAAGAAGCATAAATTAACATTCAACAGGTCGACTTGTATTGAGTTGTATTTACACTGAGGCATAGAAATATATATAGGATTCAAGTAAAAATACCTAAGTCGACATGCACAACAAACTAAGAAGTAAAATAGCAACCTATTGAATATATATGGCATTTTTAGACTATGCGGCAATCTACATTTATAAGTAAAATGTTTTAATTGAACTGAGACACTTATTTTCAGTGCGTGTGGATTGCCATTACATATTGGGCATAACTATTGAGATACGTTATTTAAAACATATCAAACTCAACAAGTATGCTATTTATTTTTAAATAATAATAATGATTTACTAGGAGACTGCCAAACTTTAACCAGTTATATAGTGATATCCAATCTACATGTGTAAAGTTAGAAAACATCAATTTAGACTAAATACTTTATGTGAAAGTATCTTCTAGTTAAACTAGCGATTTGTTATAATAGTGGCGTTCCAAATTTAATCACTAAAATAACAAACAAATACTACTTTAGATTAAATTACACTATGTACATGCAATGAATATTGGAAGCTAGTGACTTGTAAACACAACCATCAATAGATTATGTAGTTTAATTTTGATTTGCATTGATATATCTCTATTATGAGATATTGTGGACTCTTTTATATCCAATACCATAGCTTTATAATAATAATATTTATTTTGATTAAATATTGTATGTATTATATAACCCAAACAATGACTATGAGATATTCATAATTGGACATAGGTGTCTAAGCGCTATACCTTAATCATTCTTATATATTCTCCTTGTCATGGTTTTTAGCTATTATATAAGATAAAGCCATGGATTCTTATATATGTGTCTCTTTATTATGCTATGAATGACTTAAAAAAATGGATGTATGAAATGTGTGTGGGTATCATTGGTTTTTTGTATTGAATTTTGTCTAAAGTCTCCTCTCTCTCCTTTGTTAAACTCATCCTCTTTGCGATCCTCTGCTTGGCTATTTAAAAAAGAGTGTGATTCTCCATATGTTACATATACTTTCCTTCGTCCAAAGTAAAACAATGATTTTATCTATCTTTACCTATTTAAATGGTAATGGTTATTCATGTTAAAACTATTATTTCTCATGAATATAATTATTTATTCCTTAATATTATGAAAATATCTATATGTTTAGTAATTACTTGTCAATAAGGTTATATTGACCATGTAATTTTTTGAGAACCATTAAAAAACTATTGATATATTTAAAACATATCCACATATGTTGTTTATCATGTATTTATACATAAAGGAAACATTTCCATATGATGATTTAGGAGTTATTATAAGAATATAATGTATATGGGTGTATCAGGTTGCATACCTCTAAGTTTGTTTACAAATATAAAACAATTGGTCATGGCATCCCAAGATCTGAGGAACTATGTCAACATAAATATAGACTTCTAACCAAGCATAAAAAATATAAGGTCATGTTCAAATAAAACATAATATAAGAATTTTGATTCTTGAAAGATAACTAGTTGTTTGAACGGAAGATTATGTTTTCATTGATTTATAACTACTTTATTATGACTGGTTGTGGTATTAAGTAGTTATGTTTAAGAACACTGGACCATGATAATATGGGCTATCATATTGTGCATTATATTTGAAAGCTACTTATATTAATTATAAAATTTTAGTTTGATGTATATTATCCCCAGATGGTATATATTGTAGTTATTATTTTTACTATTTATGTGATAGATAATATTATGAGATTCATTCATATATTTGATGGAAAAAATGTATGTATTTATATTATTCATGTGATTAGCATAATATATGATTGCTAGTATAGTGTAATCTGTATGAATCTATTAGTTATACTATGTTGACCAAGTCTTGCATTGTTGATACAGAGTAAGTAGTGAAATGGACTTCACTAGCTTACTAGCATCACAATGCTAGATGAAGGTAATCCAATCAAGTGGTGTGTATGAATTTGATTGATCCTTTATATAATTATTTATTTAAAAATTTAGTCAAATTAATGTTCGTGAGACATTGTCGTTTCATAAGTATGATTTACCTGTTTGTACAATATCTTGAATAGAATGGGTTTATTTATGATATACCTCATGTTTAGTTTTAGAAATCATACATCACAGAGGTACCATCTTGTCTCTCTAGATTCCTATGCCATCACTATCTACTCATTTTTTAAAGGAGTATCATTCCCTAATAATATTTGTGTGGGGGATCATTAGTTTATGGTTGGTGTGGCAAAGTGCTTGGATGATGCTCTCCCTCCCCACAATAGTACTTACTTGGAGACGACACTTGAAATTGCCAAAGATACTAGAGTCTGGAAAACTTATGCTCTGTGGAGCCATGTATCTTATATATATACATTGCATTGTATTTATTATTGAAACATTATCATGAATAACTATAATTAACTAATTATTGTACATTGACAATAGTGGTTGTAGGCATGTACCTGCCATG
Source organism: Torreya grandis (assembly GCA_037957365.1). Lineage (NCBI taxonomy): Eukaryota > Viridiplantae > Streptophyta > Pinopsida > Cupressales > Taxaceae > Torreya > Torreya grandis. The sequence continues at coordinate 599,110 of JARHVA010004153.1, forward strand.
GTTGGTTATTTGTAATTATTTCTATATTCAGTTATGATATGTTTTTTTAAGATGATAGTGATCAATGATGTATGATGTAGCCTACTTCATTTAAATTTATTATACTTATAGTATTATATATGATCACTTCTTATATTCTTGTGGTGTAATCTAATTAAAGTATATGTTGATTAAAATTTTTAAAAATCACATATTTCTAGGTAGATCCCAGTGAGGATGTTACATGTGGTATCATATCTACAGATCAAACTCTAGGACCTGATGAATCCACTGACATTTTCATAACCTTATGTTTACATAAAGGAGAATGGTGAAAGCTAGAGTATATGGAGAGGGTCCATCAAATGTCAATGATAGTAACCCTTTGTTTGATCCTAAGTGATTTATCATTCAGTAATCAACAAAGATGGATTAGATTCTCGTATCCATGAATGAGACTAGGGACTAGATTATAACCTTGGATCAGGTAGTTCATGGCCATGAAGAGGAAGAACATAAATATGTACCTAAAGAGCATCTTATTTAACAAAAAAAACTCTCAATATGTGAGAGCTTAGGTACCCAAGGAGTTGGCTAGAGATATGAAGAAGGTGAACCCACCTAACTTCGATGGATCTATTTTCATTGATGGAGTTGAAGCATGGATGACTAAGATGGAGAAGTATTCTAAGATTCAAAACTAATCTAATGTCACAAAATTAGTATGGGGAACATACTAGTTGGCTAGTGAGGCAACTCTGTGGTGGGCCAACAAGAGGTTGGAAATGAATCTTAATTTTACCACCACTACTTGGCAGTAGTTTGTGACTTTTTTAGGTCATGATGGCTTTCATAGCTTTATTTTAATTAGAAGCTCACAAATTTGTAGAATCTAAATTAGGGAGGCTTAAACTTTTAAAGTACATAGCTTAGTATTAGGCAGATAAGAGGTTAAGGATCCAAAAATTTATCATGGGATTAAGACCCTAGATTGGTGCAAAGGTGAATGTCCATAAACCTTCTACCATGGATGAAGTCTTCGAGAAGGCAGTCAAATAGGAACAAAAATTGAAGACTCTTTCGTATGCTAGGGACAAGTTCAAGGAAAAGTTTGGAAATTCTAAGTCAATGTTCAAAAATAAGAATTGTAAACAGAGGAGTGGAGACTCTAAGAAGCAATTCAAAAGTTAGAATGTCAAATTCAAAAATAGTTTAGGCAACAAGAAACTGGGTCATGGTTCTAAAGGTGCTTTTAGGGGAAACTAATAGACTAATAGGAAAGGACCACCTAGAGCTTGTTTCATTTGCAGAGATGACCATTATGCTTATGATTGTAGTCAAGAAAAATCAAAGAACAAAGGTCATACTCCTCTATAGGGCAGTTTTTAGCAACATATTTATGCAGTAGTTGATAATCAACAAGCTGAATTTCAAGCATTATTCATAGAGCTATCAATTACTTTATTTGAACATGCAACATCCATTATAATAGATATAGGGGCTAAAAAAAATTATAGATCCTAAAATTCTTAGTAAGTTTTCTAAAAGATCTGAAGTAATGGCAAATGCATAGTTAGTATAATATGGGAATGACTTAAAAGTCATGGTTGACAATTATTTAGTGGAAGCAGAGACTAGCTTGCCCAAATTCATAATAGTAGTGGATATGTATGTAGAACTATTAAGGTCATATGATGTGATCTTAGGAGTCAACTAGATTGTGATACATAAGGCCAGAGTTGACTTCTACCTAAAGAAGGTTGAAAATCTAGATGATTTTGGAAATTAGAAACAAATTTAGGGCAAAAAAAGAGAGTTGAGGCTTGGGTAGATTTCTACAATGCAACTCAAGAGGGCTCAAAGAAAAGGGTTCCAAGCATTAATCATCAATATAAATGAAATGGAATAACCTAAGGAACCATCTCTTTAAGATTACCCATTTCTTAGAGATTTTCATAATGTGTTTCCAGAAGAATTACCAGGATTGTTTCTTAAACACGAGTTTGATTTCTCTATCAATATCATATGTAGATCAAAACCATAGTCAAATGCACCATAATGATAACCACTGAGTTAGTTGAACTGAAGGCTCAACTTCAAGAATTATTATCTAAGGGTTCAATCAGACCAAGTGTGTCACCATGGGTTGAACCAATTACATTTGTTAGGAAGAAGGATGGTACTCTTTGACTTTGCATTGATTTTAGAATGTTAAACAAAGAAACTATCAAAAATAGGTATCTACTACCTCATATAGATGATATTTTCAATTAAATTTAAGGAATAATGACATTTTCTAAGATTGATATTACATCAGGATACCATCATTTGAGGATAAGGGATGAGGATATTCTAAAGACAACATTCAGAACTCGTTACAGAAACTCTAAGTTCACAATGTTACCATTTAGGTTGACCAATGCTTTAGAAGCATTCATGAATCTTATGGATAATGGGTTCAAATATTTTCTTGATCATTTTTTTTTTGTCATTCTTGATGACATATTTATATATTCCAAGAATGAAGAGGAGCACCTTCAACATCTAGAACTAGTTTTGCAACAATCATGGAAGCACACATTGTATGGTAAATCTTCTAAGTGTGCATTTTTCTAGGAGAGAGCACAATATTTTTGACATATTATCTTTGTGGATGGTATCTTAGTAGATTAAGAAAAGATAAGAGACATTATGGAATGGATGGTACCAAAGTATATACACAAGGTAAGAAGTTTGATGGGACTAGTAGGCTATTACAATAAGTTCATTCCAATTTTTTCCATGATAGATAATCTAATTACTTCCTTAAAATGTAAGAACTATAGTTCTATCTGGTCATAAAATTGTGAAATAGCTTTCCATGAATTGAAATTATGGCTTACTTCAACACTAGTGTTAAGACCTATTGACCCCAATGGTCAATTTTCAATGCTCACAAATGCATTAGTGGATGGACTAGGAGTGTTAAAGGTACAATAACTAAGAGGTGGGTGAATAAATGAATCAAGATATTTCAAAAATTCAATCTAAATCCTTCAAACCCTTATTCATACACCATAAGCAATCAAGAAGCAAATAACCCACTCATAGCAATGAACATGAAGGATAACCAATATAACACAAGATATATGTGGAAAACCCTCTTGGGGGAGAAAAACCACTCTCAAGATTAAATAAATATGGACTACTTATCCTATAATATGATTATAAACATGAGACTTTAGTGAAGCACCTACTTCACAAAGAGTACTAACCCCTAAAGATGACAAGCACCAACTTGCCTAAGATGTTGAGCACCAACACAACATATATGAAATAAACAACTCCAAAACTCTAATTGATTCTAAATCTAATGTATAAACCTTTCAAAATAATCTCCTTCAATCCTCTTCACTCATTCAAACCTTCACACATAAGTAAGGCATCCAAAACCACCTTTTGGATCAATCTACACAGCTTTGTTTGTTCTCATGAATAAAACCTATAAATTCAACATTATAATTATGACCACAAGGTCATACATGTAATCTACACTTGGATATTCCTCTCAAGACATCCATAAGGCTCTCACAGCTTTCATAAATCTTTTTCTCATCTCATCACTTCCACAACTAGCACAATTAATCCAATTAGACCTTGTACTTATACCATATTCTTCCTTTAACTCATCTTGGCTAGAAAAGATGCTTTACATATTTGAACCACACTTAACATAGATCCATACACATGTTACATGTGAGAACCACACTCTTCATAGGATGGTCATTACCTCATTAACCCCAAACCACCATTAGGTCTTGGTGAGACCTAAAACAATTAGGCCTTCATATTCACATGTTACATGTGAAACTACTTGGACCACCTTCATCCTTTACCAATGATTTGAACACATAAAAAATATTTCCAATATCCCCTTACTTACTCCCATATGGGTCCATTCCAATTGGAACACAAACTCTACACTCAAACCTACTAATTAGGTCTCCTTGATCTTTAAGCCTTCACACATAAAAAACACAGTCTCAAACTTCTAAAGCAAACACTCAAGTGTTTCACATATCCATATTATTGTATCACATGGGTGAACCACTTATTACCTATTATAAACCTCTATGTTATTTATACACTTCAACATAGGCTCTAAGCACTCAATTCAACTCTCTTAGAATGACCACTCAGACTAGTCACACACAGTCAAAATATAGTCAAGCTATTTTGACTCTCCATGATTGATCAGGGGTAAACTATGACAACCAATGCCTTATCATAAGATTTATATACTTATATAACATATCCATACTCATTTTCTTCTTTATATTTTCTCATAACACCTTCAACTTACCTCTGCAGGATGATCACTCAATATGCCAGTGCATTCAAATAACACAATCAACTTCTAAGCAATTGTTCACACTTTAAGATGGATTGATCAAACCTCTAAAATACACAAATATATTATTAGTGGAGTATAAAACACTTTCCAATAGTTATATCATCTTTAAAACATAAAAATTATATCAATAACAACTCAATTATCCTTCTCAGGTCACTTATAGAACATGATCAAACACATGGTCAACTTTGGAGCTTAATAACTTTGACTATACAAACAATAAAACATTTTAAATAGATTATCTAGATTTATCTTGAATTCCTTTGCAAATTTTATTTTAAATTCATCTTTGATCAAAATATATACTTAAAAACAACAGACTAGTTTTCCCTCATTAATTTGAATATTCAAATTCTATTGGTCACTGTGTTAATGTTAAACATCAAACACTTTTACTTCATCTCATGATTCTTAACAACTTTGAAAAAATGTGCTCCATCAATCTATATGATATTAGCCTTTTCTTTATCTTACATCTATCATCATTGATCTTATATTTGCACTACCATGATCATGCCACTTGGTAGCTCCACGTGCCCTCTGTGCACCCTATAACTAGTCATCAATAAACTTATACCACTTGGTAGCTCTACATGCCTTTTGAGTAAATTGAGTATTTTAATCCAATTAAATTATTCCACTTGGAATTCCTACATTAAATTTTTAATATTTTACTCAATACATTCTATTGGATCATAATCTACATGATCACATGCTTACTGGTGACCTTTATCTGATAGGTTTCAAGTTTATCGTTAGATCTGCTGCTCAAACTCCATGATTGTGACACATGTCATTAGCATGTGAAATATTGAATATTTGAATTTGAACAACACTATTTGATCCTCATCTAGTTATATTAAATTCTCATCATTAGTTATATGATTTGATTAAATGCTTACCATATATCTCCTCTTGCAAATTTGGCTAAGTATAGAAACTTTGTGAATTTTGTCTGAGAAACCAACTTGAACCTTAATAACTTTTTCTACAATCAACCTCATGACCTAAAATTTGAACCATATGATCTCTACACATAGGTAAATCTATCCATATAACAAGCTGCTCTTAAAACTTTCACACATGTGAAATATGATGTCATTGAACTGCTTATTTAACCTTATCTATCAAGATGACTACTTGAGCTTAGACATTCATATGACTATTCTAATGAATTTGGTTCACTTTCATAAGCACTCTAAGCACTCATAACATCCCATAGGGTCTCTAAAATATGTCCATACCATCAATATCATTTATCAATTGCCTCACTAAGTTAAATACTGAAGGATCATGCATGAACATTGAAGCACACTTTGTCATTATCATTCTAGCACACATGACACCTCATCAACATCTTTGGTCACATTGGAGACATAATTGACAAACCTCAAATAATCTCCTAATTTTTCATTGATGTCAAACACCAATACAAAGCTTATACTCAGACTCGATCACTCTCTTCAAGTACTTTCTCCTCCTTTGACATAATGATAAAGTGGGCTCAACTTCTGAGCTTGCAGACCTGAAAAGATTTCAAGGACCAATAATAAGAAAGGAACACCTTTGAAAGATGATATAAACTTCCCCTAAAACTTTTCATACCTTATTTTACCTTAAGATTCTCAAACATGATCCATGACTACACTCTTCTTTGATTATACATAGCTTCTATGAAGACAAAACACATTTGAACATCAAAAAAATGCATGAACTTACCTTGAACACATTAAGAGGGACTCCCCCTAAGTCACCTGAGCTTAGGCACCCTTTTGATCATATCCAAACCATTAACATTTATGAATAAACATAATTTCTTGCATGCCTTCTCTCTCAAATACTACTACACAGTTTTCTGATCCTAGGACCTGACCAATTACAAAGCTACATTGTAAAAAACACATGACTTGGTTTGATCAAGTCATCATACAAATATGCTTGAAATCATAACTATATCAGACATATTCATAACTCCACCATGATTGAGACATCTCACATATGCTCCCCCTCACATCATGCATAACTCTTTAAGCCTTTCAAACTATTTGAGTTAGCCCCCCTAACTCCATGCTCCACCTGGATCATGATATCTTCAAAAAAACTTCTCAAAAAACTAGATATGCAAGTAACTCTTCAATACTATCCACAATTAGTCAATATCCTTATGAAACCACTAATATATCTCAAATCTTCATTAGATCAACTTAAAAAACTAAATCTGACATGAATGCTCATAAGGATCTAAAAACAATTGCCCTTTGTCCTCTACAAGCCATCATAGTTTAAAACCTTTTCAGAGCACTCTCATGGAATTATCTCATCTTCATAACATTGTGAACTCCATGGTAGACATAACTTGTCACATACAAAAATCTAATACCTTTTTCATGATATAAAATATATGAAAACACATTTTCCTCATCCTCCATATCAACCTTGTCTTTCGTCTTTCAATATTTAATCAATCAAATTTAGCAACAAAACTTGACAAGTTCTTATCTTTAGGACCAAAAACCTTGAACACACCTTGAGCACAATAGAATAGTATCAACATACCTTTCTATGAAAATATAAAATTTTGAAAACTAACCATCCTTGATTAAACACCTGGAGACCTCCATTCCTTGTTGCAAACCTTGCACACATAGCTTCATTCTTCACTATTTGACTAACTAGATCATCCTTTAGATCACTAAACTTTTCCATTCCAACACATCTTGTCATGATCTTTTTTGGCCTACAACAACAATAAAAAACACAACTAACATCCACCATGATTCCTCTTGATAACAAGTGTCTCCTTGAAGTCTAAATAGAGACACCCCTAAGCCACAATGTCCTAGAATAATGTGAAACTAGGAGTTGCCCACAACTCCTCATATTATCTCTCCTTGGAAAACTTGAAATGATTCTTCTTATTATTCTTATTCTTTTTTTTGACTAAATAAACTTATTTATCTTCTTTATCACTTTCCTTTTCTTCTATGATGGTATTGATAATACATGGAGAAAATAAATATTCTTGGCATACTTTGTCACTTGAAGTATCAGTCTCACATTTCAAATCATCAACACTTAACATTATCTACTGATATTATTTATAGGAAACATTCTCAATAGCATTAGGATGTTCACTTATATCCTCTTCATTCCCAAAATGAGTAAACAATGATATCCTCTAATTCTCTTCAACCTTTGTAGCATATTCTACCATGGCAAACAGTCCACTTGGACCTATAGACTTATCATGGTACATATTTTCCACTTTTGGTTTCAATAACCATGTGTGACCTCTTCTTTTTAAACTAGGAGCTTCATATACCTTATTTTGATTTGAGAACTCATTCAGCATAATCTTTTAATACCTAACAATGTGACCAAATCTATGACATCTATATCAAACCATTATTCTTGAAGTGAACTCATCTTGCCTTCCCTAATTTGGATAAAATCTTGAAATGTGTCCTATGTCATAACAACTGAAGCACTCAACTTTGTGCATGCTATTTGATTTATGATTCCATTAATTATCAGTAGGTCTTCAACACTCTCTATCCCTATGACCAAATTTATTACAATTATAATAGTAACCAATGAAATTTGCATACCTCATGACATTTGGTTGTCTAATCTGATTAGTCTTCATTCTTCCAACACCTTTATTCCTTAATTGAGGATTGATCTTCAAGGTCTAATTGTCTTTATTCATATTGGTCATTATCTTGTCTTGAGTTACATTCTTTTGTTCTTCTTTGTAACCAATTCTAGTTCTATCATGTTAGGTTGTGGAGCTAAAAGCTTCACTGATACAGACATGGAGAAGGCCATTGGAGGAGTTGCTGGAGTGTCACAGACACCGACTTCGGTCAGGCCAACCAACGTCAGCAGAAAAGAGACAAGAAGAAATCGACGTCAGTTAGAGATAGGCCGGCGTTGGCGACCCTCAGGCAGATAGGGACCGACGTCAGTCGCCTGTGTGGTTCAGACTGCGGATGTTACGGGCAGTTAGCTGACGAACCAAGTGTTTACATGTTTAGAGCTAATTTTAGACTGAGAGCTGCGGATCTAATTATTGTAATTAGGTGTCTAATTATTGTTTGGATGAGATCTATTTAATATACTCATGGTTGTATTGTAAACTTGTACTAAAGAGTAAGAGAGCATTATTATAAGCTCCTTCTGTGTGTGAGGTGAGCAATGGTGTGTTCCTTCTAGTGCCATAGTACCAAGGTGGGTACTAGTTTGGAGAATCAGCAGGGTTCTTTAGGAGTGTATGATCTTGGTCATCAGGTGAGCATGGCTTCTATAGGATATCTACATGGTAAGTAAGATCATTGATATGTAGGTGTATGTGTGTGCAAGGTCAAGGTTCACAGGTGTGCAGAACTAGGTTGATTTGCAGGTGTGCAAAGTTAGAGAGGACAGCAACACAACAGGGAGCAGTATCAAGAGAGATCTACTTGGAGTACAAGTATGTACTTAGAGTAAAGAGGAAGGCAAGGAAGATCCTTCCATAAGTAAGGTCTATTGAGGTGCAGGTTGATGCAGGTTCAGGGGAGATCTACTTGAAGTACATTTGTGTACTTGTGGAGTGCGTGGAGCACTTGTGGTGTGTGTGGAGCACAGGTATAAGGTGAACACCAACTCAGTGTGTGAGTTGGGTGTTGAGACCTAAGAGAGAGAGCTTTGAGGAGAGAATTACTGTTCACTTGAGGTGTGGGAAGCCTCTGAAGAGGTGGTGGAGAAGTGGCATCTTCTTTATTTTATTCTTTTCTGTAAGAGTTTTAATACAAGTTGTGTATTGTCTCTCATATCTTGTGTTATTTCTGGATTCTAGTTACTTGTTGATTTTGGTTATTTCCACATATTAAGTTGCTTGTATTTTGGTAATCAATTGTGTGCTTCCAGTATTCATATCCCAACATGTGGTATCAGAGCTGAGGTTGCAGGAAGTGGTCTTGTGTTTGGTTACAGGTCACTCTTAGGGGTTTTTGATAGAGTGGGAGTAGAGCAATGGTAGATCAAAGTAAGCTAAGAATGGAGGAGTTGAAAAGCACAGATGGTCACTTACGGTCCTATGAAAAGAAAGAGCAGGTAAAATAAAATTGTTGGTTTGTGGAAGATCAGTAAGAAGGAACTGAAGAAGCAGGTGTTACAGGTGTTGCACAGGATGCTCTGAGAGGTTTCTTGGATAAAGTTGAATCTTGGATAACAGATTCAATTGCCTCTTTCCATGCAGCCCCAGGTAGAGGAGCTGGTGAGCCTTGCCAAAGAATTGGCAAAGGGGAAGTGAAGCTGAAATTGCAGGCGGCCAACACATGGGTGTTGAAGGAGGTCATGCAGGTCCCAGGTTTGGAGATGTGGCTAATTTCTTCAGAAGAGTTGGGTGATGAGAGATGCACAAGAACTCTCACAACAGATGCACTTAAATTAGCTGGTGGTAAGAAAATAGGTACTCTTTATCTACTTGTTTATATTACTGGTTCTTCTTTTGTTGTAGAAACGTGGCTTCGTAGGTTTGGTCACATGAGCAGGAAGGAGATGCATGTTCTTAAGCAAAAGACAGATATATTTGACAGGCTTAACAACTGGAAAGCCTTGGTGTTCTTGGAGGAGATGGCAGACAGAGACCAGTGGATGTTGATGGATACTTCTGAGTAGGGCAGTTTAGACATGGGGATTGATTCAAAGGAGCTCACGGGTAAAAAGTCATCACTCACAGGAAACACAGATACAGGCATCGACAGGAAAATTGACGTCGGTAGTAGGTAAGACCGACGTCGGTCATGAGGACCGACATTGGCAAAAGGAGAACACCGACGTCGGTAGGGTTGGTAGTCAGGACAGGCGCAAGAACCGATGTCGGTCAGATGCAGACTGTGTGGTGACTGAGGTTGATCACTGTAACAAATTTTTGGGTGGAAAAAAAGCTGTCAAGGAGTCTCAAACACCCATACAAAGGACTGAAGACGTAAGTAGGCCTCAAATTTGTTGTTCCTCTTCTTTACACTCGTTGCTTATTGCAGCGCAGGAAGGATCTAGGAAATAGTGGGAGCATGGCAAGAATATGATGCAGAATCAAGCAGAAGATTTGGTAGGGTTTCCAGCTGGTATGTTAGCACTGTGAGACGAATGGATTCCTTAGTTGAAGAATAGAGAGAACGGATATGTGAGATGGAAGGCCGGGGCATATGGTCTTGAAGAAACTGCAGGACAGTAGTACAGGGTTTGACAGGTGGAGGCTGAAGCATGGCTTTAGTCAATGTCAGGGTAACTACTGTGGTTTGACTTACCAGAGAGATGATGATTGCACCATCATTCTATTGTTGTATGTGGATAGTATGTTAGCTAGCAGGTTTGTACATACAGGGTTTTGCTGAGCTAAGGGTAAGATTAGTTCAGTGGTCTGCTATGAAGAATTTGGAGCAATGAAATTCTTTGGCATGGGAGATATGGAGGATCACAGATTGATTTTGTCTCCAGTGGGCACTGATGTGAATCAGGTGTTGGCGAGATGTAGGATGCAGAATCAGCACACACCAAAGGCTGGACAGTTTAGTGTCCAAAATCACATGAGGTCTAGTATAGACCTGAGTTTTTCCAACTAGTGGGAGCTGTCAGAGAGTTAAGAGCCGATTCGGGGAAGTGGGTTCTCAGGGACTTGAGAGGGACCAGCAGCAGGGATTCATGCTATTCAGGGTCAGGACTTCACTACATGGGTTTGTAGGTTTGGATGTGGCAGGGTACTCGGATGATAGGAGGTACATCATAGGTTGTGTGGTGGGTTGTCTTCAGGATTGAAGTTGAAGAGGAATACAAACTAGGGAACAGATTAGATGGGGTATAGGTACAGTGTAACTGTTTATTTCCAAGTGGGAGATTGTTAAGTTGTGGAGCTAAAAGCTTCACTGATGCAGACATGGAGAAGGCCATTGGAGGAGTTGTTGGAGTGTCAAAGACACCAGCGTCGGTCAGGCCAATCGATGTCGGCAGGAAGGAGACAGGAAGAAACTGATGTCAGTCAGAGATAGGCCGGCATCGGTGACCCCCAGGCAGACAGGGACTGACGTCGGTCGCCTGTGTGGTTTGGACTGTGGATGTTACGGGCAGTTAGCTGATGAACCAAGCGTTTGCATGTTTAGAGCTAATTTTAGACTAAGAGCTGCGGATCTAATTATTGTAATTAGGTGTTTAATTATTGTTTGGATGAGATCTATATAATAGACTCATGGTTGTATTGTAAACTTGTGCTAGAGAGTACGAGAGCATTATTATAAGCTCCTTCTATGTATGAGGTGAGCAATGGTGTGTTTCTCCTAGTGCCACAGTACCAAAGTGGGTACTGGTTTGGAGAATCAGCAGGGTTCTTCAGGAGTGTATGATCTTGGTCATCAGGTGAGCATGGCTTCTATAGGAGATCTACATGGTAAGTAAGATCATTTATATGCAGGTGTATGTGTGTGCAAGGTCAAGGTTCACAGGTGTGCAAAACCAGGTTGATTTGCAGGTGTGCAAAGTTAGAGAGGACAGCAACACAACAGGGAGCAGTATCAGGAGAGATCTACTTGGAGTATAGGTGTGTACTCAAAGTAAAGAGGAAGGCAAGGAAGATCCTTCCATAAGTAAGGTCTATTGAGGTGCAGGTTGATGCAGGTTCAGGGGAGATCTACTTGAAGTATATGTGTACTTGTGGAGTGCGTGGAGCACTTGTGGTGTGCGTGGAGCATAGTTATAAGGTGAACACCAACTCAGTGTGTGAGTTGGGTGTTGGGACCTAAGAGAGAGAGCTTTGAGGAGAGAATAATTGTTCACTTGAGGTGTGGGAAGCCTCGGAAGAGGTGGTGGAGAAGAAGTGGCATCTTCTTTATTGTATTCTTTTCTGTAAGAGTTTTAATACAAGTTGTGTATTGTCTCTCATATCTTGTGTTATTTCTGGATTCTAGTTACTTGTTGATTCTGGTTATTTCCGCATATTAAGTTGCTTGTATTTTGGTAATCATTTGTGTGCTTTCGGTATTCATATCCCAACATATCACTAGTAGGATTTTGACTATTCAGAATGTTGTCTAGATCACTTGAGCTCTTTTCAAACATCACATATGACTTCATTTTACTAGATGTATTTTCTAACTCAACTTTCAATAACTCATTTTCAGTTACATACCTTAAACACTCATCTTCTTTAGATTTCAAGTTTGTAGATAGGATTTTCAATTGACAACTGAGATGCTTGACTATATCTTTATACTCCTTGGTGTCTTCATTTATTCTTGCCTTGAACACACTGAATTTCTCTTCATAGTCCTTTATTTAAGACTTTAAATTCTTGGTTTTCTTCTTCTAAATATTTATATCTTTAATGGCATTAATCAACTTAGTCTCATAGATTACCTTGTCTTTTTCATCATTTGTATCAACTAAACCACCTCAAAACCATGTAGATTCTTCTTAATATGAGCAACTACCTTCTTCAACCATGAAGAGATCTTAATATTCAATAGGACCATCATCTTCATGATCATTCTCATAATCACTACCATCATTCTCATCAGATGAGTTGCAATATCCCTTGGTGTAGAGACTCCTCTTGTCCTTTTAAAATTTATTTTGGCCATTATACCTTTTGAAATTGTTCTTGTTCTTATCAGACCTTAATTTATTCTTGTCATTATCTTGATATTTTTCATGTTATTCATTATTATTATTGTGACACTTGTTGGTAAAGTGACTTGTCTCTCCATAATTGAAACATTTTAAGGGAAGCTCACCCTTAAATTTGCCTAAACCTATTTTTGGTTTTCTTGTTGACAGAGCTATTAGTTCATCATCATCAATATCAAAAATCTCATCATCCTTAACCTTCTTACCTTGGAACTTCTTTTATATATTTTTTTCTGCATTGAAATTTGCTTCTTTCATTGGTGGTTTGTCCTCTTTAAATCTCATCTCATATGCAAAAAAAATGTGATGTAATTCATCCATCTTCAGTTTAGTGAGATCATGACTTTCTTATATATCAAAAAAAATTGAATCAAAATTTAAATTAAGAGACCTTAATACCTTTTCAAATATAGTGCCTTCTTCAATAACCTCACCCATGTCTTTGATCATATTCACTACCTCATCAACTCTTAGAAGATAGGAAGCCACAATATCCTCTTCCTTCATTTTGACAGTTTTAAATTTCCTTCGGTAGGTTTGTGTTTGGCCAACTTGAATTTTGAATCTCCTTCATAAATGAGATGCAATTTGTCCCAAATCTCCTTGGTATACTTGCAATAGATTATCTTGTTGAAATCAACCTTATAAATACCAGAAATGATAGCATTCATAGATTTAGAATTGTTCTCACTTAGATTCTTGTCTGCAACACTAGTTGGAGGAATAGGAGGTATGGAATAACCATATAAAATAGATTACCAAGTGTCAAACCCCAAGGACATGATGTAGGTCTTCATTCTTGCACTCCATATAGCATAATTGGATCTACAGAACAATGAAGCGCGATTAATAGAGAAACCTTGATAACTTGTCATTGTATGTAAGATTAACTTCAAGTGGTTAAAATTATATAGGTCTTGATTTTATACTAATTGTTATAGGTATAATCACTAAGAGGGGGGATGAATCAGTGAATCAAGGTATTTAAAATATTCAATGTAAATCCTTCAAACCCTTACTCATACACCATAAGCAATCAAGAAGCAAATCACCCACTCATAGTAATGAACATGAAAGATAAACAAGATAACATAAGATTTATGTGAGAAACCCTCTTGGGAGAGAAAACCCACTCTCAAACCGAAAAACACATAGAGTACTTGTCCTATAAGATGATTAAAAACATGAGACTTTAGTGAATCACCCACTTCACAAGGAGTACCAACCCCTAAAGATGACAAGCACCAACTTGCCTAAGATGTTGAGCACCAACATAACATATATGAAATGAACAAATCCAAAAATATAATAGATTATCAATCTAATGGATAAACCCTAAAAACAACCTCCTTCAATCCTCTTCACTCATTCAAACCTTCACACACAAGTAAGGCATCCAAAACCACCTTTTGGATCAATTTACACACCTTTGCTTTTTCTCATGCATCAAACTTGTAAATTCAACATTATAGTTATGACCACAAGGTCATACATGCAATCCAAAGTCTGATATATCTCTCAAGACATCCACAAAGCTCTCATAGCTTTAAAAAATCTTTTGTTCATCTCATCACTTCCACAACTAGCATAATTAGTCCAATTAGACCTTGTACTTATACCACATTCTTCCTTTAACTCATCTTGGTCAGAAAATATGCTTTACATATTTGAACTGCACTTAACATATATCCATACACATGTTACATGTGATAACCACATTCTTCATAGGTCATTCATTACCTCATTAGCTCCAAACCACCATTAGGTCTTGGTGAGAAAAATAATTAGGCCTTCATAATCACATGTTACATGTGAGACTACTTGGACCACCTTCATCCTTTACCAATGATTAAAACACATAAAAATTATTTTTAATATCCCCTTGATTACTCTAATATGGGTCCATGCCACATGAAACACCAACTCTGTATTCAAACCTACCAATTACATCTCCTTGCACTTTAAGCCTTCATACATAGAAAACATAATATCAAACTTCTAAAGCAAACACTCAAGTCTTTCACATATCCATATGATTATATCACATGAGTGAACCATTGAGGACCTATGATACACTCTATGTGCTTTATAAACTTCAACACAGGCTCTAAGCACTTAATTCAACTCTCCTAGAATGACCACTTAGAGTGGCCACACATATTCAAAATATAGTCAAATTATTTTGAATCTCCATGACTGATCAGGGACAAATGATGACAACCAATGCCTTATAAAAACCATTATAATCCTATAGAAAATATCCATACTCATTTTCTTCCTTCACTCTACTCAGAACACCTTTAACTTACCTTTGTAGGATGGTCACTCAATCTGCCAGTGCATTCAACAAACATAGTCAACTTCTAAGTAATTTTTCACACTGAATATGGATTGGTGAAACCACAAAAATCCACACAGATTGTCTTCATTGAGTCTAAAACACTTTAAAATATTTATATCATCTTTAAAAAATAAAAATAATATCAATAAAAACTCAATTATCCTTCTTAGGTCACTTATAGAACATGGTCAAACACAGCCAAATTTGGAGGTTGATAACTTTGACTATAAGAATAATCAAACCTTATAACTAGATTATCTAGATGTGACTTAAATTTATTTACAAATTTTATTTTTATTACATTAATAAATTTTTCTTGGATCAAAATATATAGCTCAAAAACAACAGACTAGTTTTCCCTCATTAATTTAAATATTCAAATTCCAACAGTCACTGTGTTAATGCTAAACATCAGACACTTTGACATCATCTCGTGCTCACTAAAAACTTTGAATAAATGAACTCCATTGATATCCTTAGTATTATACTATTTTTTACCTTGCATCTCTCATCATTGATTTTATATCTCAATTTATGTGATCATGCCACTTGGTATCTCTGCTTACCTTTTGAGCACACTACAGCCAATCACCAATGAGCTTTCACCACTTGGAAGCTCAACATGCCTTATGAGAAAATTTACTATTTTACTCCAATTCACTTATACCACTTGGAATTCCCACATTCAATATTGAATATTTGACTCAATACACTCCATTGGATCATAATTTGCAAAATCATGTACTCATTGTTGATCTCTATCTAACAGGTTTCATGATTGCTATTAGATCTACTGCTCAAACTCTGTTATTATGACACATGTCACTAGCACATTAAATATTGACATTTTAATTTTAACCATGCATTTGGATCCTTATTTGGTCAAATTAAATTCTCTCTATTAGATCTATGATCTGATTAAATGCTCATTGTAGATCTCCTCTTGCAGATTTGGCTAAGTATAGAAACTTATTGAACTTTATCTGAGAGGCCAATTTTCCATCTAAATAAATTTTTCTATGCTCACCTCATGACCTAAAATTTAAACCATATGAATTCCTCACATAGGTTAATCTATCAATATATCAATCTTCTCTTGAAACTTTCACACATGTGAAATATGTTGTCATCAAACTACTTACTCAACCTTATCTATCAAGATGACTACTTGAGTTTAGACATTCATATGACTATTATAATAAATTTTGTTCAATTTCATAATCAATATAAGCACTCATAACACCCCATGACATCTTTTAAATATTTACATACCATCAATATCATCCATCAATTACCTCACTAAGTTAAATACTGAAGGACCATGCATGAACACTGAATCACACTTTGTCATTGTCATTCTATCACACATGACACCTCATCAACATCCTTGGCAACCTTGGAGATGTCATTGACAAACCTCCAACAAGGAGGAGTCTTTATGTAGGATTTTGCAATGGTGGCTTATGAATCAATAAAGTTTAAACCTTATGAAGTGAACTATACCTCTCATGACCTAGAATTTACAACAATTGTGCATGCTTTGCAAATTTGGTAGCATTATTTGTTGGGAAAACTGTTTGATCTCAAGATGAATAACTTGGGGCTCAATTAAATTTTCACGCAACCAAATTTGAATGATCATCAGAGATGTTGGCTAGAGTTCTTATTTGATTACAATTTTTCTATCAATTATATTAAAGGCAAGGAAACTAGAGTAGCTAATATCTTAAAATGTAGAAGGTACATAGCAACCATGGATAATATCAAGACTAATTTTAGGGATTGAATGATTAAATTCTCACTAGGAAATTAATTCTATGATTAGGTAATAAAAGCATTGTTTGAAAATTCTTAGAACCCTTGGAATAAAACATTTAAATTAGAGAGTGGTGGTCTTTTATATTATAATGGAAAGATATATGTACCAGATCAAGAGAATGTTTGGAGCATAGTTCTAAAATAACTACACAATGCCCCATATTCAAGAAATCCAAGAGTAACCAAACTCATGGTAGAGCTTAGACCATTGTATTTCTAGAAGGGAATCAAGAAAGATGTAGTAGACTATGTGTCATGTTATCTAAAATATCAGTGAGAGAAAGTTGAGCATGTGCATCCAACTGTGTTGCTATATCCACAGGATATACCAAGATGGAAGTGGCAGGTGATCAATATGGAATTTTTCCAAGGTTTACCTATGTCATGAAATAGGAATGATATGATCTTAGTAGTAGTTAACAAACTAATCAAGTTGGTTTATTTTATACCAAGAAATTTGATGGATGATGCACCTACTCTTGTGAAGAGGTTTATGAAGTAAGTATATAGGTTGTATGGATTTCTTGAGAAGATCATTTCATATCAAGATCCAAATATGACTTATAGATTTTTAGTAACTTTGAATTCAACTTTGGGTATGCGACTAAATTTTAGCACTACATATCACCCAAAGATTGATGATCATATTAAGTGAGTTAATCAAGTGTTAGAGGATCTTCTTTGTATGTATTTCATGGATTAGAAATATAATTGGGAAGATTATCTTCCTTTGGTTGAGTTTGCATACAATAACTCATACCAATCATCTTTAAAGATGGAACCATTTGAGACACTATACGGAAGAAGGTGTAGGACACCAATCAGTTGTGATAGGTTGGAGGACATGGTAGTCTTTGGACCTGAGGTTATTTCATAAATAGAAGAGTAAGTTAGATTAATTAGGTAGAGATTGGCTAAGGCTAATGACAGGGAGAAGAGTTATGTTGATCTAAAGAGGAAAGATAGATAATTCTTAATAGGTGATAAATTATTCTTATGGGTTAAGCCATAGAAGATCTTGATTAAATTTAAAAAGTTAGTGAAACTATCATCGAGATATGTGGGACCCTTCAAAGTGTTATAAGTGGTCAATCATGTAGCATATAGGATTGTATTTCAACTAGCCCTAGCTCTATTACTTAATGTATTCCACATTTTGTTATCTTAAAAAGTATATAGTTGATCCTATGCATGTGTTGGATTGGAATGTTTTATAAGTTCTAGACACCGGAGTGGTCATGGTAGAACCAATCAAAGTAATTGACAACTCGTAAACTTCATTTTATTAATAGAGATATGTCATAGTGTAAGGTCCTGTGGGACCAATAATCTAAGGATAGTGATACTTGGGAGGACTATAATGAGACAAGGGATTTTCACATTTATTTGCTTGATTTGATACTTAATACTATGTTATTTTTTGCTAAA
Source organism: Torreya grandis (assembly GCA_037957365.1). Taxonomy (NCBI): domain Eukaryota; kingdom Viridiplantae; phylum Streptophyta; class Pinopsida; order Cupressales; family Taxaceae; genus Torreya; species Torreya grandis. The sequence goes on from JARHVA010004153.1 coordinate 617,730, forward strand.
AAATGTTTTTAATTTAGAACTTATGTTTGAATAAGAGTCATCTGGGATAATGACTAGCTTTAGGGGGAAGGATTTTACATCTTGATTCCTCACTAAGCAAACTTACTTAAATATCCATGAACATTTATATTTAACATTTTGATTTGGTTATTTTTAACTAAGCTTTGAGATATATTTTGTTATGTAAAAGTTGAATATTTCTTAGGTTACATGATTACATTACTATGAGTTAGCTATAGTGTATATTCTTATAGCACGATCAAGTTGATTTTTTATTTTAGTTATATTTTATGATGTATATGTATCATGATTTTATGGTCTAATGGTTATAGGTTGAATCTACACCCTTGGAGAGATTTATTTAAGCTCACTCTAATTGAGCTACACAATGGGAACAACCCCGAGCTATGGGTAACATATAGTAAGGTTGAACCTCTAAAGAAGGATGACTTCCTCTTGATGCTCACCTAAACTAATGTTCATCACAGGTAAAAGGGTTAGAAATGGTTTATAAGAGATCCTAAGAAAGTTAACCAAGTGATGCACCAAATATAAAAGAGAGACTCCCATAATCTTGAACCCACACTAGATCTATAGAAGACAATGTCATCTCACACAATCTCAAAATCCAGTTGATTACATAAGTGTTTCATAAAAGAGGTTTAGGAAGAAATGAATGAAAACAAAGAGGAGTTCTAAGACTCATTGAGAGATCATATTAATGGCATAAAGAACACTAATCTAGACCTGTAAACAACTTGAAAACACCCTAAATAAAGTTAGAAAGGAGAACAATGGATGAGGAAGACTCTCCTTCACACAATACCATCATGCACAACTCACCAAATGCAAGACCAAGGCAAGAGATAGGTAAATAAAGTCTTATATTGCATCAAGAGGTAGTTCTTACAAATGCTTGATAGGGTTTAGTCAAATCAAGCTGAGCATATTTTGAAATATCTTAGAGAATGTCCCTCTTTCCTAGAAAGATCAAAATTCTAAAATATGAGAACCCCTGCAATGGAAAAGAGAATGGAGTCATATAGGATACTAGAGAGAGAGAAATAATGTGGGAACATGTCATCAGAGATGGAACACACCATCATGGATCATTAATTGAACTTGAGTTCCCACATTTTGCTCAAATGCTCCACCACCTTTTTGATCAATCAAGACACAACTCATGGCTTACCAAGTGGAAAAGTATTCATAGGCTTTGAGGATGCATTGAATGCTCTTAGCTGTAACTCCCAACTACCATATCATTTTCTTGATCCTTCACGCCATCTCCTACTGAAGACAAAACTTTCATGCTCATGGATTTGATAGAAACATGACTTTGCCTAATTTACATGGCTACTTGTCAAAAATAAGGCCATGCTAAAGGATGAGGAACCTCTTCAATAATCATAGACATCTACCCTTAATCAAATTTGGAGCAGATCTTTTCTATAGATGAAAAACCAATCTCCTATATTGGTTTTCTTGTAGCCACATATATCAATGTAGACCTATAAACTGCATAGCTTTGCTCTTGATCTCTATTAGGTATATAAGACCTATTTTTTCCTCTGAGTATCTATATAAAACAAGTTCATCATGTATGGGTCTCGTTTAAATAATGGTAAACATATCCACATAATGAATCCTACAAGCTTCATAAGATGGACCCTATATGCTATATATCTATGAACCAATGGTTTATATTTACTTCAATGGTGTCCCTTTATATTATTTTAACTTGACTAAAACATTGTGTCCTTTTCATGGAGTTTGATAGAGATTTAATGGTAGTGGGATGATCCCTACAAGACCTCTTTCACCTTGGTCAAAAATTGGTTCTTCGTTCAACTTTGGCCATTGAATATTGTTCAGGCCAATCAAATTGCTCCAACTTATCTTCATTCCTATTGGTCCCATAGATCCTTGTTGTTATATCTTGACCTTTTGACCTCCTACACATCATAGGATCAATCCATATGAACAAAATTGATCACTTGATCTAGATCCATTAACATTCTGACTTTAACTCGCAATGTTGGATCATGATATCTGAAGCAACGTGACCTTTGATCTATCTAGGCCCACTTTCCTATCAATTCCCATGCACCATCAAATGATTGGTATGATTGAATGCTTATCATTGATATAGATTAGACCCTCCTTGTCAATGAACATGCACTGTTGAATCTCTGCTCAGTGAACTCACACCATTGGATCTTGTCCAACTTACAACCTTTTAAAGGTTTTTAACCTAAGGACCTTTTGACTCATTTCACCCTAGCACAAACCATTAGATCTTTATTGTCAGTATGTGAGTTCACATAGAATTTTAGATATTGATAAACTTTAAACTTTTTAAGGTATTTTGAACCCAAACGGTTACTTTACGGAGCTTGAACTTGATGTTATTATGAACATCTTACCCTGTAGGTCAACTTTGAAGCTCCATAAATTGAGTTAGAAATTTTGCAAAGACATCAAACTTGCAAAGCAATGTTCTTGGCATGAAGAAATTTATGGTAATGCATCCTTTTGGCTCATGAGGATTTCTGAGCTTCATTTATTAAATGCTCAAATAAGATGCTCCATTTGCTTTTGCATGACATCTTGGTGATGGTTTGGTTCTTAAACTTGCATAGCTCATCTTTTGATCATTCATTAAAGGTATTGATGATATTCTAGGGCTTTTACAACTTGGTTCATGCTCTTGAATGCTCAGACACCATGAAACCTACTTGGAACCTTCATCTTTATGACTCTAAACATGTCCCTTGAATATTTAACAAATTACACCTTAAGTTAACTTAAAGTGTTTCAAAATATTTGGAAGAACAATGTGATCTTTGGACCACTCATTCCATCCAAAAAGAAATTTAGCTCATCCATTTCAATCAGGACTCTACTCAACTACCCTATCCAAGCAAAATCTTGGTATGTGGGCCAAAATTGGCCAACATTTCTAGTGATTTACAGGAAATCATGCCTTTTATGCTTGAAAACCAAAACCATGTTGCCTTGTTTAGTCCATTTGGAATAGAGTCTCCTATATAGTTCAACATGTTAACCTGAAGCTAAAATTGGCTGCCAACCCTTGGATAACTCCTCTTGAAGCTAAAGGGACAACAAACAAAGGTAAGTGCATGAAGGCACTTGGAGAAAATAAAAAATAGCTAACTTACTAAGTAAATGTGCACAAAGGAACTTATAAAAGCATGAAAACTATTCTAATATGTACAAGTTTGTAATTTACAATTACTTTCCTCCTAGGTCAAATGGGAAACTTATAGTAGCATTCACTTGTGATAGACTAGGACGAAAAATACCTTGCTTTTGAGAGCACATTATAGGTGAGATAAGATGCCTAATTACTGACTCTTTTAACATGCTCTCAAGTGGATGAAAAGGGACAAACATGTCTCCAATATGGACATATTGTCCATTTCTTCAAGGCTTTTTCCAAATTAGACTATAAGAGCACCTTCAACCTTCTTTTTTGATGGCTCAATTTTGTGCTCTAAATGAAGCATAACATGTGATGGTTCCCCTTTGTCATCATAAAACCAATCTAAGTACTTGATAGGGCATCCTCTTGTCAATACAAACATTGAGCAATCATATTTCACTTGGCTCCTATGTTTTCATGCCCCATCATTATGTTCTTCAGGCACAATCAAATCATAATATCCTTGGGGAGAAAACAAGTCCTTTGATGTGACCAAAGTTGTAATTACAACCTCTGATGACTCATTAGGATCATGTTTAATATGCACATTTTGACTAGTTTCTTCTTGGACCTACTTAAAGGTATAGGTGTGTCATCCAAACTTGAATAAATATCTTCAAGTTCATCCTAGAAGGCAGCCTCCTCTTGGTCATTAGAAAAGATGTCAATCTCAACCTCATCAAGACTCAATCTATAGAAACTAGATTGGTCTGCTTCCTCTAAAGAGAGGGGAGGCTCATCTTTGTAATCAAGGTCTAACTCATCATGATTTTGATGCTCTTTACTGGTATGCTCATCAAACTACATCACTTGAGCACTTGAGATGTCTTCTTCATCAACCTCACTCAAGGTTTCATCTCATTCTTCAACAATAAATGAGCATTGATATGAACATCTAGGGTCCAAAATGTTACACTTGTCTTGCTCAAGCCTTGATCTATTTTCCTCTTGCTCCAAACTATCAAGACTATCTTCATTTGGCACCACATCTTGAAGTGTACCCACCTTATACACTTGGTCCTGATACTATTCTTGATCCATGTAGAATAGACCTTTAGTATTCCATTCAAAATCTACTCTATTTTCATCTTAAGGGTTATCTTCATCAAGATCTGATTCATTAGTGTCAAATCCATGCCAAGAAGGCTAGTCTAAACCTAATTTTTCCCCTTTTGGATGAAGTAGACTACCTATCATGATCTCTTCATCATAGACACTTGTGTTATCCTCTTTAGGCTCATCTTTGATTGCATGCTCCTCTTTTATTCTTTGTATAATATGTTCTTCCTTCATGAACAATATGGTGAGAGGGTGAAGAAGTTCACCTTGATTGCAATGTAGGAGAGTATCCTTCCAACTAAGGGCCTTAAAGGCTCTCTTTGGTGGCTCTTGAGGAAAGGAAAGAGAGTCTCATAACTCTTGTATACCAAGATCATTAAGCTAAGCTATGGTTGTTTGATTCATTTATTTCACAACTAATCCTTCCTCTACTAGGACGGGTTCAAGCACTGTCTCAACTAACACCTCCTCCTCCTTCTTCATACCCTTTTGAACTAATTTCCATGATGGAAATGAGTATGGAACAAACACTTTTCTTCCTTTTGAATGGTTATAGGAGAGGGTGGTTTCAAAAGTGAGAGCGTGACATAGCCAGGGTCAAAAGTGCTAGAGAAGATCCATGATGGGATGACTTCATGTTCTTGAGTGGGAATGCGCATAGGAGTAGGAGAAGGTAAATTGATTGGTTCAGGCTTGACATACTCTTTCTCCCATTGCTCAAACATGTTTTCAATGGATAATACCCACCCTTTCATCTCTTGCTTCTCAACTTATGGATAGTTAGATTCTTCAATGGATGCCCATACATTCTAAAACTCTTGAAAGAAGATCTTTATCCCCTCCATGGCATGAATATGGAATTCTTGTCCAATTTTGACCCCCTCATTGATCTTCATGATTGTTTTACCTTTGTCCAGTATTGCCTCTCTGAGTTTTGACAAAGATAGACTTTGACAAGGTTGAATAGGGGGATGATTAGGAACTCTTGAAGGTTGAGCTTAAGGCTCTTGGAAAGAAGAGGGTGCATAAGACTAGTCCAAATGAGTCTATTTCTCCTCATAAGATTTTAACATACTGTCTACATTTTAGACCATGTTTATCATCATTGTTAGGTCCTCATCATTATAAGATGACCATTATTCACCCTCACAAATTGACCATCTATTCTTCACCAACTGAAGAGCACTCCTTTAATTTTTTATAACAAGGATAGGGATGACTAGAGAAAACTCCAAACCCTTACCAATCTCCCTTATCAACTTAATATAAACTAATAATGCTTGATTGACTCCTGATAAGGATGTAGTAGGGTAACCCTAGTCTTGACGAGGGGAAATAGAGGACAGATTTGAATACAAAGGAGGCTAACCTTGGTCATATACAAGGATGGGAGGAGGAAAAATGCCATGATAGGGTTGATAGGTTATTTGAGGGCCACTTGGGGGGAACACATAAACATTATTTGCCTAATAAGTGTGGTTCTAAGGTAAAGAATAATAATATTGATCAAAAGATGATTGATTATACATACCAGATTAAGATGAATAGACACTTGGGTTGCTTAAACCAGTTGATGAATGCTCAGAGTTGTCATTAATGTTTACACACTTGCTTCCAAAGGTTGATTGAATAAAGAGAACACCAAAACTCTTCACTTAGTGCATGATAAACTTTGTCCCACCAGGCATGCCTAAAACTATTGTAGGCTCAATCTTCACCCTTGGAGAGAGTTATTTAGACTCCCTCCAATTGAGCTACATAATTGGAACAACCCCAAGCTGTGGGTCACTTATAGTAGGGTTGAACCTCTTGAGAAGGCCAACTTCCTCTTGATGCTCATCTAAACTAATGTTTGTCATAGGGAAAAGTGTTATAAAGGGTTTATAAGGGCTCCTAATAAATTTAAATAGGTGATGCATCAAATACAAAAGAGAGACTCCATAAGCTTAAACCCATATTAGATTTGTAGAAGATAATGCTAGCTCACACAGTCTAAAAATCTAGTTCATTTCATAAGTGTTTCATAGAAGAGGTTCAGGAAGCAATGAATGCAAACAAAGAGGATTTCTAATACTCACTGAGTGCTCACATTAATGGTAGAAAGAACACTAATCCAGACCTATTAATAGCTTTAAAACACCCTAAACAAGGTCAGAAAGGAAGATAATGGATGAGTAAGACTCTCCTTTACACAATGTCATTATTCACAACTCACCAAATGTAAGGCCAAGGCAAGAGCTAGGTAAAGAAAGTCTTATATTGCATCAAGAGTTAGTTCTTATAAATACTTGATAGGGTTTAGCCTAATCAAGTTGACTATATTTTGAAATATCTTAAAGAATGTCCCTATCTCCCAAAAAGATCAAAATTCTAAAATCTGAGAAACCCTACAATAGAGAAGAGAATGGGGTCATATAGGAGAAGGGGGAGTTATATATATATATATATATATATATATATATATATATATATATATATATATATATATATATATAAAATGTGGGAGCATGTCATCAAAGAGGGAACACATCATCCTAGATCATTAATTAAACTTGAGATGCCACCTTTGCTTGAATGCTCTATCACCTTTTTGACCAATCAAGACATTGTTCATGGATTACCAAGTCTAAAATTCCCTATAGGATCTAAGGATGCATTGAATGCTTTTAGTTATAATTCCCAACCACTAGATCCTTTTCTTGATCCTTCACACCATCTCCTACTGAAGATAAAACTTATATGCTCATGGATCTGATAGAAACATGAATTTGTCTACTTTAAATGGTTTCTTGTCAAAAATATGGCAATGATGAAGGATGAGGGGCCTCTTCAATAATCATAGACATATACCCTCGATCAAATTTGGATTAGATCTTTTCTATAGATGGAAAACCAATCTCCTTTATTGGTTTTCTTGTAGCCACATATATCGATGCAGACTTATAGACTACATAGCTTTGCTCGTGATCTCTATTGGGTCGATAAGACCTATTTTTTCCTCTAAGTATCTATATAAAAAGATAACTTCATCATAAACAGGTCTCCTTTAAAGAATGGTGAACACAACCACATAATGAACCCTATAAGCTTCAAAATATGGACCTTGTATGTTATAAATCTACAAACCAAATGTCCATATTTAGCTTAAATGGTGTCCCTTTATATTAATTTAACATGATGGCATCATTATGTCCTTTTCATGGCATTTGATCAAGATTTAATGGCAGTGGGATGATCCCTGAAAGACCTCATTTGCCTTCCTTGAAAATTGGTTCTTCATTTGACTTTGGCTATCAAATATTATTCAGCCCAATAAAATTTCTCTAACCTATCTTCATTCCTATTGGTCCCACATATATTTGTTGTCATATCTTGACCTTTTGACCTCTTGTGCACCATATGATCAAGATAAGTGAATGAATGCAAGCCCTTGATCGATATCCACTGACTTTTTGACTTTAACTTGTACCATTAGATCATGATGTACGAAGCAACATGAGCCTTTGATCTATATGGGCCCACTTTCTTGTCAATTCCCACACACCATCAGATCATTGGCATGATTGAATGGTAATCATTGATCTAGATCTAACCATCCTTGTCAGTGAACATGAACCATTGGATCTCTTCTTAGTGAAGCCACACTATTGGATCTTATCCAACTTGCAACCTTTTAAGGGCTTTTAACCCAGGGACCTTTTGAATCATTTGACCCTAGCACCATTAGATCTTGATTGTCAAAATGTGAGTTCATGTAGATTTTTAGATCTTGATCAACTTTAAACCCTTTAAGGGATTTTGAACCCAAACAGTTAATTTACAGAGCTCAAACTTGATGTTAGCACGAACATCTTACCTTACAGGTCCAACTTTGAAGCTCCATAACTTAAACTAGAAATCTTGTGTGAACATGAAAATTGTAGATCATGAAGAACTTTAAGGTATTACATATTTTTAGATTGTGAGGTTTTTTGAGGTGCATTTATTAAATGCTCAAATACGCTGCTCTATTCACTTTTACATGATGTCCTATTGACAGTCTGGTTCTTAAACTTTCACAACCCATATTTTGTTCATTCATTAAAGGTCTTGATAATTTTTTAAGGCTTGTGCAACCTAGTTCATGGTCTTGAATGCTTGGATACCATGAAACCTATTTGGACCATTCATCTTTGTGACTCCAAACCTGTCCCTTGAAGATTTAAAAAATTACACCTTAAGTTAACTTAAAATGTTTTAAAAGCTTTATAATCACAATGTGATCTTTGAACCACTCATTCCATCCATAACTTTGTTTAGCACATCCATTTCAATTAGGACTCTACTTAGCTAACCTATCAGGCAAAATCTTGGTATGTGGGCCAAAATTGGCCAACACTAACTACCTACTTTTTGTGAGTTTGACATAGGAAAACTCATCCCTCAGAGCATGATAGAGAGAGAGAATCATCAAATATGGTGATATAGATGGAGTTACTAGGGGATGATAGAGAAACTAGCTAGAACCCTACACACATCAAATTAGTAATACATGTTAGATGCATAGTGGAATGGTTTTCATAGTGTTGGGTTTTCTTTTATAATTGCATCTTTGGCATTGAAGTCTAACCCAATAAGCTATTGTGTTGGCCCTTTCACGCAATATTTAATTATTGCATGCTCACCCAAAGCATGCAATGAAAGACTAGTTCCTATAGGTTTTGTTTCAAAGGGTTAATAATTTTTTCATATCCTTCTCTTTATGAAATTAAATAGAGATTATATAAATGCATAGATAAACTACCTTGATCCTTTGAGTTCTAGGTTTGATAAATAAGACTATAAAAAATATTGTCATCTTATATTGGCATCAATTACTTAGAAAAGAAAAGAAAGATGGGGCAGAACTCATATGTAAGTCTAATCACCCTACTCAACTCGCACACCACCATTCATCATAAACATAAGAAGTTGATAAAACTAGCTATTTCTCATATTAAGCTTAATCATCAAAAAGGTAAAAATTTGTCCCAATTTGTGTCCTCACAATAATTTACAATAGGGGTATTTATACTTTTTTTACCTTGACAAAGTGTTTGAAATCATTAATGGCATGAAGAATGGGCCAATGAACTCTCAACAAACTAAGAGTCATGGTGCTTAACAATTAGTTCTTCTTAAGGACCCAGGCCTCAATGCCCCCTATATCCTTGTTATATGTTATATTTTTGTTGCCATATATTCCTCTCTTTATGGGATGGTGTACAAATTCCTATCGATAGGGTCAAGGTGACCCATATGAACTGCTATTTTAACTACTCTTGATTCCCACATCCTCTCCTAGTCTTTCACTTCTATTCTGAGTCTTATGTCCTTAGGTTCCTCATGACGCATTCCCCTTTCAATAGGTCCTCTCATGCTAGTTCCTCCATGTCATTGTCCTTTTATGCCTCATAGGTTTTACACCATGGTACTTCTGTGCCTAATCAACTACACACCATGGTCCTTTAGCACCATGCCAATTTCATGCCAAAATTTAGATAACACTTAGCCAAAAATTTGTGGCCAAAATCACCCCACACTTTTCTCTTAGTCCATCTTGGACTAAGTTACACTAGTATCCTCTGTAAAAAATTTGAGCCCTGACTGCTTGATCTCCTTCTTCAAATTGTCCCAATGTGACAATGCCTCGAGAACTTTTACAATTATTTCTTCTATGTCCCCTTCAATTTATTTATCTCCTTGGGTTCAATGGAGCTCTCATCATCCTTTTTTATCAATTCATCTAGGGATGTGATGGCATCCTTATAGACATATTCAAGTGTGTAGACCTCCTTGCTAACCTATCCTCAAAGGGCTACAAAATTTACATTCAGCTATTGATGATGTTTATTGATTGTGTCCTCCATCATCTTTTTATCCTTGAATGCTTTAGCATGCTCGATGTGGTCTTTTATTACGAGTGTAGCATCAACCAATTACTACCTCTGGGCTTCTTTAGCTTGGAGCCAAGCCTCCAAGACTTTATTTGGGCATGCCAGCCATGCCAAAAATTTGTCTAAAATTGGGATAGCCTCTCCAACCCTCTCTATGTCATACTTGAAAACATAGATGATTGTGGCAAATTGTTCAACTAACTCTAATCCATCATCTTTTGGCATGGGTTGCTCCTTGCATCACTTGATTAAAAGTTCCACCAATGTCTTTATCTTTCCTATGGCATCACTATCAAGAGGTATGATGTCTTCTAGAGTTGTTCCTTCATTCAAAATTATTTTGCAAAGGTTTAAGACCCTTATTTTTGCCTCTATGACCTCTTGGATATGATGTTTCAATGTGGCTATTTCCTTAGTGAGTGCTTGTTTCTCTACAGCTTCTTTATTACACATGCTCACACTCTTGGCATATTTCCTCTCACTAGTGCATGCATCAAAATCTGATAAAATATTCTAGCACATGAACTCCATACCCAAATTTAAAAAGGTATCACTTGCTAGAAGAGGGGAGATCTTTTTTAGATCTACCCACAATGGTTTTGCTAGCACTAGAGCATTTGTGCCCAAGGAAAGGTTGCCTTGGGAGAGTTAGAACTCGTGCTTCTCATTGTACATATCAAGCAAGAAGGACACTTGCTTCCTTGTTTCTAAGGTTGCTTCATTGGAAACAAAGTGTGGTCAAAGATAGAAAATTTGTCTTAGATGTTGAATTGATATCACTCATGTGCATTTTCTCATTGCATCATCTCCATGTTCTTCTAAGGTCTCGACCGATCCCTTCCCTTTACTAGGGTCATGCTCTAGTTCAACCTCCTTGTGGATACAAGTGGCCATCTCACTTATTTATTATTCTTCACCATCCCCCTCCTCACCATACACTAGTTTGACACCAAGAAATGAATCATCAAAGGTGTCATTCTCTTCCTGCACTAGGGAAGGATTCTTCTCAGAGTTAGAACCTAACCTATGAACCTGCACCTCAGGAATATCCTACTGAGACACTTGCCTTGGAGGATGTTGTTGGGTAGCTAATAAATTAAAAACACTTGGGGGAGATAGTAGTGGATTTATTTTAGGGGTAGAAGGTAGAGCTAGAGGTGGAATATAAAGAGCAAGAGTAGGTTGGGGAGAAGAAGGGTACAGTGGTGAAAGCATGGTGGAGAAGGAGAAGTGGGTGGAGGGGATGGAGATGGATGAGGTGGAGATGGTGAAAGGTGAGGTGGAGTTGGTATAGATGGATGGAATGGCATGGGTATAGATGGTAGAAGTTTAGGTCATGGTACCTCTATAGTCTTATTCCATTGTTGTGGTACCTAGTGCCCACATTTGGCTACTTCTTCTTCAAGGGTGGCACTGATGGAAGCTTCTCCTTGGGTTCCCTACTTTGTGGATAGTTTTGGGAGAATAATATATAGAATAATTTGTGAATTTGTTCCCCCACCATCATCTACTTGACCTTGATCTCAATTAATTCCATCTTCCTCTTCTCCATATAAGCCTTCTTGCTTGGATAAATAAATAATTTATGGAGAGTGTGAATCTTCAAGTCTATTCTCTCATCTTGCAGGATGATGGTTTATGCATCATAAATCTGATTCATGGAGTATATGAAGTCCCACATCAAGAAGGCATATAGTAACTTGAGTCATGCAAATATCTCTCTAGATAGGTTCATTCAGATGCACATGAGGTAGAAGTGTTGTTTCAAGGCAAATTATTTTTGCTTCATAGCCAAAGGGGGTAAGTCCTTGGGGATGTGCCACTCATCCTTGAATGTCTCCTTCATTTCATCAAACCAATACCTCATCTTGATCTTGATAAAGGGGTGATGTGACTAGGGTATGTGATTTCCTTGTAGCATTTAGTGGGGGACCTATGCATGGGAGGGTATACCCACTTTAACACTCCCAAACTATAATTTGACACATCAATTTCAACATAAACTAATAAGAGGAGGATTACCCCCCATAGGAACCTATACTTGTGTCCCTGATGGGTCCTCTCTACATCTTCAATAATCTTTTGGCTAAAGTACTTAGCCTAGTTGTAATTCAACCCCTATGTGACCTGATGGGAAATATAGAGGTACACCATGTCAACCTCTTTCCAATGATTGGTCCCTTTGATCTTGGTCATGATAAACCATGTTGCAACATGGAGGGTAGGATCCTATAGGTTTTTGATGTACATAACATGGCCCTGATTTTGATACATGAGCATCATGGAAGTCTTTTATACCTCTTCAATGTTTTTCAAGTCATCAATTACGCTCAACCCTGAGCACTGTAGTCTCATGACCTTGTTAATCCTCTCAGCCATGATCTTCATGCTATGCTCGATAAAGTAAATATAGTCATCATGGATGAATAAAATAAGGAATTGAACTACCTCCATGGGTTTACCAAAGTATGGTAAATTAAATAGCTAAACAATACTATAGCATCCAACTAGTTGAAGATCTTGAGATCATACACCACTTGGTTCCTAATATTCTTGGTCTCAACTTGATAGTCATTTTGGAGTTCAACCTCATTCCCAAGTTGGCGATGATTGTAGTCAAAGATGGTACAAGTGGAAACCTTGGAGACCCAATTCTTCATGCATAACATTGATTTCAGATATTATATTTCTTCTATCAATAGAGAGGGCAGTAGGGATGCTTGAGATTTTTGTGTCGAGGATGATTGATCCTGCTTCATTTTGCACACCATACTTTCATCTTCTTCTTTTGCATGTTGAACTTGTTCTTCCGATGTCTCTTCCCTAGTTGGAACCCAATCTCCTCCACTCACCTCTTCTTTTGGTATTGTTGGCAAGGGTTCAGTTCTTTTGGACTTTTTCTTAGGCTGCATCACCCTTCAAGGAATGTGAAGGTTGACGTGTGTTCATCCAACATTTCCAAAATAATACATGGTTGTAAATGATTACTTCATCTTTTTGAGCTTAAAAACCCTCTAATGGTGGACCTACAACCTATAACTTTGGGTACTAATGTTTTTCTAATGAACTAGACTTGTAATATCTCTTCTTGACTTGGTAATACCCTACATAGGTTATTGTGGAGATGAATTCACTTTTCTTGGCTCTATATTCGATTGACTCAGCTCTGGTAGTCACTTGATCTTCAGCTCTATTGATCTCAAGGTAAAGTGTTAAATAAGTTTAACTTGCCTATTTATAAGCTCCAAGAGGGGTTTTCCATCATTAATGCTTTCTCATCACCCAGTGCTTTGTGTTATTTAATGTAGATCCTTAATTGTCACCACATTTGGATCCTCATTTTTTGAAATTAATGCCTTAAATGGTATTATCCCATCACATTGTTGGTATGTTTCTTGCCATAACTATTATATCTACATTGATAACACGTCCCATCTCATGCCTTTATTAGAAGTGGATGACAATTGTGTATCATAATTTTTGTGAGGTGGGAAACAACTATCTCTATTGAATTTCTAAACTCATGATGGGAACCTCACTCCTTTGTGCCTTAAATGACTCGCATGCCTTTAGTACCTTGTGCACCCTTAATATTTTATAGGCCCATGTAACTCATGCACCTAAGTAACTTGTGCACTTTGTTGTTTTTATTACTAATCATGACTTCTTACCTCACACTAAAATGAGTTTTGGTCCTCCATGAAGAGAACAAGAACTTTGAAATAAAATTACAAAAAGGAAAATTTGTGCACAATAAAGACAACACTTTTATTGAAAGTAGTAAATCCTAAACTAATGGTATAAGCCTTATTGATTACAATACTTTAACTATTCTGAAGTGAAATATGGCTAGAGATGGCTTCCATTATACTACCCATAAAGGAACTGGCCATCCATCCTTTGTAACCGACATGCTCCAGTAGGTCTAATGTTATGAATTATAAAAGGGCCATCCTAGTATATGCAAAGCTTTCTAGGGTGGCGTGCAAACTTAGAGTCATGTATTAAGACCTTTATTCTTAGAGAAAACATTATGTTCTTTATATGGTGATCATGCCATGCCTTTTTCTTGATCTTTTCTACATCTTGGCTCTAATGAGCCATAAAATGAGCTTCATCCAGTTATAATAAAGTGTATAGGCATGCTTTCAAGGATGACTCTTCATCCAGTTGTCCTACTCAAATGATACACAAATATGGTACCAAGAACTCTATTGGTGAGATTTCCTCCTTGCCATACAACAAGTTGAATGACACACTTTTGTTTAGGCATTTGTAGGTTATTCGATAATCCCATAGTACTATAGATACCCTATCATCCCAATCAATTCAGCCAATGTTACATATTTTATTAATATGGTATCTAGGATCTTGTTGAAAGCCTCAACAATTCCACTAGCCTGTAAATGATATGGTGTTATTTTTTGGTACACGATGATGAACTTATCTAGCAAGATGAAAATTGTTTCATTCACAAAGTGGGTTCATCAATCACTGGTGAAACTTAGGTGACATCCAAATAAATTATGGTATTTTCCTAGATGAACTGTGTAGTAGTATTAGCAGTACAATCCTTTATTGATGTAGCTTTAGCACAATCCATAAGTTAGTCAATTATTGAAATGATGTATCGAAAACCTATTCCTCATCCTACTGAGGCATTTTTTAACTTGAAGGGAATGATAGTATATGCAAAGGATCCCCATTCGGTGGTGAATTTTGTCTTGGGTTAATCTTATTCAACTATCTGGACCTGATGGTACCCCAAAAATCCATCTGTGAAAGTATAAACTTCACATCTAGCAACACCTTCAAGTATCTCTTATGTGAATGGAATGGGGAAGGGATCAGTTACACAAGATGCATTAAGTACTTGATAGTCCACAAAAATATGGATGCATCCATCCTTCTTGATACTAATCACCATGGGACTAACCCACTTAGACTCATCAATGGGGGTGATTAATTTGGCATGAAACATATTGTCAATTTCCTCTGTGATGTGTGCCTAGAGATTAGGATTCATCTTATATGGTCATTTTTTAACTGGTCAAACACCATCAACTAGATTGATATGCATCTTCCCCAAGGATGGGTGGACTCCCTTCATTTCACTATAGTTTCTTGGGAAGACTTCTTGAATTCTTTTAGCAATTCAAAAAAAATTGAAATCTCTATGTCAATCCAATAGTTTCCTACTTTAGCCATCTTTGGTTCTTGTTCTGAGCTAATGTTATGTTGAAAAGTCTAAATAGGTCCATTATAAGGGTGTTATGCATCATTACTAGTATCAAGTACTACATGTGTTATGTATTTAGTTTAAACATCTAAATGATTTGATAGAGAGTCAAGAGGATTGGACCCTTCGTCCTCTTCAATTCAAAAGAGACGTTTTTGTTTTCCCAAGTGTATTTCCTCTCATCATTCCTATTGAAGAACTATTTTTGGCATGGGGGGAAATTGTGTCAAGGGTTCATTAAAGAGATGGAGGGCCTCCTCAGGGTCATGATGGATGCTTTGTAGGCAATCCTCTATGGGACTAAGGTCTCCTAAAATAGCTTCACGTATGTCCTAGAGAATGAGGTACAAATGCATCCTTGGTGATGAATAGGAGAGTACCAAGTTCATGCTCTCCTTCAGTAGTTGCCAAAATTGGGTGCCCATTTATTAATTTTCATGCATATACCGGGTCCATGCCTATGTGTGTAGAGTTCCATAGAATGCATGTACCCACAAGTACTCTGGCAAGTATGATTCTTTGTTTCTTCACATTATGTCACAAGCTTTGATGTGAGGTTTAGGTTACTATATGTCACTATAATTAATTATTCCCCTAACCTTGTTTATGTAATGGAATCAGTGATGTAGGGAAGAATGTACTTGATCCTAAATAAGAAGTCATTCCTTATGGGTGTACCACCACCTTGCATTAGTGCCATCAAAAAATTGGTCTAATGACCTTATCCATTCATTTTTAGTGTCATAAAAATATTTGAGACACTAGACAAAATCACGTACCTCCATTTGTCCATAAAACCATAGAGCTTCATTGAGTCTTTCCAGGAGTGGTTGTACTAGTGGCCCTCTCATTTCTCATCCAATAACGTGGACAAACTTATGACATTTAGGAAGCGGTGTAGGATGTTTTCTTGATTTTTGATAGTGTTACACATCTTTCTAGTGAGATCATAATCACCATAGGCTTGGTAGTTACAAACATTACATGTAGTATCAAAAATAGATTGGATATCTATCCATCAAAGAATGCAATTTGAGGTGGGATCACATTTCTCATCACTTATGGAAGTGACATTGTATATTTGGTTGATGTCTCCATCAACATTGATGGACTTTATATAAGGGGGTCCTTGTGCTTAATCTAGTGGTATAATAACACGTTGATCAGTGTTTTCAAAACTAATGTAGCGCTTCTTGAAGCTAAAGTTTGCATTATTCTCATAGCACCAAGGTCTTCCAAAAAGTGTTAGGTAATCATCAACTTCAGTTAGCTCTAGAACCTCAAAAGCCACTTTGAATGGTACTCCAAGTATGTCAATCATTACATTCATGAAGACCTTGATAGGTAATGCACAAGTATTATTTGCCATAAATAAGACATGAGGTGAAGGTCATATTGTTGGACTGGCCATCTTTCACCAAACATCCTTGGTGAGGACATTCACTTCTGCATCAGTGTCTACTAGTATGTCCCAGATTACGCATCTATCGATGGTAACATTAACCAATATTTCATTATCTTCTAGGGGAGCAAAGGAACTAAGAGTGTCCTATCATCGAGCATGATTTAAATGGAAATATTCACTCTACCTAGTGACTTGAGGGTGAAACTCATTTGGTCCTCAAGATTGATTCTTAAATGAAATACTTATCTGTGAAACAATATCCTCATCCAGTATGCATTTGCACAGCTCCTAAAAGTCATCATGCACCACATGTTGAGGTTTAGCTTCCCCTTGCATAGTAGCATGATGTGTTATGTATTTGTATTTTAGGAATTTAATATCTCCCTAAAGTTCTCATACTAGTGCCATCATATCTTGGAGGATGTCCTTTTGTTATTAAACATCAAGATATTTTCTTGCTCTTAGTTCTTCTCATTGCACTTTCTCGATAGGATTAGATGTTGACTTTGTCTAGCCTCCACTACGAGTGGTAATGTTTACCTATTGAACTATAGGGATACTTAGGTGTGTGAACCAATGTGTTTTATTGATTTGAATCATATTGGCACCCTTTTAATTTTGATATTTGGTGATAGCCACGTATAATTTAGGACACTCTTCATCCAGTGGTCCTTTTTATAGAAATCACACATCGAGTAGTCTAGAAAATCCCTTTGATAGTGGTCTAGAGATCCACATTTTTAATAGGTCCTAGGTGGAAAATGACCACCTCCTCATCCTCACCCTCTTCCTCATCCATGATAGCTACCACTGACCTGATTTTTTTCTATACAGGTTTGCCACCTGCCACGTGCTCGAGCTTCATAGATGTCACTAATCAAATGGTAGTCGTTAGTGTCATGAGTATAAGCATCATAGATATTGAAATAGTTAGACACCTTAGTGTGTGTATCCTATTTTATAAGAGGATAAGAGCATACATCATGTTCCTCATGACAAATTTCACTCATCTATTTAAGTAACACATAGATGTTCTTGTGAAAGCACTTGCTTTGTGTATGTCCTTTACATTTGTAGTCTACGCACAAAGCACCATTACATGTAACATGTGCATTGTTTCATATCAAATTCTCTAGTTATGGTTCCATTGAAGCTATTTAGGCCTCCATGAAAAGACTGATCCTAGTATCAATGCCTCCAACCACCTCGACATAGAAAGCAGCTTCTAACACCTCACATGAGTTAGTGAAAGTTCATTGAGACAATGTTCATTAAAAGGGTAGTAATAATCCTCCCAAAAACCATTGTGCATGTTGAGCAGAATTAATCTCAAATAACATATTAAATAGCAAGGTCTTAAACCTTGCATAATAATCACACACACTCTCAGTAAGTCCTTACTTTATGTCCTTCAGTACTGCTATGCTTTATTGCTCAAATTCAAAAATGTCAAACTCCTGAAGGAAGGTTGTCTTAAGTTGATCATAGTTGATCATTGCTTGCTGAGGTTCAAATTTTTTATACCATTTATGCATGCACTCCAAAAGCATAGTTATAAACTATGTGACCTTATGATCAGAGGAGGTAATACCTCATGCCCTCCAAATCAATTTACATTTGTGGACATGCTTAGCTGCATTCTCCATACCTTGATATTCTGGTAAGTGCAGTGTCATTTCATAATACACTATAGATGGTTGAGGTTCTTGAATGGGTAGTTTTTGGGAACCTCCAACCCTAATCCCTTTAGGACGAGGTTCTCTACCTCTTATACCACCTCTAGTCCACCTCCAGTGCCTCTTATAGTAGTGTTTGTGATATGAGGTGTGTTAGTTGGTTGATTACTCAAATGGTGGCCTTTATTCTATCCTTGTAAGCCTGGTCTACCAGGCATCCCAAGTTGTACCATGGAATTCCATTAAATAGGGAAATTAAGTGTTAATTCTAAATGAGCATCAAAAGACTCAGCTTCAATATCCCTTACTAGTTAGTCTTTGATTCCAAACTATCTATATCCCAATTACATATGTGTACTTTATTTGACTTAAAATCATGAGCATGCACTATGGTGGGCGAGCCTAGTTGGTTTAGGCTTGATTACGCAGTTCATGTCATCCAACTTGTTTCTCCTTTGTAGGATAGAAGTGGCATAGAACACAACTCAAAAGTGATGGGGTCCTCATGTGTTTCCACTTCTCTACAACTACTAATAACACTCCTAAAGTTTTTCTGATCTCTTCCCATGTTGTTGACTCTTATAATCCTCTATCAAGCTTCATCACACTTCCATTTCCATAATGCATGTTAGCTGACTACCATTCTGAACGCATAATCTTATACCAACTCCTCTTCTTCCCATCCAAATGTGACGTGCATACACAAGAGGATTTAGCTCCCCATTGGTATAGTTTCAAGTCCAAGATCAAAAAATAGCTTCTTGATTTCAAAAGAAAAAAACCTAATATAACAACCATGTGATTCTTGAAGGAACTAGAATTTGGCTTATTCAAGACATGAATAGATAGTTATAGTGTACTCCATAATGTAGCTATTTAGAACTCCTTTCCACCAAAATTTGACTACTCATGTCCACAGAGCTCCAAGTCTTTCTAAATCTCTTTGCCATTTTAGCATCCAAGACTGTCTCCTTACAATATTCCTTTATCATCCTTGAGCATATGCTGACAACCAAGTATTTAAATGAACCAGGACCTCCAAAAATAAGGTTGTATATAATGCACTGTAGAGGTTCTTCTCTACCCACTACCAAGTAGAGATTCCTAGCTCAAGGTAGAAAATTGCAAAGTTATCTTCAACACTAGTAATCCATTCTTCTATATTATCAAGAGTGATACGCTCAAACATTTTCCATGATTGTGCTTCAATTGCTTTGGGTCCTAACAATGGAACCAAATGTTAGGTTTTCTTTGATAATTCTAGCTTTGGTGTTGAAGTCTAGCCCAACGAGTTAGCACATTGGTCCTTTCACACAAGATTTAAGTCTTGCATGCTCACCTAAAGTACATAGCAAAAGACCATTTCCCATAGGTTTTATTATGTAGAGTTAATAACTTATTCATATCCTTCTCTTTATGAAAACTAAATAGATATTATATAAATGCATAGATAGACTACCTTGATCCTTTGAGTTATAGGTTTGATTAATAACACTATGTAGAATATTGTCATCTTATATTATCATCGGTTACTTAGAAAAGAAAAGAAAGATAGGGTAGAACTCATATGTAATTCTAATCACCCTACTCAACTCGCACACCACCATTCATCATAAACACAAGAAGTTGATAAAACTAGCTATTTCCTAAATTAAGCTTAATCATCAAAAAGGTAAAAGTTCAACCTAATTTTCATCCCCATAATAATTTAAAATAGGGATATTTATATTTATTTTGCCTTGACCAAGTGTTTATAATCATTAATTTCATGAAGAATTGGCCAATGAAATCTCTACAGACTAAGATTTATGGCACTCAATAATTAGTTCTTCCTAAGGACCCGAGCCTTTGTGCCCCCTATATCTTCACTCTATGTTATATATGTGTTTCCATGTGTTCCTCTCCTTATGGGATGGTGTAAAACTTCCTATCAATAGGGTCGACGTGACCCATAAAAACTCTTATTTTAACTTCTCCCACTTCCCATGTGTTCCCCTAGTCTTTTTCTTCTATGTTGAGTCATATGTCCTTAGGTTCCTCATGACTCATTCCCCTCTGACTAGGTCCTCTCACGTCGGTTCCTTCCTACCATTATCCTCTTGCACCCTGTAGGTTCCATGCCACAGTGATTTTACACCTAATTAGCTATGCACCATGGTCCTTTTGTGTTATGGTCCTTTAGCACTATACCAATTTCATGCCAAAATTTGGACAACACTTAGCCAAAATTTTGGGGCCAACACATAGTGTGTTGTGATGTCATTTGCATTAGATAGTTATTTACACATGGTTGATAGCATAGTTTAAATGGTTATATAGATTTCATCTTACGTGATTTATGTGTGTGAAAATTAATGCTTTTAGAAATGTGATTTGCATAATTAAATTAAATTTGAGTTTATGGATTTATGAATCAATCCTTAAGTCATTTGAAGTGCTAATTTAATTAGCAAATATATGGATTCTTGAAATTAAAAATTCTTAAAATAAATTAAAAGGGAAGAAAAAGAAAAATAAATAATATATAAAGAGAAATGGAAAGGTTTAAATTTAGGGGGAAAAAGAGGAATATACGAATAAAAAAATAATAAATAATAAAGAAAAAGGAAAAAAAATAAGAAAAAGGGAAAAAATATAAAAAGAAAGGAAAGCTACACCCTTTTTCATGGGAAGAGAATTAGAAATCAAGGGATGCTGTGAGAGAAGAAGGAAGACAAGGAATCAAGTAGAAGAAAAGCAAAGCAAGACTAGGTAGGCACCATTGCTCTTGTAAATACTTTAATTTTTGTGTGTTTATTTTTATATGGTACAAACTGTGTGGTGAAAATAATAGTTTGAGAGGTGTTAGTTAACCATTTATCATTGAGTTATATTGGATAATAATATAGTACTAGGCATTTTAAAATAAAGATATGTATATACTAGACAGCTTCAAACCATATATATTTATAGAGGCATCAATTTGCATTTAATATATTTATATATGACCGATCTGTAAAACTATATATATATATATATATAAAGAAGGATCAATTTTCGTTCAACGGGTCGACTTGTATTGAGTTGTATATGTATATATATATATATATATATATATATATATATATATATATATATATATATATATATATATATATATATATATATATATGAGTTGAGTCAAAATACCTAAGTTACCATGTACAATGAACTAAAAATTAAAATAGTGACCTATGGGATATATATGGAACTAAGATTATATAGCGATCTACATTTCTAAGTAAAATGTTTTAATTGAATCGAGACACTTGTTTTTAGTGCATGTGGACTACCTTTACATATAGGGCATAACTATTGATCTATGTTATTCACAACATATCAAACTTAGTGAATATGCTATTGATTTCTATAAAATAAAATAAAATAATGATTTACTAGGAGACCACCAAACTTCAACCAGTTATATAGTGATCTCCAATCTCCGTGTGTAAAGTTAAAAAACAATGATTTAGACAAAATCCTTTATGTGCAGTGATATTCTAGTTAAACTAGTGGCCTGTTATAGTAGTGGCATACTAGAGTTAATCATTAAGATAGAAAACAAATACTACTTATGAGTAGATTACACAATGTATGTATAGTGAATATTGGAAACTGACGACTTGTAAACACAACCATCGATAGATTGCATAATTCACTTTTGATTTGCATTTATATATCTCTATTATGAGATATTATGGACTCTTTTATATCCAATACCATAGATTTATAATAAAAATATTTATTTTGATCAAATATTGTATGTATTATGTAACCCAAACAATGACTATGAGATCTCCATAATTGGACATAGATGTCTAAGCGCCATATCCGTTGGTCATTCTTATATATTCCCCTTATCACAGTTTTTAACTACTATATAAGATAAAGTCATGGATTCTTATATATGTGTCTTTTTATTGTGATATGAATGATTAAAAAAACTGGATGTATGAAATGTGTGTGGTAATAATTGGTTTTTGGCACCGAAGTTTGTCCAAAGTCTCCTCTCGCTCCTTTGTTAAAATCATCCTCTTTGTGATCCTCTGCTTGGATATTTAGAAAAGAGTATGATTCTCCATATGTTACATATACTCTCCTTTGTCCAAGGTAAAACAATTATTTTATCTATCTTTAAATGTTTAGATGGTAGTGGCTATTCATGTTAAAACTATTATTTCCCATGAATACAATTATTTGTTCCTTAATATTATGAAAATATCTATATGTTTAGTAATTACTTGTCAATAATTTTATATTGGCCAAGTAATTATTTGAGAACCGTAAAAAAACTATTGATATCTTTAAAACATATTCACATATGTTTTTGACCATGTATTTATACATAAAGGAAACATTTCCATTTGATGATTTAGGAGTTATTAGAAGATTATAATGTATATGGGTGTATCGGGCTGCATACTTCTAAGTTTGTTGACAAACATAAAATAATTGGTCACGAGATCCCAAGAGCTAAGAACCCATGTCAACATAAATATAGACTCCTAACCAAGTGTATAAATGTAAGGTCATATTCAAATAAAACATAATATAGGACTTTTGATTCTTGAAAGATAATTAGTTATTTGAATAGAAGCTTATGTTTTCATTGATTTATAACTACTTTATTATGACTGGTTGTGGTATTTAGTAGTTGTGTTTAAGAACACTGGACCATGATAATATAGGTTATCATAGGGTGCATTATATTTGGAAGCTACTTATAGTAATTAGACAATTATCGTTAAATATATATTATACATGAATGGTATATACTGTAGTTATTATTTTTATTATTTATGCAATAGATAATATTATGAGGTTCATTCATATGTTTGATGGAATAAAAGTATGTATTTAGATTATTCTTGTGCTTAAAATAATATATTATTTCTATTAGAATGTAATATATAAAAATCGATTTATTATACTATCGCATTGTTGATATGGAGTAAGTAGTGAAATATACTTCACTATCTTACTAGCATCACAATCTCAGATGAAGATAATTCGATCAAGTGGTGTGTATGAATTTGATTGATAATTTAGATCATTATTTATTGAAAACTTTGATCAAATTAATGTTAGTGAGACATTGTCATTTCATGAGTATGATTTACATGTTTGTATGATATTTTGAGTAGAATAGGTTTTTTTAAGATACATTACATGTTTAGTTTTAGAGATCATACAACACATGGATACTAGTTTATCTCTATGGATTCTCGTGCCATCACTTTCTACTCATCCATGAAGGGAGGGCCATTCCCTGATGGCATTTATGTATGGGATTATTGGTCTATGATTGGTGTGAAAAATCACTTGGATGATGCTCTCCCTCCCCATAATAGTACTTACATGGAGATGACCCCTGAGATTGCTACAGATAATAGATTCCACATAACTTATGCTCCATGGAGCCAAGTATCTTATATATCTACATTGTATTGTATTTATTATTGAAAAAATTTCATGAAGAACTATAATTAACTAATTATTGTACATTAACAATAGTGGTTGTAGGCATGTACTAGCAGTGGTTGGTTATTTGTAATTACTTTCTATATTTGGTTCTGATATGTTTCTTAAGATGATAGTGATCAATGATATATGATGTAGCATGTTTCATTTATAGTTATTATACTTTGAGTATTATATATGATCGTTGATTAGATTCTTTTGGTGTAATATAATTAAATTATATTTTGATTTAAATTTTCAAAAAACTCATGTATTTCTAGGTAGATCCTAGTGGGGTGTTACATGTGGTATCAACAAGTTACTATGTCATCTACAAGTCAAGGTAGTCTCAAGAAAAGCATCAGTGTTGTACTTTTTTATGTAGAGACTTGATTTCAATAAATAGCATCAATAACACTTCAAACAATTCCATGAAATGTAGGTTAATATCTGAGATGGGTTTAAGCTTTAAATATTTCCAGGATCAACCAAAGAACACTAAAATGAATTATTTCCTTCTAATGGGAATTAAACTCTTGAATGATTAAAAAAATGAAGAAATTACTCATTATGGATCAAGTTCTAAGCACTCAAATGAAGAACCTCATTAAAAATCCTCAAGATTTGTGAAAGCCTTAAGTCCTAGTAAAAAAGAGGGAAATTCTTCCAATCCACAAGAAAATAATACAAATGCACGACTTGATGAGTGTAGTGAAAAACGTTTAAGCTTGCAAGAAAATACTAGTTATGTTTTTATAATTGGTGTAGACAAGAATACAATAATTGAAAAAAACCAAGTCAAGTATTTTCACTTGTTGTTGTTATAACTTTGTCTACCTAGTGCTATCGAAACATAATCTTTGAGGATTTTCAATGGTGGAATAAGATTCCACCACCTGGTGGTTATCAGTGTGTTTTTTACATTCATATGGCCTCCCATGATAGAGACATGGTCTTTTCCACTCTAATTTTATGTGCATATATGTAGTTTATATTAATGATGATACTATATACGATTTATTTGGAAAGAAAGCCTTCCTACCCATCATGGTTACTCTTAAATTTTATTAGTCTATTATATGTTTTTGGTGTTAGGATCACATTAAGTATAAATTTGTATTGAGTGGATTTTTCAACATCCCATTCTATGCACCTTGCTCATAGGAGTTGTTGCATGTGCATCCTTCATTCAATGATGTTTTCCATGTGATTAGGCACATCACCTATATGGTGGGTCAAAGGTACCTATGAAAGTGTAGTCATTACTCTAAGCATTTTTATATTTTTGTTTGTTAGTGTAATTTTAGACACCCAATTTTGCTCACAACTGGCTTCCGATCAGAATTTAGACTGATTTCTACCAAACATAACAAATTAAGCTTAGAAATCACTGAATCTCCCAAATTTGGCCATGCATCATTTATCAATCCTTAGTATGATTTTGAGGCATCCCTATTTGGAATATTATCCCATATGTAACAATAACCTCTCACGTATTCATCCTCAATCACTTTGTGGCATAACAACTGTCAATTTGGCCTATGGACCTATTAAGTGGGGCACTTGAAAAAATCTTGAAAGAGCTAAAATGCTAATCAAATTGAATCATATAATTAAATAAGATTAAATACTTAGTTGAATTATCCATTTTCAATTAATGAATATCTAAAATTAAAATTCTAAAAATTAAAATATCAAGTCTTTCATCATTGCCTTTATGAGTTCTTAAGCTCTTCCAAAATATCTAATTTGAGAGCCATGCCTAATAATTGAAGATCATAATTACTTGACAACTTTTGACTCAACTAGAGTTAGTCTCAACTCACCTAAGGGTTAGTTTGAACACATTTCATGCTTAATCTCAACCTTAACTCACCTTGGGTGAGAGTTAATTCTTGAGGTTATAAATACAAGGCCATACCTATTGATTTTTAAGCTATTTTGAGGCAAAGTTATTATGTGCAAATATATTCAACAAGCTCACTTGGTGTAAAGTTATTATGCCTAAATGTCTTCAAAGTATTTGAAAGTGTAGTGTTATAATGCCAATTTGGAGAGAGAAGCTTCATGAAATTAGTGTTACCAAGCCAAGTAACAAAAACAAGGTGTTATGGAAAAGCTAAGCCAATAGAAGCTCTATTGATCAAGATTTCTTGATGCACAAACTAAGCAAGCTATTCAACAAGCCATTTGGATCCCCAAGAAAGGTAAAAGAAGGTTTTCTTTTATGTTTTAGTTGTGTTTCATATGCATGCTTGTTACCTATGTTCTCCCTAGTGTTTGGGCTAGAGGTATTAGAATTTATTGTGTTTATTTGAGTTTTATTTCTTAGACTAACACAAGACTAACCTCCCCTCTACGTATTCCTTGTTCACATGTTAGCATGCCCAATGAGACTAGATGATCTCGTATGGCCAAGGAGATTGATATGTTGGTTTTAGTTTTGCTAATGGATGCATAAAAATCTTCAATTTTTAAGTTTTAACTTTCTTTTTTACATCTTTCTATTTTAATCAAGTTAAAAGTTGTAAGGATCAATGTCAATTTTTGGTCATAGGTTATAGAGATCAATGTTGATTTTCGAGATTGATGCCAATTATAAGAATCAACCATGATCTTTGTGTGAAAAATAGAGCATGGTAGGGAACATGGCTAACAATGGTTTTTATTGATTTTCCTTGTCTTTAATTTGTGTTTAATGATCTGCATGTTGGTTGTCTAACCCATTTATTAAAGAATCTGGGAGTTGTTTTGGATTTAAGCTCATTTTATTAACCATTTTTCCTTTAAAATAGAATTTTTTTGGTGTGTTTTGCAAGAAATATCAATGATCTGCCTAATCGATGTCGATCTCTATGGATCGACATTGATCTCCATAGATCGATGATGACCGGTCTCTGAGACAAAAAAATCAAAAAACCTGAGAGCTAATTTTAAAATGTTGTTTTCTCACTTAAATTTGGGTTTATAAGTAGACAACCCCTTTAATAATTTGAAAGTTCTAAGGTGGAAAGAGAAAAATTTAAGCATGTTTAAATCTTACACACATTATATTTTGTGCTTAAAATATACATATTTATTTTCTTCTCTTAATTATTTTTGAAGTTTTTACAATTATCAACAACATGCCAAGGTTCTCAAATTTCACAACATATTTCATTTTGGTGCTATAAAATTAAAATATCACTTTAGTTACATACTCATAAGAGTTTTTGTTTTTATGCTTGTTAGTTGAAGTGTTTGTTTAGCAAAATACGTGTTGTGTATATGCTCTTCTCCCATCCCCTTTAGGGAATTTGGGTGATAAAAAATCTCACTCTTTGCATTTGTCACTTTATCCCAAAAGCATGGAATAAAAGTCATTATGGCCCTTCACAAAATGACCCTAAAGTCCTTCCACTTATCTTTATTTCATGCATTTTGTCTTGTGGTTGGGAGTTCATCACCTCCTCACAAGTTCTCTAGGGAAGTGTTGACCCAAGAATTCATCTTATGGCATCATTTCAACCCCACTCCATGGTGGGGTATATAAATTTAGGTTAACCCACTAGGACGTTTGTTTTGAGTGGTTAAAATAAGCTCCATTAGTGGTACTCAACCTCAGAATGAAGGGGCAACTTGAACATTGCACTACACTAAGCAATTGATGGATGTAGTGGTTGTAAAAAAGATAAGACCTTTTCACAACAAGTCAGTTGACATAAATCCAAATAGTGTGATTGTGACCTAGTTTTTGCCACACATATGTGACCATTTAGAAATGAACAAAAATTACTGGTGTAGACAACCCCACTTGTTATGGACATACTGTTGATGTAGGGAAAGTAGCCCGAAGTTCCATGTCATCGTACAAACTCTTGAGATAAGAGGGGGTCTAAAAACCTTACTTTTTATGTGCTTTTATTTTTTGGATTAACAACTTAAAATCCTCTTAAGAGCAAATTTATAGATGGAATTCAACAGTTTAATGAAATTTTGTCAATTTTAGGATTTAGGACATTACACTTGAGTGTTTTTGTCACCTTGTCTTTTTTTATTGCATGGTCTTGAGTCAAAACTATTTATTTATCATACCATGTCAAAAATGACTCTTGTTTATAAATCACTCATATATTTAAAGAGGTGTAATGCCATCTATTTGACATCACATCTTTTTCCTTAATTTTTTGGTCAAACCATTTTTTGTGTGTCACTTGTTAGAAAAGGGTATCGTTATGCTACCCAAATCATTCTAAGTCTTGTGTCTTAAACTCTTGAAAAAAACCATTGATCATAACTTTAGAGCATGATAATGTCATTATGTTGCTGAAACTATTTCAAATACTTATTGCCTTGTGTCCGAAATTCCAATTTCAAAAACAAAACCATGTGTGCCTTTTTTGGATCTATGCCTAGTATTGTCATGTTGTTCATTTTTGTCTAACTTGTTGTCTATTTTGAAAAGCCTAGTCTTCTAAGTTGAGTTCAAAATTAGCCTTGACAAGTTTAAATCCAAACATTGATTGATTTCTTCCTTGACCTCATGTACTTTTGGCTTAGACATCAATATTTCACTTTTGGGTTATGTAACTTAGCCTAATTCCTTGCTCAATTTAAAGACTATTTTTGTGCCTAGAGTTTGGGGAAGTAGTTTATCTTCCAAATGCCTAAAGTGCCATGTATTTTTCCAAATGATCAAGTTTATGTTTAAAATCTAAATTCTTAGTTTGTGTCAAAATGCTTCAAATTTGTTATATTAAATATCTTTCTCTTTAGACCTCATTCTGTTTAAAAGTATAGCTTTTGTGCCTTTTCCAAAAGACCTAGCAATACCTATTTTGTGCCTTGTTTTCCAAAAGACCTAACAACCCTTGTTTCTTTAGACCTAGTTTAGACTTATTTGAAATACTTCATACCTAAGTTTTCCATTTAAGTTTTATTTCATTCACTTGACCTTTTTTTGTAAGACATTTGATGTTAAACTATTTTATGCCAATTTTTTAGCACTAACCATTTTGGAGATACAACTCCATTCCTTAAACCAAGTTAGACTAAGTTTGGACCATTTTTCCTTTGGACCTTATTTTTAGAGTTTGTAGAACTCTAGGCCTTTTTGTGAAAAGATCATTATTAACTTGGATGTCTTGTTACACTCATAGTAGATCCTTATACAATCTAGGTAATGATAATGTGGTCACACAAGATGAGTTTGTTCAAGACCACTACAGTGATGATGTAGTTTGTGAGATGGATCCTTATCCTTCTTATAATACTCAATCTAGGGAACAAATCCAAGACCCTTCAGCATAGTATTCAGTGATACCTTTGATGGGTCGATTAATGTACCAAGTTCATCCTTTCAATGCTAATAGTACCCGATCCCCTACCTATAACATCAATCCTCCTTCAGATTATACAAGAAAATAAGCTACATAGCTTTCAAGGATTACCATTCTATGTCCTCATTCTTTGACTCATGATAACAACCAATCTTTTTAATGCCTTGTCATTACCATTCCATGCCCTTCCAAGTATGGTAGCTCATTATGTAAATAAGGTTGTGCAGTTATGACTAGATAGGTCACAGTTACCATCATAGACCAATAATAGTCTTTGTTAATCCCATCTTAGATAAGCTTATTCACAAAGAAGTTATTATCCAACCAATGATCATTTCTCATCTAGTGCCTACCTTCCCCCACTTTAGAAAACCCATGCCAACCTTTGAGCCACAATAGAGCCAATCACTACCTGTCTAATAGATCCAATCATTCAAAGACCAAGATGTGTTCAAAATTGATAAATTACAACTACTTGTAAACCAAATCCAAGAGAACCAACCAATATGTGATGTTTTTATTGAAACATCTATTTGTGATGAGTCAATTTGTGATGCATCACCTTTCGATCCTTTCTCTATTATCAAGGAGTCTCACTCTAACAAGCCAGTCTTTGCTGAGTCATGTCTTAATGATTATAACTACCTTTGGAAAAATCATTATCTCAACCATTGTCCTATTTTTAAAGAGCCTCCCTTTGACAAGTTAGTCTCTATGGAGTTGTCTCTTGACCTTTTCCCCCTTGTTGAGGAGTCTCAATTTGACAAACCAGTCTTTGTGGAGTCTTTAGATGAATCTATTTTTGAAGATCCCATTATGCCATCACAGGGCATTACTTATCTAATGAAAAACATTCAACAAGACATCATTATAGAAACATTCACACTAGATGAATAATCAATATTGAAGTTAGGTTCTATTCCTGAACCGATATCAAATTTAGCATCAGAAGAAAAATTAACGTCAGTCTCAACATCGGATTCAAAGTCCTTTGAGTTAGAATCAGCTTCAGAATCAGAATAGATTCATATTTATTACAACATTGGTTTCACATGCCTTACAAATTAATTTGAATACATTTATGATCCTTCCATAATTATTGAGGATGATTACTTCAGCATCGATACAAGTTCTAGTATCTTATATGAGGATTATGTTTCCTCTTTCCATCCCATTACCATTACACATGCCATTAACAATAACCAACCTATCAATTATATTGACATTCCACCTCTTACAAGTGTCAATTAGGACAAACATTGTCATACCTTATTGAAATGCATCCATGGCAACATATCAGTTGAAGAATATCAAGGGGAGCAAGATCACATTCATGAAGAAGAAGAACAATCTCCTAGTGAAACCTTTTTGGAAGTGCTAGTGGGGAATTAGAGCCTATATTCATCATCCTTATTTGAGGTGATAGAAGACAATCAGGTCAAATGTCTACATTTCTTAGTGAAACCTTCTCTGAAGTGTTATGGGACAATCAAGACAACTTTATTGGTGAAAACCTTTTCAAGGCACCAATATCATAGCATAATAGTTTTTCACTACTTGATGAAGACATTATTAAAGATAACATCAATGCAACTTCCAATCTACAACATAATCAGATGGTAGATATTCTCATGCCTAAATAATAGAAAAATACGGTGGTCCTATCAAGAGCATATTCATAAGCCTTTAGCCCTACCACAACCAAAATTATGTCAAATCTAGAATCAACAACATTATGTGTTCCTAAAAATCCCAATCTTCATTTGTTGCCCAACCATTATACATTCCATTATGTTCCATATTTCTATTTATAAATCAGACCTATCAACCAATACTTATTCATATTTACCATCCTTGGTCGTACTTTCTTTTTCAAAGGCTATGAAGACATCTTATCTCAAAGTTTAAAGGAAACATAATCAATGACCAACGAAGATCACAACATTATTAGAGTCCAAATCTATAGTATGTTCTTGATAGAGAAGTTATTTAGAAGAGGGGTGGGCTAGTAATTTAAACATGATTGACTATTTTGATTATATCATATGTTTATTAGGATGTGCATCTCCACATCAATAAGAACATCATAATCATTTGCCTTTCCATTTATCTTCTCATTTTCATTTTCCATTTGCCTTGCCATTCTTTCATACCCTACCATTTACCTTACCTTATCACTTGGGGGCAACCCTATTACTATTTTATCCAATTTTCATAACATCACCATCCTTATACTATTCCATAACTTGTACCATTCTACCATACCTTCATTATTGACCAAACTTGTTTTTACCCTCCCTACCAAACCCCTTTTGGCCTGGTTTCGTTCAATTGGTTCTTCGGCCACTTTGAAAGAGAGGATTCAAATAAATTTTTAGTAGTTGATTCATTATTCTATATAGGTTCCATATTTTGGATTAGTATGATAGTGGTTTGGTAGTTTCATCATTCATTTCTTATTTCATTTCATTCTAAGTATTCTTGATTATAACTGCTTATGGGCAAATCAATGTATCTCGCTCTATGCTATTAATTATAACCACCTTTGGGAAAATTAGTATCATTAACCTATGATATTATTTTATAATTATAACCACCTATGGGAAAATTAGGAACAACACCTTTATCATGCCTTGAAGTCCCACCTTGCCATTCCTATGACATATTATGCCATTTGCCTAATTTGAGAACTTACATCTAATTAGTGAGATTATTTTGCTATAAAGCAGAACTATAATGACTTGAGGTCCTAATAAGACTATGTAGACAATGCTTGATTCACATTGAGTTCAAATCAGTCACCCTTTTCCATGCTCTCACCATTTTGTGAGCAATTTTAAGTTTGAATGCTCTTTCATTTTGAGTTGAACCATTTAGCATCTCATAATTCTCAATCAAGTTGAGATGCTTAGAAAACTCCAAAAACATATACAAAATCTCTATAAAATCCTAAAAATTACCAAGTTTACCACTTCTTTCCCTTAAGAATTCTCGATGCCCTAGCTATTTCACAAGAAACCATTTGTCATTTAGTTTCCCAATTCTTATTAGCCTAAGCCTTATGCTTTTGTCAATTTGAGAGTTTTCATATTTCACATTATGTATTCAATTTTGATACATTAATGGCCACTAGGCTTCATTTATATGTTCTCACCATTTTGTGAGAACATTCACATACTCCTCTACCTCATTAATAATGTTTTCTTGATCATCACTTTTATTCTATCCCATCTCTTAAGAGAACTACATTTGACCTAAAGTTTAGATTGGACCTTGCATCCATGGAACTATGTAGGTAGAGTCCACTTACCTAGTGCATATGGAGTCATCTCGGCTACCTATTTATTTTCTTATGTTTCTCCCCATTTTTTTTTTTTGTATCCATGTCTCCTATAGCCTAGGGGCAATATTTGTTCTTTCATTTGTGTCATTGTGTCATTTACACTCACATTATGATTAACAATTATTGTAATTATTTCCTTTTTCTCTCATTGTTTTATTTTATTTTATGCCTTTTATTTCTTAATACTTTATCTTTATGTTTGTTTGTTTATTTTATTTCATTAATGTGCCTTGACTTAGTATATCTGTGTTTATTGGGTGATTCCTTGCACATCGTATTTAAGTCCATCCATATTCATACGTCAACATTGTCATTATGGTTTTTATCATTGGTGGATTATTTTCAATTATTTATTGGATTGGGAGTTAGTCCCCATGCATATTTTGGCTACATCATCATGGTCTTTTATATAGTTATGCATACCGTCACGTGCTATAGCAAAAAATTAGCTCAGGAAATCTTACAAGCAATGGTTCTATAGAAACCTCTCTTGGATCACCTTGGCAAATCCTACCACCCTGCTTGATCAATTTAACCCATTGACCATTATGGTTATATCCATACTAATAAGTATGAGCATATTTGAATTGGTAGGTACAATAAAATCTTCCACATTGATCAATTATTCTATTCTATTACTCATTCTATTTTCTCTCACTTCTAGGTGAACTACATTGGCTTGAGGTCTATTTTGACTATGTAAATAGTGCTTGGATACATGATGTATATCAGGTTAGCTCACCCATCTTTATTCTTCCAATCATCTCTTTCATCACTTTTTGCATCCTCATGTCCCTATTTTTTTGTGGCTTCTTCAGTCATCAGACCATCTCATCTACATTTATGCCCCCTCATCTTTAATCTGTATGATAGGTTATATCCTTGAATTATGATTTCCAATCTACCCTACTAGGGCATAATCAAAAAATCATTATTTTGACTCATATATCCTACTGGGGCATGTGCCAGTGCCACTGATTATAATCAGCATTGGATAACTCAGTGTCTCAATATTTGTTACTGGTTATAATTGCCTTTGGGAAAAGTAGAACTCTTTTAAATCGATGTGTGCAAGTATTATCTTGATTGGATTAATCTCACACATGGATTAATTTCATTCTTCTTCTTACTTCTATTTGAGGGACCGTCTATCAATCGTATGTGTCGGACACTCCTTCGAGAGGGCATCATTATAGGCTTCCCAAACATTGTTTGGAGATTCCTCTTTAATCATTATCTTCTTTCCTTCTTAATGGCATGTTTCATTCTTTGAGAAGATGTTACTGTGCCTATAGCTCGCAACACCTTCCCAAATAGGGGCAAATTGTTGACACCTAATTTCAGCCATAACTGGCTTTCGATCAGACTTCATACTGATTTCTCCTAAACATTACAAATTAAGCCTAAAAATAATTAAATATCTCAAATGTGGTTTTGCATCATTCATCAATACTCATAATTATGTTGAGGTATCCCTATATAGGATACTAGCCTGCATGAAATAATAACCACTCATGAATTCATCCTCAATCATCTTGTGATATAACAACTATTAGTTTAGCCTATGGATCCATTAAGTGGGGCACTTGAATAAATATTGAAAGAGCTAAAATGCTAATCAAATTAAATCATCTAATTAAACAAGATTAAATGTTTAGTTGAATTATCTATTTGTAATTAATGAATATTTAAAAATGAAAATTTCAAAAGTCAAAATATCAAATCTTTCATCATTGTTTTTATGAGTTGTCAAGCTCTTCCAAATTATCTCAAAATATATGATTTGAGAGTCATGCCTAATAATTAAAAATCATAATTACATGATAACTTTTAACTCAATTGGAGTTAGTCTCAACTCACCTAGGATTAGTTTTAACCCATTCCATGTTTAAACTAAACCTTAACTCACCTTGAGTGAGAGTTAATTCTTGAGGCTATAAATAAAGGCCATACCTATTGATTTATATACTAAATTTTGTGCAAAATTATTATGAACAAATATCTTCAACAAGCTCTCTTGGTGTAAAGTTATTTTGCCTAAATGTCTTCAAAGCCTTTGAAAGTGTAGTGATATACTGCCAATTTGGAGAGAGAAGCTTCATGCAAGTGGTGTTACCAATCCAAGCAATAAATCCAAGGTGTGAAGGAAAGGTGAAGCCAAAAAAATATCAATTGATCAATATTTATTGATGCACAAGTTGGGCAAGCCATTCAACAAGCCATTTGGAGCCCCAAGGAAGGTAAAAAAAGGTTTTATTTATGTTTTAGTTGTATTTCATATGCATGTTTGTTACCTATGCTCTCTCTAGTGTCTAGGCTAGAGGTATTAGGATTTTAATGTGTTTATTTGAGTTTTATTTCTTGGACTAACACAAGACTAACCTCCCCTCTACTTATTCCTTGTTCACAGTAATAAGTGATTAGAGACAATCATTGCAGTATACAAATTTATATAAGAAGAAAAAGAATATATTTTCACAAATGTGTGGGATGGCTTTAAAAATAGTTTAATCACTATTGTTGGCATGAGAATCGAATGGGGTAAATTGATGGAAATCATAACTGAAAGAGGTGGAGATAAAAAAACCATTGTAAGTTAAGCATAACAGTGTTGCAACACTTATTGGGATGAATGGATTTATGAGTTTCCAAAAAAAAATAGAGCATTTAAGAATGAGGACGATTTCCTATACTTGAAGCTCACTTTATGTGATTCTAACTCAGTCGTCACAGAATTGGAGAGGAAATAAAATGAAGATTTAGAGAATATTATCATTCATAAAAAAGGGAATTTGGCTTTAGGTTTGTTGAATATTCCCTTTCCACTTAGGTGGCCCTTGCATTTCCTTAGGCATAAGATATATATATATATATATATATATATATATATATATATATATATATATATATATATGAAGTTTTTCTTAGAATCGTCATATTTATCTCCTAGTGATCTCTATAATTTTCTACTATGCCTTTGTATACTAACATATTACAAAGATCAATGAAATTTCTTGACATAATTGAAAAAGAGGAAATTGGTTCAAAATATGCTACAGGGAACACAATACAGAAGATCGATAATGTACCAAGCTGTAAGTAGAATATTTCATGTGATCAAAATGAAGTATTGAACAGAGACAAAGTCATTGAGTCATTTGGTCAAAAAAATTCATGTCCACTCTTGAGCATGTTACTACCACATGGAGAGGTTGACACACCTCCACTTAGCAACAAATTTCATTTAACATTCTATCAAAGCCATTGGTGTGTTTTTGTGTAATTGACAATTGAAAAGAAGAATGGGTTGATGGCAGTGGTGAATTGGACACAAATTTTCTCAAAGTCATTTTCTCAAATAGTTCATAAGCATCGAACTAAAAGTTCCAATGAGGCATTCTCTCAAATGATTCACATGTTCTAAGAACAGGTGGATGGTAGCTAGATATGCAAGGATAAAGCTCAATCTTGTAGACTATACACAGTTTACATGCAAAATTTACATAGTTTACATGCAAAATTAGGGAGATTTGTCTTCAAAATAAGGTGTTTGAGTATGTAGATGACAAAATTTTCAAGCATGGATTTGGCCTGATAGCTCATGTTCATTCTCATATAATTGGGATAGGTGAACTGGCTACCAGTTGGTTGAATCATCAATGGAAAGCAATGGTGTTTTGATCAGGTTAGATGAGACACATGTCACCAATATTTTCTGGAGTTCTCCTACATTCTGCAAGGAATGCGGTCCCACAGTTGGAGCTAGTTGTTATAGTAAAATTTGTTTGTCTAGATTTTACTACCCCATTTTTATGTTTTCCTATCATTTTTTGTCTATTGTCTTGTTTTTTGTAATATTTTACATGACTCTATGCCCAATGGATAAGGCATCATCTTTTATTTTCTCAAAGGTAGTTAGTTGTAAATTTAATGGTGTGGGCTTGATGAAAAACTAATGACTTAATTACATTATTAATTATTTTATAATTAAGTATTGTTAATTAAGGTCATTAAATGACTATATTCTTTTTAGTCATTAGATAGATTAATTCCTTTTATAATTGATATCTGTGTGCAAATGTAAATTGAAAAGTCCATTTGGTATATTGAATTTGCCCAAATAAGAAAGACAATTAAGAATGGACAAATAAATGATTTTTCAACTTCCTTGATGAAGGAAGTAATTGCATAAAAGAGAAAAATCTAGATTTTTTTAAGGGTTCTTTTTCTCAAGCTCTTGTAGAGAGCAAGCTACAACTTTGTGTGGAGCCATTTTATTTCTAAATTGGAGCAATGAAATGCAAGCTAGCGAGTGAGATTCTTTTGGTGTTTGTGGATTTTAATATATTCTGTTCATGAATTTTGATTTCCTATTTGTGAATAAGAAATCCATTAAAATTCTATATTTATTCGATTATGTGAAACAATGGTGTTTCCCAAACTGTGTTTTGAGAGCCCCATGTATGAATTTCCTTAATGTCCATGACTTTATGCATGTTTGATCTCAATGGAATTTTATACCAAGTGTGTAAAATTAAGTTTGTGAGGATACTTTGTAATTCCAGGGATGTCTTTTGTTCCCAAAACCCTTGTTGCTTCTATATTCATTCTTGTGTAAGACGAAGGAATTCTATCTCTGCTATTTGTTTTTGAGTTATCCCGATGGTTCTTTGTGTTTATCCCATTATGGGTTTCACTCTTTTTCCCTTTTTAGTTTTTGTTTTATTTCCTTTTGTGCTTCTCATATACAAAAACCTCTAAATTGCTCATATCATATGAGGGAATTTCTCCTCTATTACAGAGGAAAACCACCATTCTTTACGGTGATATCTTCAACTGTTGGTAAATTGGTGTCACTTCAAATTAGACAAGTCATAAATCAATAAATACCAAAAGTGCCCATTTTTCCACCAATAGAGTATATTAGGGTCTCTTTTGGTTTAATATTTTCTTTAGGTCAATTGTAGGGATGTTCTCATCAATATTGCATGGACAAAGAAGATTTTCTTCTATGACATCAATGCATAAATAAATTTTACAATAATAAATTGGAATTAGAGAAGCATTTTGTATACTATATTATGAAATTGGTGACAAAATCTACTATCTCTTTTAAAAAAATCAAATTGTATGCAAACTTTTATTCATTATAATGATAAAAATTATATGATTCTATTCATTATGTAGATGACCACAAAAACAAGGGCGCAGAGCGCCAAGTCCCTACGAGAAGGAAAAGAGGTTAAGTTTGTTGTAGGTATTGAATGCAAATTTTAAGGTAATTTTTTTTCCAGGGCATTGATCGAATAAATAATGAAAAGCTTTAACATTCTCCCCTGAGAATATAGACTAAGTTGAAAGTTTCTAGCAGCGTCCAGTTGAGACATCTCTATGTCAACAGTGTTAACCAACTCCAATACTTCAGGGGTGCTAACAAAAGGGACAAACCTAGCCAAAACATCAGTGCGATTAACCTCAAATTAGTTTAAAATTTGCGTTTTCACTACACATTACTATTTTTCCTTTCATTTCAATCCAAATTTCTCAAAATTGTCCAAAATGAGGGTTCCAATAATAAGAATACTAATATTAGGCCTATTAATAAAAAGATCCATTTGCAGGTAGTATTGTTTCGTGATAACTCACCTTTCCAAAGTGCCTTTGGTGAACCAGGGGGATCCTCCAATTTGATATTCAGGGAGTTTGAGCTTAATTAAATGCCATGCTCTTCCAATATGTTCATCAGCGCCCTGCAATTGAGTAGGAAATGGCTTTAAAAGCCCTTAAGAAAGCTTCTCTGTTTCTCCTCCACCTGAAATGAACAACTCGCCCCTGTCGGTCACAAGTTTGAACCTCACTCTCAGCAAGGTTCCAAAAATAGAATCTTTGAATCCCTTCCAATGTCTAAACATCACATGTTAAATTTAGCCAAAATACACAAAACCTAATTTATCAAAAAAAAATTAAAAAAAACTAAAAATATAGGTAAGTATGCAGCTGGTGCGCTTGGGAGAGAGTTGAAAATCAACATAGAACAGGGATGTGTCCATCTTCATTATTTCCATTTATGTACAACATCGGCATAAAACTTGAAAGTGCGCACATACAGAGGACAATAATATTAGTAGCCCAATGTTTCACTTCGTATTATAGAAAAAGATTATAACTCTTTATAGATAGCAAAGTCGTGAAGACTATGAACAATGAGTCCCACTGTGTGATCTGCACTGATCAACCGTTGGATTGCATTTTGCCGTAACTTTCCATAAACATTTTTGGCTCTGTTTTCTGCCACGAACTGCGGGTTGAGCGAGTTAAATTCAGCGAAGAGTCTCTTTGAGGCATTTTGTCAAATAATTATTTTGCCTTGTGTATGCTTCCACATTTTGCATACATATCCACAAGGGCATTTGCAACTACATCATCTAATAAAACTCCCCTTTCCCGTTGGCTTTGGTGGATGTCCATACCCTGTTTCAAAGCTCCTATTTTGGCACAGGCTGGGAGTATGGTAGCAAAGGTGAACTAATCCAGTTGGACACATGTTTGTTGCATTTGGTGAAACAGTGCCAATACCTCGTGCGGACATCCATGTCTTGTGTAAGCTGCAATTATGATATTCCATGAGAAGAGGTCTCGTTCAGACATTTGGTCAAACACTTGGGGTGCATTAACTAAACATCCGAACTTGTCATACATGCGTATAAGGGTGTTTTGCAATAGATTGTGTGGGGTAAAGTGAAATTCCATATGATTGATGAGGGAGTGGATGCTTACCCAATGAAAGGGCTTTCTTGGAAATGCAGGCCTGCAGTAGCAGAGAGTATGTGGAAGAGTGAAGAGGGGGGTTGTATGCAGAAAGTAGAATGTGTAGCGCTTCCTTCAACCGACCTGCTCTACATAATGCGGCTTTTAATATATATAAAAGCAGGTTCTGTAGCGTTGCGTAGCACCATTTGAAGCGAATAAATTTTATTGCGTCTAGAAAGCAGTGCTTGTGGCGTTTGGCGGGCTGTAATGGAGATTTCATTGTTGAAATTCTTCAAATGATGGGCCTGCCGGTGCCTGCGTTTCTCTTTTGTGTTTGTCGGGACCGATCAAAAAATTTAAAAAACGAATTCTTGAGTCTCACTAAAAGTATAAGCGCAGGATAGCTAGAAGTGGTAAGAGTATATGGTCGCTTTCCCATTCCGTTCTTCTTCTCACCCAGGATAGTTGTAATCATTAGATAATTTCTCGCTGTCGAATCTATTTTTGGCTTTTCATTCGTCTGTTTTATTTATCCATCTATAATCATATTGAAAATATATTATCTCACCATGATAATACTTTAGTGGGTTGTGATAAGTTTGATAAACATCGGTTTTGTAAGGAGACAATAATTGTTGGATTTTAATTTTTATTTAGATGTTTAAATGATTACGAGTTTTTAAAACTTTCTAGTTATATTATGAATTTAAGATTGTATTTTAAGATTGTTTTATGTAATATTTGGTATTTAGATATGTTTTTTATGATTATTTTTTGTTTGATGTAGAGACTTTTTTCATAACTATTATAGTTTTAAGATTTTAAAAGATATGAAGTAAAGTTTGACAATTTTAATTGTAAGTTTGTTTAATGAATGTAAAGTGGATGTACATCTTCATGTTAAATTGATTAAGATTTCCCTCTTTCTATGTCGGTTGTGAACCAATTTATTATGTTTAGAAATTTTTAATCAAATTAATGAATGAATAAAATGAAATTAATATTAATTTAGACTCTGTTAGGTCTGTTTTCAATCCTTGATAGAGTGAATGGATAATTACACATTGCAGGTGATACGAGATACATGTGCAAATCATTCAAATGCTTTTTTAATGATTTGCCTTATAATATTTTCTTGTATAGTGTGCGACAATATTTGATGAAGTGAAAGGATGATGATGCTTCGCGTGGATGGTATAGGGCATCAACATGATGCATTGTCATCCTCACACTTCTCAAATATTGTTCTCATGTTGAGTCATGAGTGTTTATATGAAGATCCCTACATTGTTGATTTGTTGTTAAGAAAGATGGCTTTGGCTATGTTTTGAACTTAAGAGCATGAACACTGAATGGATTATGAAAACCCTTAGTTTCACCCTGACTCTGAAATTGGGAAGTGATTTTTGAGTCTAGATGAAAAGAGGTAAACAGGTTGAATCCTATTTATTAAAAGTATTTTATTTCCTATTTTGGTTCACTGTCGAGACTTGCTTTATGTTGTTTTGAGGTAGTTTTAGTACAACTCATATACACAATATTCTCCCTTTTGTTGATGGTTCTACATCTACCTTCCTCATGAAGGGTAAGTCACTGTCAAAAATGATTTTTTTGCAACAAATATGTAAATCTTGTGGTTGTAAATAAATCCTTCAACGATGCTCTCTCTCTCTCTCCTACATAGTTCACAAAAACTGTGATAATCTTTCAGTATTTGTACACTTTATACTTTATGAAGACTTAAACTTATGTACAACAAAATAAAATATATATTGTATTATTATTTGAAAAAATGAAATCGAGTACTATCAAAATGTATATGAAGGATTAAAAATAGATTGATGTATGTAAAATTTGTAAGCTATATTTATGATATGAGCTATATTTTTATGAGATAAATTCAGATTTATATATCGCATTAAATGTAATTTATTGGATGGAATTTAATTTATTATGCTTAGTACATTATTCGATGTAAGTTAATTTATTATGCTTAGTACATATTAAGACATTGTTTGCAGTTATACTTGTAAATAGAAAATAAATTCTAAGGGTAAGTGCATGGAATTGGGGGGCCAAAAGGGGGGTCGTAGGTGGACATGTTTTTCCTAAAAAATAAGAAACCTCAATTTGTATGGATTATATGAGATACTTGCACTCAAAAGTTGAAGATGCTATAAGAACATCAATTGTAGCATTTCGAGTCTAATTTTTAAAATACTAATTTATTTTTTTAATTTTCAAGTGTAAGTAGGTCAAACATCATAAATTAGAAGAGGTACTACAATTTTTTAGAAAAATCATAGTAGATAGCCTGATGTGCATCCCATCATTTTTTAGCATCGTTTACTTTAATTAAAACCCTTTGATGGAAAGTTTGATAAGATCATCTAATTTGTAACCTATATTTTTTGTAAATTTTTTAATGAATGTTTATTTTTTTTACTAATTTCACAAATCAATAGACCCTAAAATATGATCACTAATGCATAGTTGACTATGTGCCCCCCCAAACAACCTCAAAAAATATAAAAAATTAGTTTTTTTTTCAATGTGTATAGAATTAGGTCTAGTTTGTAACCCTATAATTTTTTTTCAATTTAAATTAATGAAATGAAAGATACATAAACAAAGATAAATATTTATATTTGCAGCATATAACATTATAAAAAGACATACTTAGAAATAAATATAGATAAAACCTTAAAGTAATAAAAATATTAAAAAATTATATATTTAGAAAGAGGAGAATGTGCTTGATGTTTTAGTCATATTTTTATAAAAAAATTCAATAAAATTCATAGTGTTTAATATGGTGAAAGTTGATTTTTGTTATTTTTAGTTTAAAACATGCATTTGGTTGTGTTAGTAGGTCCATGACTTGGGCTCAAGAATCCAATCGATTCCTGAGCCTTGAGGCATGTGTTTGAAATTTAAAATTTTAGAACTATGTACGCATAATTATCATGTACACAAAACCTTTTACTATTACATTAAGCTTAAACCACGTACGTGGTTTTAGTTTTTAAAAGCATGTACATAATTTTAGTTTTTAAAAGTGCGTACATGATTTTAGCTTTTAAAAGTACATACACTATTTTAGTTTTTAAAAGTGTGCATGTAGTTTTAGTATTTAAAAGTGTGTACACATTCCTAATCTATACATTTCTTATAAATTTAACCCTAAACACTAAAACCTTAAACTCTAAAATCTAAACCCTAAATAATTAGGTTTACAGGGATTAGTTTGGCCAAAATCATATCATTAATAGCCTAATTAACTCAATCTATGATGACATTTGGGATAATTGAGCCTAAATCACATTTTATTTTCACAAATAGGTTTAAAGAGCTCAAATTGGCCCTAATTACATTCAAAATTAGACCTTACACTTTAAACTTATAAACCCTAAGCCCTGAGCCCTAAACCCTAAATTGTAAATCGTAAACCATAAATCTTACACCAATCAATTTATCCCTAATTAACATCCTTTACAGTAATAATTATGTTCATAATGATCAATTTAGTGTAACTTGCATTGCTTATTATCCCAATTGACTATTTGTCTCAATATGTGATGACATTGGTGCTAATTGTGCCCAAAATCACATTTTATAATCAAAATAGGTTCAATGAGCTCTAGTTGGCCCCATTGACTTCATAATTTAACCCTAAACACTTAGCCCTAAGCCCTAAGCCCTAAAATCTAAACCTTAAACCCTAAATCATAAATCCTAAACCAATCAATTTAGCCCTAATCAACATCCTTTAGAGTAATAATTAGGTTAGCATGGCTTAATTTGGCCCAAACCACATCACTAATTGCCCCAATTAATTAATTGGCTCAATCTTTGATCGCATTGGGGCTCATTAAGCCCAAAATCACATTCTTTAGTCACAAAAAGATTTAATGAGCTCCAATTGGCCATAATTGCATTCATGATTAGACCCTATATACCCTAAGCCCTAAATCCTAAATTGTAAACCCTAAGCCTTAAACTCGAAGTCCTAAACCCTAAACCTTAAACCAATCGATTTAGCCCTAATAAACATCCTTTAGAG
Organism: Torreya grandis; assembly: GCA_037957365.1. Classification (NCBI taxonomy): domain Eukaryota; kingdom Viridiplantae; phylum Streptophyta; class Pinopsida; order Cupressales; family Taxaceae; genus Torreya; species Torreya grandis. Next base: position 661,202 of record JARHVA010004153.1, read on the forward strand.
TAAGAAATAGGTTCATAAGTCTGAATTTGGCCCAAATCACATCATTGACTACCTAAATTGACTAATTAGCTCAATATGTGATGATATTAGGGAAAATTGAACCCAAAATCACATTTTGTAATCATAAATAGGTTAAACAAGCTCAAATTGTCCCCAATTACCTTCATGATTGGACCCTATACTTAAAACCCTAAGCTGTAAACCCTAAACTTTAAATCCCAAACCAATAAATTCAACCCCAATTAACATCCTTTAGAGTAAAATTTAGGTTCACATGGCTTAATTTGTCCCAAATCACATCACTGATTGCCCCAGTTGACTAATTCACTCAATCTATGATGGCATTAGGGTTAATTGAGCCCAATTTCATATTTTGTAGTCATAAAAAGGTTTAATGAGCTTAAATTAGCCTCAATAACCTTCATAATTAGACCTTATTCCCTAAACCCTATACCCTAATCCCTAAGCCTTAAACCTTAAACCCTAAATCATAAACCCTAAACTAATTGATTTACCCTAATTAGCATCCTTTAGTGTAAGAATTATGTTCATAAGGCTCAATTTGGCGCAAATTACATCATTGATTACCTAAATTGACTAATTGGCTCAATTTGAGATGACACTAAGGCTAATTTGGCCCAAAATCACATTTTGTAGTCACAAATAATTTCAACAAGGTTAAATTGGCCCCAATTACATTCACAATTGGACATTATACCCTAAACCCCAAACCCTAAGACCTAAGACCTAAGCCATAAACCAATTGATTTAGCCCTAATTAACATCATTTATAGTAAGAATTAGGTTCACAAGTCTCAATTTGGCCCAAATCGCATCGTTGATTGCCCCAATTAGTCTAGTGCTTAGGGCTTAGGGATCAAGGTTTATGGTTTAGGATATAAGGTCTAATCATAAAGGAATTTAGGGAAAAATAAAAATTATTAAACCTAATTATGACTACCAAATATGATTTTTGGCTTAATTAGCCCCAATGTCATCACATATTGATCCAATTAGTCAATTGGGGAAATAATTAATGTGATTTGGGCCAAATTGAGCCTCGTAAACATAATTATTACTCTAAATTATGTTAATTGGGGATAAATTAATTGGTTTATAGTTTATGGTTTATGATTTATGGTTTAGGGATTACAGATTATGGATTAGGGCTTAGGGTATAGGGTACAAGGTCTAATCATGAAGGTAATTAGGGATAATTTAAGTTCATTAAACCTATTTATGACCATAAAATGTGATTTTATGTTCAATTAACCCCAATGCCATCATAGATTGAACCAACTAGTCAATTGGTCCAATCAATGATGTGATTTGATGAAGAGGGACATGACCTTATAATTCAAATGGGGATGAAAGCATTGGAAACTAAAATTATGATCATGTATGCCAAGTGCAAGGATTTGAAGGATGCTCGTAAACTATTTAACAAAATTCTTGAATAAAATGGGTGGCATGGACTATGATGATTGCAGCCTATGGTAGGACTAGGCATGATGAGGAGGCTTTGAATTTGTATTAGGAAATGAGAGACAATGGTATCAAAATGGATAGTTTTGTGCTTGTCAATGTTCTACTTGCATGTGAAAACTTGGTAGCTTTGAATGAGGGGAAGGAGGTTCATAGAGAGATCGCTATAAGTGGATACAAGTTTAATTTATTTGTAGGTGGTGTTATTATGGATATGTATGTGAAATGTGGAGATATAGAGGTTGCACACCATGTGTTTAATAAAATACCTCAACAAAATGATGTGATGTGGACCATGATGATTTCTACTTATATCAGGCATGGGTATAGTGAAGAAGCCCTAAAATTGTTTTATGTTATGTAGTGATCTGGAATTGATCCAAACCATTTTACTTATGTTGTTGTTCTCCCAACCTATGCCAACTCAAGAGCTCAGGAGCATGGCAAGGAGATTCATCAAAAAATCATCAAAGGAGTGTTTCTATTTAATGTGTTTATAGGAACTACCCTTATGGATATGTATGTGAAATCTGGGAATGTGGATGATGGATGCAAAGTTTTTGACAAAATTCTTGATGGAATGTGGTCTCTTGTAATACAATGATTATTTTATATGCACTTAACAGGCTTGTTGAGGAGGGCATGAAGCTCTCTGAGGAAATGCCTAAGTGAGATGTTATCTTTTGTACTTCAATATTTTTGAGTTTTGCATAAGATGGATATATAGAAATCACCCTAAGGTTATTTCAAAGAAAGCTTGAGAATAGTCTTGCATCATGGAATGAAATGATTATAGGATATACACAAAACTAGTGTTTTGATGAGAGTCTAAATATTTTATGCCATATGTGATTTATTGGTATGCATCCCAATAATGATACATCTTCTAGTGTTCTCTCAGCTTGTTCCAAATTAGTAGCTTTAAAACATGGGAAGTATGTCCATGAAGATGTTATTGGAAGTAGAATGTAGTTTAATATCTTTGTTGGAAGTGTTGTTGTTGATATGTATGCAAAATGTGGAAATATAATGGATGCACAAAAGGTGTTTTATAAAATTCCTAGGAGAAATATTGTCTCATGGAATGAAATGATTGTTAGGTTGTGGAGCTAAAAGCTTCAACTATGCAGACGAAAACAAGAGGTTGCTGAAGATCCAGAAGCACCAGCGTCGGTAGCATGATTGACATCGGTCAAGATGAAGTAGAAGGTGACCGGCATCGGCAGGAAGTCAGCCAATGTCGATCAGCACCAGGCAAGCAGGGACCGACGTCGGTTGCCTGTGTGTTTCAGAACTGTTCGTTGCACGAACATTTAGTTAAGTGAACAGAGTGTTTACATGTAAAGGCTATTTCAAGTCTTGAGTTGCGTGGATAATTATAGTAAACAAAGGTCTAAGTTATTGTTCAAGTATGGGATCTATTTATAGACTCATTGGCATGTATTATAAAGTGTGCTAGTGAAGAGAACAAAGTGTGTGTTTCTTCTAGTTCCACTAATGAGCTAGAAAGGAAGGCAAGGAAGATCCTTTCATTGTAAGATCATTGAGTTGCAGGTTGTTGCAAGCTCATAGGAGATCTACATGTGTAAGTATGGTCTGTTGAATTGCAGGTTGCAGGTTCATGGGAGATCAACTTGAAGTACTATAGAGTGCTTGGTGTACTGGCAGGGTTATTACTAACTGGTTGGAGAGGTGAACACCAATTCTATGTGTGAGTTGTGTATTGGGACCATTTTTGGTAGAAGAGTGTTTTGAAGAAGAATTATTGTACACTTGAGGTGTGGGAAGCCTCTATAAGGTGGAAGAGAGTGGTGTCTCTTCATTGTATTCTTTTTTGTACAAATGTTAATACAAGATAGTGTATTGTCTTTCATATTCTGTGTTATTTGTGAATTCTAGTTACTTGTACTTCTGGATATTTTTGCATGTTTAATTGCTTGTATTTGGTAATCATATTGTGCTCTTTCTGAGGAGCAAGATCCTAACAAGTGGGATCAGAACAAGTGTGTTTGTTCTTGGATTTGATAGGACCTAAGTTCCCCAAAGCTCTGACACAACTTGTCAGATTTAAGAGCACACATGATTACCATTGTATAAGCAACTTAAGATTGCAGAAATAACCAAAAGAACAAATAACTATTAATGAGAAAACACACAGAATATGAGAGGCAACACACAATTGTATTCAACTCATTACAAAGGAAATTACAATAAAGAGATCACACTCTTCTTCCACCTCTGTGAGGCTTCCTCCTCAAGGGCTCTAAGTAATCTTCCCACCTGAGTAATCTTCTCTCATAGGTCACAACACACAGCTAACACAAGCTGTTGTTCACCTCACTATACACCTGTACAATCGAGTACAAACTGGTACTCCAAGTAGATCTCACCATGATCCTGCTCCTGATGTATTGCTATCACCTCAATCTTGCTCCCCTGCTGATCCTCTTCTAACCCTCGCATACACACATCCCTGTAGACCAACCTGATCTTACTTATCACATGTAGATCTCCACCATGATCCTGCAACACCCTACATATCAAACCTGATCTTACATACATGGGGAATCCTACTTGATTCCACCATGGGAAGAACTCTCCAAGCTCCGCACTTGGGTTCTACAAGTTCTACACTTAACAATACATCCCATGAGTCTATTATATAGATCTCATGCATACACTAATTAGACTTGCAGCTCAAGACTCAAACTAGTCTTCATCATGCAAACTATGCGTTCACTCAACTGACTGTTTGTCAATAGCAGTTCTGACCGCCATAGGCGACCGACGTCGGTCCCTGCCTGACTGGAGGTGACCGACGCCGACTGATCTCCTATCGATGCTAATTTCCTCTACACTTCCCTTGATCGATGTCAGTTGTGGCCTGCCAACTCTAGTGACTGTCATGCTCAGAAATCCTCCATGTTTGCCTAAGGTGAAGCTTTTAGCTCCACACCCTAACAATCTCCCACTTGGAGATAAACAGCTACACCTGTACCTAAACTAGTACTCTATCTAATCTGCATCCTGGCTTGTATTCCTCTTCAAGCTCCCACTTGAAGACAACCCATCACACTCCTTGTGGTGTTAATCCTGTGCCTAAATTTCTTCATTCTCAGCTTACCTTCTTTTGGCATTGCTATACTCCCACTCAAACAACAACCCCTGTGAGTAACCTGTAATCAATAACACTTAACAGATCTGGGCCATCTGTTAGTCAAACTCACTCTGAGAACATCCAACCTCGCTATGATACCATTTGATAGGACCTAAGTTCCCCAAAGCTCTGACACAACTTGTCATATTTAAGAGCACACATGATTACCATTGTATAAGCAACTTAAGATTGCAGAAATAACTAGAAGAACAAATAACTATCAATGAGAAAACACACAAAATATGAGAGGCAACACACAATTGTATTTAACTCATTACAAAGGAAATTACAATAAAGAGATCATACTCTTCTTCCACCTCTGTGAGGCTTCCTCCTCAAGGGCTCCAAGTAATCTTCCCACCTGAGTAATCTTCTCTCATAGGTCACAACACACAGTTAACACAAGTTGTTGTTCACCTCACTGTACACCTGTACAATCGAGTACAAATCGGTAATCCAAGTAGATCTCACCATGATCCTGCTCTTGATGTATTGCTGTCACCTCGATCTTGCTCCCCCGCCGATCCTCTTCTGACCCTCACATACACACATCCCTGCAGACCAACCTGATCTTACTTATCACATGTAGATCTCCACCATGATCTTGCAACACCCTGCATATCAAACCTGATCTTACATACATGGAGAATCTTACTTGATTCCACTATGGGAAGAACTCTCCAAGCTCCACACTTGGGTTCTACAAGTTCTACACTTAACAATATAGCCCATGAGTCTATTATATAGATCTCATGCATACACTAATTAGACTTGCAGCTCAAGACTCAAACTGGTCTTCATCATGCAAACTACGCGTTCACTTAATTGACTATTCACCAACAGTAGTTCTAACTGCCACAGGTGACCGACGTCGGTCCCTGCCTAACGGGAGGTGACCGACGTCAGTCGATCTCCTGCCGATGTTGGTTTCCTCTACGCTTCCCCTGACCGACGTTGGTTGTGGCCTGCCGACGCTGGTGACTGTCATGCTCAGAAATCCTCCATGTTTGCCTAAGGTGAAGCTTTTAGCTCTACACCCTAACAATGATTGTGGGGTATGCTATGCATGGCTAGGGAAAGTTGGACCTTCAGTTCTTTGAACAAATGCAATGGGAATGCATAAAACTAAACTATGTAATGTTTATTGGTGTCCTATTTGCATGTGGTCATGCAGTCCTAGTGGATGATGGTTGGCAATACTTTCATTGCATGAAGCATAATTATAAAGTCACACCTATAAAGTGTCACTATTGCTATATGGTTTATCTTCTTGGTTGGGTTGGCCATCTAGATGAAGCCAAGGATTTTATTGACAAAATGCCATAAATACCCAATGTTGTAGTCTTGGGATCTTTGATTGGTGCATATAGGGTTATTAACAATAAAAAGCTTGGAGAACATGTTGTATAGTGCCTTATTGAGTTAGAGCCAAATAATCCTTCACATTATGTGTGGTTATCAAATATCTATGTTGCATATGGCAAGTGGGATAGAATTGAAAGAGTGAGGAAAATGATGAAAGATAGGATTGTAAAGAAATAGCTTGGATGCACTTGGATTGAGATCAATGACAAGTTTAACACTTTTGTAGTAGGAGAAAAATGTATGCAAAATTGAAGATATTGTCAGTAAAGATGGAATCAACATTTGTAATCAAGAGATCAGATGCTGAGAAGATAGGGAAGCAACAATGGTTCATTCCCTCTCTAGGAAAACCATTTCTCTTTGGGTCCAATTAATAAATGATGTGATTTATCTTAAGTGAAAACTTGAGATTTCTATTGGGATACCTATGGATCTAAAACATCTCTTTCATGGGGGTAAACATGAGGATCATGCCCCTCTATCTAGATACCATTTAGGCAAGGACTATACCCTCTACTTGGTATCGAGGATGGAGTAACTGTAAGGTTTAGATAGTCTTCATCCTCCAAACCTGTGACTTTTAAATAAGTATTAAAAATTGAACCACCAAACCTTGTTCATTAAAACCACAACCTATCCCATGCACCTATATCGTAGAGCAATCTAATAAGGTGCAAATTGTGGAGATCACAAAAGAGGCCGTGAACCTGTACCATATAAATCTATTAAAATAATTAATTATTTACATATTTAATGGGCTTTGGCCTAAAACATTAGCTTTATATAATTTTATTCATTCAACATGGATAAAACATTGTGAGATATCTCTCTGTTCAAATGGTTTTTTCATTATTATTTTAAATGAGAAAGAAGATTATCAGAGAATTGTTGTGTAAGGACCATGGTTTTGGGGAAATGTAGGGTTTTTCATCACTCCATGGTTTTCAAAATTTGACCCAAATACTCTCTCCGTTACCAAGATCCTAGTTTGGGTTTGCCTTCCAAATCTACTTCTATATTTTTGGTATGCTTTTCAAGAGTTAGGAAACTCCTTGGGCACCTTTATCAAAGATGATGTAGGAATAATTAAAATAATACTATGCACATTTACTCGTATTTGTATGGATATTGATCTAAGCAAGGGCCTTCAAAATTAAATGATTCTCAAATATGGTCAAACACAATATATTTAGGTATTGGATTATGAGAATACTGCATTTTGATGTCCTAACTATAAACTTACATGGCACCTCTAAGTTACCTATACTCAGTCTCATTCTCCTACCCAAAAAAGGGGATGAAATTAACCTCTAAAATTTGGAGTCCTCCAGGTCAAGTGGTAGTGGATGAAGTGAATGATTAGGGAGAAGGAAATCACATTCAAAAAATCTAGAAAAGAATAAAGATCGAGAATCAGTTACACATGTGGAAGAATTTATACTAGGTAAGGGGTAAAGAGGAGAAGATCAAAATACATCTATGAGGAACCTTTCAAGGGGTGTAAAGAGAGGTCATGAGTCAAAGTACTTAGACTTTGATAAGGAGATGGTAATACATACAAATTTGGAACACCTAATTTTAAATACACCTTTAGAATATTAAGCATTAGACTTGCAAATTGTCATGGTGGAGCACTCTCAAGGGTTGCGATAGGATGTGAAAAAGATTAAGTCTAAAAAGGGTAAGATTGAAGACTACATGGGATATATTTCTCACTAATTTGCATGCCCTTGGCTATTTTTTTCTAGACTAGGATCTTTGGTTGCTTACTTTCTGTTGTTATCATCACTTTTTTTTATGCTGACACTTCCCCATTTATGGGGATTTTGGTGGGATATCTTCATCCCTTTATTGTCCTCTTTTTCCTTTGGAATGTTGTTACATATATAGAATGTAATTTCTAATTTTAATTAGTATGAATTAATTTTTTTATTTTTTATTTTTTTTGGGCAGGGGGGAGGGGGGGAATGATGTGATTTGATCTAAATTAAACCTTGTGAACATAATTATTACTTTAAAGGATGTTAATTGGGTATATATCAATTAGTTTAGGGTTTAACGTTTATGATTTAGGGTTTACCTTTTAGGGCTTAGAGTTTAGGGTATAGAGGTTAGGGTTTAGTGTAAAAGGTTTAATTGTGAAGCAAAGTGGGGCCAAATTGATCTCATTAAACCTATTTGTGACTAAATAAAGTGATTTTGGGATCAATTTACCCTAATGGCATAATAGATTGAGCCAATTAATAAATTGGGGCAATCAATGATGTTATTTAGGCCAAATTTAGCCTTGTGAACCTAATTCTTACTCTAAAAAATGTTTATTGTTGCTAAATATATTGGTTTATGGTTTAATGTTTACGGTTTAGGGTTTATGGTTTAGGGTTTAGGGTTTATGGTTTATGGATTAGGTTTTAGGGTTTAAGGTTTAAATTTTAGGGTATAGGGTCTAATTGTGAATACAATTGGGGCCAATTCGAGCTCATTGAACCTATTTATGACTACATAATTATATTTTGGTCTCAATTAGCTCTAATATCATTAATAATTGAGCCAGTTAGTCAATTGGGGCAATCAGTGATATGATTTAGGCCAAACTAAGCCTTGTGAAACTAATTCTTACTCTAAAGGATGTTAATTGGGCTTCATCAATTGGTGTAGGGTTTAGGGTTTAGATTTTAAAGCCTAGGGTTTATGGTTTAAGGTGTATGGTTTTAGGTATAGGTTTCAATCATCAATGCAATAGGGTCAATTTGAGCTGTTAAACCTATTTATGACTACATAATGTGATTTTAGGATCAATTATCCCCAATATCATCATAAATTGAGCCAATTGGTCAACTAGGGTAATCAGTGATGCAATTTGGGCCAAATTGAACCCTGTGAACCTAATTGGTTTAGGGTTTAGATTTTAGAGTTTAACATATTAGTGTTTAGTTTTTAGGTTTAGGGTTAACTGTGTAAGCAATATCTATATTAAGTAACCACACTTTAAAAAACTAAAACCACGTACACACTTTTAAAAACTAAAACTACATACGTGGTTCTAAAAACTAAAACCATGTATGTGGTTTAGGCTTAGTAATCACCAAGCCTATGAGCCAAAACCATGTAAGAACTTTTAGAAAATACGTATGTAGAAACATTGAAATCACATTAAACATAAAAAAATTCCACTTTTTAGCCCCCTAATTTCATGCACTTATTCCTAATTTAGTTACTATAGTTAGTCAATTAATGTGAATGCTTACTTTGATTCTGAAAATGAATGTATATATTACTTTTTGAATTATGAAATCAAATAGCTAAATTTACAGAGATAGAAATGGAATGACTTCTTGACTTTAAATATGTTTACAAATGTGATTATATATGACAAACATATTTATTATTTCATTACCTAATTTATGTTAGATGTGATTTAATTTACTCTTGAAAAGTATATTTAGGATTAGTTAATAAACCTTTAGAAGGATGATGTGGAGTTGCATGAAACATTTCTCATAGATGATATTTCGTTATTCAACTAAAAGGTTTCTTAGAAAGAATTTAAAATTGAAAAACTAAGTAATAAATAAACCTCATGGCATGTAAACCAAGCTACCACTTATTGAATTTATTTAAAGAAAACCTTGGCATTAGCATGCCCTAAGGAGATGCAATTGTTGACATGGTGGGTTGAGGAGTGTAAATGCCCCAATTGTCACCAGAGAAGGTGGTGCTAGAAGTTTAACAATGTATTAAGATCAACCACACTACCCTAGGTACCTAAATAACCCTTCTTAAAAAGGAGAAAATTTGATCTATCCATATTCTTTTCTTTGCCAAAAAATCTAAAAAAGGTGTTTTGATACTAGCCTTTTCTTGTGGAACCTTGTAATTAGTTTCATATGTAAAAAGGATAAACTACTATAGATGGGTATAAACCCAAAGTTCTCACATAGTAGTATTGTTCCCCAATGATCCTTAATATAGAAAATATAGAATTTTTTCCATGAATAAAATACATGCCTTATATGATCCATTTGTCCCTTAAAGTGGTATATAATGTCAACATCTGTCTCGAAATGTGTTGGCTGAAAAAAGTGTGTAACATTCAACACATGCACCACAATCAACAGTATAATGGAACATAGTCCCTCTTCTATTTGTAGGTGAAGCTACATTTTTTCAAAATATGAAAAACACAAACCTAAAATATTCACAAATATACATACTAAATTATTTTAGGGGTTTTCATATATGTGGGAAAGGAAGTATGAGGAGGAGAGTGATTTCAAGAGAATAGAAAAGATTAACTATGATAGAAGAGAAGAGATAACACAAATAAGTGAGCAAACACATATTTCAATTATGTATTACATTTATTAATTAAAAATAAATTTACTATCAACTAATACTCTTATTAGTAAGAGAGTAAAGAAAACAATATTATGAATAAATGAATATAAGAACATTCATCCACAACTAAGGCCAAGCACAAAATATTGTAACAACATAGATTTATTGATTTTTTAGAAAAGTAAAAAGTTATTTTCTTATTCTCTTCTTTCCAAAATTTATCTTCTTTCAAAAATTACAATATTGAAAACCATTTGAAAGCTATGAAAGACTCCTATTTATAATGAAATCTATTCCTAAAACCTAGGGAACAAATTCTAAAAATATAATTGGTTGTACATTTCAAGGTGCATGTTGAATTATTCAAATTGAATACAAAACTATAAAAGATTTTGAACTAAAACACAACCCTCAACCTGTGAGGAAGACCATGACATAAATCACTTCTAAGATGAAATTCAATGTGTAGCATATGGCACCTGCTCTTCTTCTTCATCCACTATGAGGATTTCTAACTGCATCACCCTTTGTCATTTTTCTTCATACTCTCCGAACTTATGCAATGTGTTCTCCACCTTGTCATGATTTGGACCTTCAACGTGTTGATAATAAATCTCAACCTCCACTTGTAGATTTATCATTTTCTATTGAGTTCTTGTTAAATTCCTCAAACCTTTCTCTAATCTATCAAATGAATTCTAGAAATGCATAAATCTTTGAATTGATTTGTAATTGAATGAGGAAGCAGAGGTGGTTTCTTGATCAAGTAATTTCTTAAATGATCCATGTATAACTCCTAAATGAATTAATTTCCTTTCATTTTCCAAATAATGAACATGGGAGTTTTCATTTACCTCATAAATATTTTAAGTGGGTTTAGTTGTTAAGATTCTTCATTCCTTAAGCTTGTGTAAGGATTTTTTTATAGTTTTGATTTTATAACTTGTCATCCCCAAAAACTTAAATTAATTTCCTAATTCCTCCTCAGTCAAGACTCCATCATCAACCAAAGTATATTAATATACTTTTGTCAGGTTTGTAATCATGTTAGCCAAATTTTCAATTTACCCAACTCTTCTTTCTATTCAGCCTCCTTCACATAGGCATATTGTTTTTCTTCTTAAATCATGGAATATATTTCAATAGTTGAGGCTCTTGTTTTATTCCATTGTTTAAGAATATTTTTTTTACCATTCTTCAACGACTCTCCCCATGTTTCTTATTTTATCAGTTGTTTAGAGAGTTTTACTATCTAGGGTGTAGTCCTAAAGTTGAGGTTGAGTTGGGTTGACCAATCTATGTATTACAGATGTAAGTTGGTCTAATTTATCCTTCAATTGATCTTTTGTTGTTTTATCATGATATAATCTCTCAATCAAGGAACCAATGCTCATATGCACATCTTCTTTCAAACCTTCATGAGTATCCTTACCAAGGTGGACATGTGAAACCTATTAATCTATAGCTATGATTTATTTTTACAATTTTTATGGAAGGGGAACAACAACTTCAACATGCCTCTCACCTAATTTAGCCATAACAATATAATTTTTTTTTTGGGCTTCTTTATAACCTGAGGATGTGGTGGAATAAGTGTGTTGAAGTTGATTTATAATGGAGGAACCATCTATTTCTTCTTTTTTCCACTCTACTCAACCATTGGGGTGTTCTAGTATTAATTTCCTATTAAAATGATGATGATTCTATTTGTGCATGTCCTTGAATAACAAGAGTCTGATATATTACAAGATCTTTTTTATCTTTTATATATGGAGGATGTGTGACTTCTTTCTCTGCATATTTATGAGTGTCTAGATACTTTTCTTGAAAAATAGGTAAGTGTTTCACCACTTTAGATTAAGGCTCAACAATCTCTGGAAGAGACTTTCCTTCTTCATGAATAGGTTCAACAACATCTTTGGATATGTACTAAGAATAAATCTCTTAAAATTAAATATAAATGAGGGTAGATGCATGATAATAGGGGACAATAAGGTAGGGTATAAAGTGACACCTTTTTTTTGAAAATAACAATAGTTGAACTTGGAGAGAATGTTAGAGACACTTTGAAAAGGAATTTCACAATGACATAAAAACATGAATTATGGATGTTTGAATGTAGTTTCTAAATATACAATTTTTTCCAATACCCAGATGATAAAAGTGTGCGAAATAGTTGCATCTAGAAAATAGGTTGGTCATTTTTTGTAAACAGATAAGGAGAGTGCATGTGTACAAACACACTTTTTTTTAGTAAACAATTGAATTTTTGTATGAAATTTCATATATAGATAAGTGAAATGTTGAAGATTGTTGAGAATATTTTTTATTATATATATAATTTTTAAATAATTTTACAAGTCAAGACAGCTGGAAAATTGAAATTGCAAGCGTATGAACACAACTTTTTTACCTTAACTTCATGAAAATTAATTTTTTTTAATGCATACTTGACAATGTGTAGATTGTTGAGATATAAGTCTTATAAGCGTTCGATTAATTTTAAAAAATTTATAAGGGGATTTTTGATGATATGTATATAGACTATAAGGAGCTATGTTACGTAGAAATTAAATAATAATTATAAATAATATTCTAACATTAAAAAAAATTATATATTTGAAAACTACGCTGTCTACTCTACAAACACACACACACACACATTAAAAAATAATAAAAACTACCTGATCAGATGTGTCGATGAAAAGGAAAATAACCCCTAAATTTATTATAAATTTCCTTGATTGGTCTATGATAGAATTTGGCTAGGCTCAGGACTCCCCTAGCCTAAAATTGAGGTAAAATTGGAGATAAAGTGGAAAAAAAATTATAAATATCAGAAGGGTGTATGCCCTTTGAAAAGGGTGTACACCCTTTCCACAACCACCAAGGGGCAAATTAATGCATTTGCTTGTTGGTTTGTGGATCCCAAAGGGCATGCATGATTTCTAAAACAAGCACGCCCTTTATGATTCATGAATTTTTTTTGCATTTTCCATGAAAATGAGTGTTTTGTTTTGTTTTTTCCAAATACAAACTATTTTTTCTACTGTAACTATGTGAATTTGATGAATTGTTCATCTATTTTGTTTGAATCACTAAGAATTCTTCAAGTTTAAATCTACAATTATCTTATTTTGGTAAAGATAAATAATGGGGTCGAGAAGAATTCATAAAAAACCAATAAAAGAGCTAACAAATAAGGAAATTGAAGAGAAAAGAGAAAAAGACAAGCAAATAGGAGGGCATCCATAAGAGCTTCTAGGTAAGGTGAAGGTTCTTCTTTTACATGAGGTAATACTTCTAATAAAAATAACATGCCCAATTCTATAGAATTTAGTTTATATATGTCTTCAAATGAGATAAGAGAACTAAGTCAATCTTTGTTACAAGATAAAATTTAAAATGTAGAGCATGTAAGTAATGAATTTGCAATGAATGATGAAACATATGGACAAACACAATATAATAAAACATCCATTCATAATGAAGTTTTTTAGTATGATGATAATCAACATCAAATAATGACGCTGAATCATGTGTCTCCTAGTGAAGAGGAAATTAATTCACCTATAATCCCTAATTTACATAGTCAACTTTCTACTGTCCCTACTATGGTTGAACTGTTAACACCACGTAATTTAATACAAAATATAGCTCATGCACCCACAACTCAAAGGATAATAAGATGAACACTAAAGTATTTGGTTGAAATAAATGAAAAAATAATAGAACCTATAGAAGGTAAAATCTCAAAAATAATAGTTCAATGTCATGCTCAATATGTATGGAACTATGCATTTAAGAATAAAATCCATACATAACGATGTTAATTATTTGTTCAATTAAAGAAAATGCAAAAAATACACCCTGTGATGCACAATTTGGGGTTAAGAACATTAAACATGGAGGTAAAAATAATACAATAGTAAAGAATCTATTTTATGTATTTAAGGCAATAGGTAATAAAAGTTAGAATAAAGATAGTAATGTGGCAAGATGAGTAATAATGGAATCTATAGTGAGTAAGTCAACATCTAAAGCTCAAATTCTTAGTGAAATAAGTAAATCCTTGAATTTAAATAGAAAATCTCTAATAAATGCCAAAAAAAATAAGGACAAAGTTTGATGACCCTTCACTCACGGATTGTTGGGCATTTAGTGGTAAATTCCCATGAAAAGATAAGGTATTGGTTGAAGGAACAAAATAATTGATTGAAATTTTTTAGCACGACAACACAAGGGTCTCATCTAATTTAAAAAACATTATTAAAAGAAGAAAAGGATCAAAAAATCATGAGCCACATGAAAAATATTTTTTAGACACGACACAAACATAATTTTATAAAAAGTTTATTGAAAAATTTAATGGCCAATTAATAATTAGCCAAAGGTCATTTGAGATGTGTAAGACTTTTTATGTTAAAATTAACAAGAACACACCACATGTTATTGTAAGGTACATGTTGAATTTACTATGAATTTTAATGTTTTTCATCATATACTTTTACTTTACATATAAGATTTTTTAGGAATATATGGTGTCTTCCCCACCTAAAACATCAAGAGAATTAATCCAAGGTCTTTTCTGTCAAAGACCTGAGGGATAGTTTTTTTTGCCAAACAATGTTTATATGGAACATGTAACACTTGTGGTGGTTTGTAAAATTTGATGAGTTGTTTACATGAAAATAATTCACATGAATTTGAAAATCAACTAGTTGATTATAATAAGTACATATCTATTAAGTATGTGTTGGAATATGGAAAAGAGTCATCAAGATATGAATTGGTTATGGCCAAGTTTTTTGTATGTGATTTCATGTTTGAATTCAAAAATAATATTATTTACCAATATGCAAGACACATACACAAATCAAAATGGTTAGATAATCAATTTAAAGAATGCAAGGACAACTTCTCAGTTGGCACCATTATTTTAGTTGTGGATTTTATTGAATACTACACACTACAACCACAGAATAAGGTTCAATCCCAATATTATAATTCAATTCAAGTTGGTATTTTTGCTCATTTTACATTCAGACATGCACCTAATAGCACAGATGACAATAAAAAGATTTTGAGGGAGTACCATTTTTATATGAGTGATGATATATCACATTCTCTAGAGTTTGTATAGGGTTGTTTTGAGATGTTTTATATGAATATGAATGTAAGACAAATCATGTTTGATACACACTACATTTGGTTAGATAATTGTGCAAGGAAATTTAAGAATTCTCAAATGTTTTATTGGTTAAGCAGAATACATAAGAAGAATGACATTCAATGTTTTTAGAGCTTCTTTGAGGTTAGGCATGGAAAAGGGGAACATGATGGTACTAGTGCATGTGTAAAAATATCCCTTAAAAGAGAGCAAGAAAAGCACAAAGATGGTGCTAATTTGATCGATGCAGTAAGTATTATGAGTTAGTATAATGAAAATATTTGTCATGGATCAGATAAACATTCTCATGTAAAAAGATTATTTTGGTTAATAGAGGAAAAACATAAGGCAATGTATGAAGATTGCATTACAGTACATAGATCAAGTGTTTTCCACTCCATTCAAATCTTAAATTCAATTTCATGGACTATTTATACTAGGGATATGGCATGTTTTTATTCCTCATGTATGGAATTTAATTGGAATGAATGTGAGTCAAAAGAATGGGTTGACAAATGGTATTGTAGACCCATATTACCAGTAGAGAATATCCATTCACTCCAATAAGTGATAGATCATGAAATGGCATCATCAATTGACTTTGATCACATCTCAGATCTTGTGTAACTAATTATAATTTATTCTTTAATTAAATATACAACCTTAGATATTAGTGATATTTTTAATTTTTTTAGATGTACTTATAATTTGATTATACTTTAAATGTAGGGCATGTTTTTGTAGTAATTGCAGCTGAGAACAATGATGAGGGAACACATTACTACTTGTTTCATTGTGTAGAGGCAAAAAAAAAAACCATAAGTGTTATGGAAGGAGAAGAGATAATTTATCCCATTGGATCCATAGTGGTTACAGGAACTTGGCTTCATAGGTACTGTCATAAAAAAATAAAACAATTGTTATTTGAGGACTTTGAAACACACAAGATGGTGCTTCATTATTCAAACCTTGTTATTGTTATAAATATTCAATTGATTAAATATCATGGAGAGCCTCACAATAGAACTTTGTGGTAAGTGTGTGAATCTGACCACAAAGCAATTTTTGAAACACTTGTAAATAGAGTTGATCCTGAAGGTACATTTGATTGAATTAGTAAGTTTATCTAACTTATTTCAAATTAATATAATAAAATTATTTGATTTAATGTATTTTATTTTTCAATTATTTTATGATTATGTGTTTATTTTTGTTTAAACTTTTTATTAACAATTTAAATGTAGGTTAGTGGCACCATACGAGCTTCCACCTTCACGTGGTTGGTTTTGTGAGTAGATAAGATTATCTTCTTGAAATGAAGAGAAACTAAAACAATTTATATTAATTTCATCTACTTTAAGAAAATCCTTTTTCACATTCTCTCTGTTAATTCTTTCAATAAAACACTGATGTAGGGGCATCCTTTAGTGATGTCATCATGATGTCATTTTTGGCTTGAAGTAAGGTGGGAGGTGTTCTAGAGTAGTTTTTAGTCTTTAGGATTCTTTACTAGGTGTCTAAGATTCATAAAATTCATAAAAGCACTATTCAAAAATTTGAATTCTTATAAGCCCTTTTGAGGGATCATAGCATCTATTTGATGATGTGAGATCTAGTAGCATGTAATTAAGAGTCTTATGAAAAGGTGAAGGGTTTATAATGCCTTGACCCTCATATGACATGGGTATGCATATTAAGTTAAGTTGTAACCAAGGTTGTGTCCAAGACTCCCACGTGGAGAATGAATCAAGAATCAGTTATTGGTTGGTGAGGGAGATATAAAGTTTGTTTTGATAGTTTTAGATGGATATTCTAGAAGTAGAAGAAAGAGGAGAACAGTGAATAAAAGGAAATTGTTGAAAAAACTATCTCTACTCATAGTATTATGTGTGTATCTTATATTTTTTGTTTTCTTGAATGTATATGCTATGGAAATTGATTGTGAATGATGATCAATAAAGGAAATAAGTAATTCATATCATATTCTATTGACCTCTATGTTAAAGGTTTCTATTAATAGACCCTTATTTTATGGTAATGGATCTATTATAGTATGGATAAGGGTTATATTATTTTAATAGTCTCTAAATAAAGCTTAGATCCTAAAAAGGATCCATACATTTTAATTTAGCCATTTGGATACTTTGATACTTATTCATTATGTAATGCATTAATATCAGTGTGTGAATTATGAGGAAGGTCTACAAACTCATTGTGCATCTATAAAGGTCTTTTACAACCCTAAGTTATTTGTATTACAAGTTTACCAGGATTTGGATGAACCCAGTTATCTAAGTTTTGAAGGTTTACAAACTCATTTTTCACTTGTAAGAACTGATGATTCATATCTAACCCTCACGGTTCTCATGCAACTCATGAAAAAAGTTCACTCATTTTGCATATTCAAGGAGTGAATTATCTTAAAGAATGCCTTCGATAAATTACAAATTTTACTTCTAAGGGTTGATCGAGACCTGACAAAAGTGATTCTATCCTAAAATTTCCTATCTTGACATGTTCACATAGATGGTTCATCGATTGGGCTAATGAGTCAGAATCTACAACCCTCACTGACAAGGTTTTAGCATGTTTTGAGAGATTTAGCTGCAAGAGAAACCTCATTATCACATCTCATCCATCATGATTTAAAAAAATCCTCCTGGGCTTTTTTTTAGGACTCATTTGTGCATGTGTAAGACCTATCGATTTATCTCTATCCCTCACGGTTCTCATGCAGCTTGCGACAGGAGTTCACTCATTTTGCACATTTAAAGACAAGTGAATTATCTTAAGGAATGCCTCTAATCAACTACAACTTTTACTCCTAGGGGTTTATTGAGATTGAAAAAAGGTTATTCTAACTAAAAATTACCTATCTTTATGTGTTCACATAGATGGTTCATCGATTGGGCTGACGAGTTAGAATCTACGACCCTCATTGACCAACCTTTAGCATGTTCTGAGAGATTTAGCTATGAGAGAAACCTCATCATCACATCTCATCCATCATAAGTTAGAAAAAATCCTCCTGTGCTTTCTTATAGGACTCAACCATGCACATGTAGGATCTGACGGTTCATCTCTATCCCTCATGGTCCTCATGCAACCCACAATGGAAGTTTTCTCATATTGCAAATTTAAGGACGAGTGGATTCTTTTAAGGAATGCCTCTAATAAACTACAAATTTTACTTCTAAGGCCTGAACAAGACTAGAAAAAGGTTTTTATAGCCTAAAAGTGCCTATCTCAATGTGTCCATGTAGATGGTTCATCGATTGGGCTGATGAGTTAGAATCTACAGCCCTCACTGACCAACTTTTGGCATGTTCTATGAGATTTGGCTATGAGAGAAACCTCATTACCATGTCTTGTCCTTTACAAGTTAGATAAAATCCTCTAGGTATTTCTTAGAGAACTTATCCATACATATTTAGGACTTGATGGTTCATCTCTAGCCCTCACGATTCTCATGCAACTCGTGATGGAAGTTCATTCATTTTGTACATTCAGGGACAAGTGAATTATCTTAAAGAATTCCTTCAATCAACTACAACTTTCAATTTTATGGGTTGACTGAGACTAGACAAAGGTGACTCTAGCCTAAAATTACCTATCTTGACATGTTTGCATAGATGGTTCATCGATTGGGCTGATGAGTCAGAATCTACGGCCCCCACTGACCAACTTTTACCCCATTCTGAGAGATTTGGTCATAAGAGAAACCTCATTGCTGCATCTCATCTATCATGAGTGAGAAAAATTCCTCTTGGGATTTCTTAGAGGACTCATACTTGCATGTGTATGACTTGATGGTTCATCTCTATCCCTCATACTTCTTGTGCAACTCATGACAGAAGTTTACTTATTTTGCACATTTAGGGACAAGTGAATTCTCTTAAGGAATGCCTCTGATCAACTACAAATTTTACTTTTAAGGGTCGATGAGACCTGAAAAATGTCATTCTAGCCTAAAAATGCCCATTTGAATGTGTCCATGTAGATGATTCATCAATTGCGTTGATGAGTTATAATCTACAACCCCCATTGACCAACTTTTGGCATGTTCTGAGAGATTTGGCCACAAAAGAAACCTCATTACCGCATCTCATTTGTCATGAGTTAGACAAAATACTCTTGAGTTTTATTATAGTACTTGTCCATACACATGTAGGACCTAACAGTTTATCTTTAGCCCTCACGGTTGTCTTGTAATTCATGATGAAAGTTTGCTCATTTTGCACATTTGAAGATGATTGAATTCTCTTAAGGAATTCCTCTGATCAATTATAAATTTCACTCCCAAGGGTTAACCAAGATCGAATAAATGTGATTCTATCCTAAAACTACTTATCATGATCTGTCTATGCATATGGTTCATCGATTGGGCTAATGAGTCAAAATCTACAGCCTCTGCTGACCAACTTTTACCCCATTTTGAGAGATTTGGGTACAAGAGAAACCTCATTGCTACATCTTGTCCATCATGAATTAGACAAAATCCTCCAATGATTTCTTAGAGAACTTATCCTTTCATGTGTAGGACCTGATGATTCATCTCTATCCCTCATGGTTCTCATGCAACTCACGATGGAAGTTCATTCATTTTGCACATTTGGGGATGAGTGAATTCTCTTAAGTAATGCCTCCAATAAACTACAAATTTCACTTTCAAGGGTTAATCAAGACCTGATAAAGGTTTTTCTAGCCTAAAAATTCCTATTTGGATGTGTCCACATAGACAATTCATCAATTGGGCTAACAAGTCATAATCTACGACCCTCACTGACCAACTTTTACCTCATTTTGAGAGATTTGGTCATGATAAAAACCTCATTTCTAGACCTCATCCATCACAAGTTAGATAAAATCCTCTTGGGATTTATTATAGGATTCATCTGTGCACATGTAGGACTTAACGGTTCATCTCTATCCCTCATGGTTCTCATTTAACTCATGACATAAGTTCACTTATTTTGCACATTCAGGGATGAGTGAATTCTCTTAAGGAATGCCTCCAATCAACTACAACTTTCAATTTTGGGGGTTGACCAAGACCTAATAAAGGTGACTCTAGCCTAAAAATGCCCATCTATATTCATCTATATAGATGGTTCATTGATTGAGTTGATGAGTCAGAATCTACAGCCCCCACTGACCAACTTTTACCCCATTTTGAGAGATTTAACCATGAGAGAAACCTTGTTTTTTCATCTCATCTATCACGTGTTATAAAAAATACTCCTATACTTTCTTATAGGACTCATCCATGAACATGGAAGACCTAATGGTTCATTTCTAGCCCTCATGATTCTCGTGCAACTCGCAACAAAAGTTTGTTCATTTTGCACACTCAAAGACGAGTGAATTCTCTTAAGGAATGCCTCCAATAAACTACAAATTTTTATTTTAGGGGTCTACCAAGACTTGACAAAGGTGATTCTATCCTAAAAATATCCATTTGGATGTGTCTGTGTAGATAGTTTATCAATTGGGTTGACGAGTCAGAATCTACAGCTCCTACTAACCAATTTTCACCCCATTCTAAGAGATTTCACCATGAGAGAAACCTCATTTCCATGTCTCATCCATCATGAATTAGATAAAATAATCTTATGCTTTCTTAGAGGACTCATCCTTGCACATGTAGGACTTAACAGTTCATCTCTAGCCCTCATAGTTCTCATGCAACTCACAATGGAAGTTCACTCATTTTGTACATTTAGGTACAAGTTAATTCTCTTAAGGAATGCCTCTAATCAATTTAAACTTTCACTTCTAAGGACCAATTGAGATCAAACAAATATTTTTCTATCATAAAAGTTCATATCCTAATGTGTTAGCATAGATGGTTCATCAATTTCACTGACGAGTCAGAATTTATGACCCTCACTGACCAACTTTTGGCATATTTTGAGAGAATTGGCCATGAGAGAAACCTCATTTCCACATCTCATCCATCCCAAGTTAGATAAAAACCTCTTGGGATTTATTATAAGACTCATCCCTCCATGTGTAAGAGTTGACGGTTCATCTCTATCCCTCATGGTTCTCATGTAATATGCAATCGAAGTTCACTCATTTTACACATTCAGGGACGAGTGAATTCTCTTCATGAATGCCTCTGACCAATTTCAAATTTTTCTTTTGAGGCCCAACCAAGACCAAACAAAGGTCATTCAAGCCTAAAAAATCCCATTTGAATGTGTCTACATAGATGGTTCATCGATTGGGCTAATGAGTCAGAAACTACGACCCCCACTGACCAACTTTTACCGCATTCTGAGAAATTTGGCCACAAGAGAAACCTCATTATTACATCTCATCCATCATGAGTTAGATAAAATCCTCCAAATATTTCTTAGAGGATTCATCCCTCCACATGTAAGAGCTTACTGTTAATATCTATCCCTCATGGTTCTCATGCAATGCATGATCAAAGTTCACTAATTTTGCACATTCAAGGACTAGTGAATTATCTTCAAGGATGCCTCTGACTAACTACAAATTTTGCTTTCAAGGCCTAACCAAGACCATAAAAAGGTCATTCTAACCTAAAAACATCCATCTAGATGTGTTTACATAGATGGGTTATCTATTAGACTGATGAGCTAGATTCTACGGCCGCCATTGACCAACTTGTATCCCATTCTACAAGATTTAGCGACAAGAGAAACCTCATTACCATATCTCATCCATCACGAGCTAGATAAAAACCTCCTATGATTTCTTAGAGGACTCATCCCTCTAAGTGTAATCATTGATGGTTAGTCTTGACCCCTCATGGTTCTCGTGCAATGTATGATCTAAGTTTGGTCATTTTACACATTTAGGGATGAGTGAATTCTCTTTAGGAATGCCTCTGACCAACTAAAATTTTTGATTAAGAGGCACAACCAAGACTAGACAAAGGTTTTTATAGCCTAGAAATTCTCATCTAAATGTGTCTATATAGATGGTTCGTCAATTGGGCTCCTCCAACCAATTGAGTATGTGTAAGAGATACCCTATTTTTTGTGTTTCTTTGACAGTGAGGAGAGAGATTGATTTAGAACTTAAAAATTGAGTCTATAAAATCCAAATGAATGTTTAAACACCTTTAATACATTTGTATTTAACTCATAAAAATATTATTTGTTGTAAGAAAACAATACCTTGAGTTTTGACCTACTAGAGGGTAATTAAGCGTAATAGACAAAACATGATTCTATGAATTTTTGGGTAAAATATTAAAAGTGGAAATCCAATCTTTTATCTGAGCATTGCTAATTCATAAAACATCTAAATACATATATCTAATGTGTCTTGAAGTTCTAATTCAATATAGAATGGGTTTTGGTATGTTAGAGAAACATTAAGACTAATAAGTCTATGAGAGGTTTTTGATAAAATTCTTTGTAGCAGACCTTTTGAGGTGTTACAAAAGTTAAGTCACATACAAAATATTGTGATAAAGTATTTTAGATTAATCTATACCCCTATTTTCAAATATTTTTTGTTTTCATCCTTTTAAGGCATTTAGGCTTAATTAGCTTGTAGAGAGCTTCGAGTCTTTTGAGTTCAAACAAACAAAACCAATATATGTATTGGTTTTCGATATTGAGATAAATATTGAATATGTATTTAAGGACCATAAGAACATAACCTCAAGTTTTATATATTAGTCAAGGAATATCGAAGTTACTTAAGTCTCTTAATTTGTGTCTATATTCTTTCCTTGCTAAGATTTTAATTTTGTGAATAGTCTAGAGAGGGATATCAATGTTGATATTAAACCATGTATAAGTAGGCCATGGTGACTGTATGAAAACATATAATTGTCTTTATTTATTGTATAGACAAGTAGGAGCTGAAGACATAGACAAGTGCATCACTAGACCTCCTAACATTTATGATAATCATTCTCCCAAATTTATCTATGATAGAAAGGGTTTTTTGTTATTGGGACATTAATTTCATTGATCACACTATAAACTCTTAATTTATTTCCTACACAGGTGTCTTATGACAAACCTTGAGCAACATGAAACTATGTATGTGCATGATTAGTTTATGAAAAATTTTAGAATAGACCAACGTAACTTTGGTTAGTGGAGTTGATTATAAGAGGTTGAATAAGTAATATTTCGGGTGTACATCCCAAATTTTTGGTTTTGTTTTTTATATGTAGAATCTCAGTTATACAAGTACAACCTCCCTAATAATATGTTATAGACTTCAAGAGGCACAATGTTGCAAGTGATGGTGCCATATATATGCTCAAATTTATACTAGAATGTGTATTGCCTCCAAACCTATATATGTGTACCAAGTTATTGAATCCACCCTAGGGATTATAGCTTGCAATGCACAATAGTGGGAAGGCCAAGTTGTTAGGTTATAGATAGTGTGATGATGTTATTCTGACTTAGATTGTCAATGATAAAATGAAGAGGCTGAACCTTGAGGTCCATAACATAGTATGGAAGAGGTGTTCACACTCCTTAAAGGTCTTTATGAAAGTTGTGTTGGTGATTAGAAATTTTTTATTTGGTTGAGTATCATCTATATGTGCATGATATGATGTAGGTTTCCAAAGAAAGGATTATTACACCCAACATTGAGAGTTTTCATGGCTTTGGTAATTATCGATGGTACCACTTTTCACTATAATTATTCTTGCCTTTGTCTAAGGTAGAAGGCATATGAAGAGTCAAGTTTTGTGTGGCTTTTTTAGGTTGATATCTTTTATGAAAATCATTTTTCTTCTATTCCAAAGTTCTAGATGGGGAATTATGTGTGGGTTGGCAAATAAAAAGCAAATGTAAATGAAACAAGTAAATAGAAAATATCACATATAAATGTAAAATATACATAATGATTCAAAGAACCAAACTTAGAGAATAATGTGAATTTTTTTAACCCCATATAAAGTAATAATTCAATCATTAACCAATAATATGTGTAAACATTAAATGATAAAAATAGAAAATACATAGTTAAAGGAATCATATTGTCGAATAGTATATATGTGATACATGCATAATTTTATGTCATAATTTAACTTAAATAATATAACATATATCAAGAAAAAATGTAGACCATAACATGTACATAAGCAAAATGCATCATATAGACATACAATGTGGGTCATATCAGCATACAAAATCAATTGTGCCTACAACTATATACATAAACAAAATGCACCATATAGGCATAGAATATGAACCATATCGGCATACAAAATAGATTATGCCTAAAACTAGATCCGTAGCACATCAACTAGCTCTCCTGCTCCTCATTGCCTCCAAATAATTTGCATTTTATTGTCTTAGACTTAGAGTCAGGGGTGTTGGATGTCTCAATACAAGGAGATACTCTCCTCTCAGCATGTGATTCATCCATTACTTCATCGATAATTGATGAAAATGTTTGTCTGTGCACAACATATAAAATATAAAAATTAATTCATTAAAATTGTATATTAAAAATTTGATTATTTTTTCAAGAATGCAAAATTTTGTAAAATGATTATACACTCACCATATTCCATATAAATGGTTGTCTAGGGCTATGAAACTACATATACACTTACGATGGGGAATCCTATATAGCATACAAATATATTTAGATATAGAGTTGCATAAAATTATGTAAATATGACATAAAATATCATTTCTTAAAGATAAAAACAATTAAACAATGTGTTCTCACCAATCTCTGTCCTTGAATCATAACTTGTTGCTGAGATAGTGGATTCTCTGATGTAGCAACAACATCACCTAAACCTTTTTCTTGTCCATGAGGGGCACCCATATCATCCCTCATCATCTATAAAACTAATAAATGAATAATATAGGAATTCAATGAACATGATAAAAAGCTATAAATATAATGTATATTAAAATAGTGTTTTTTGTTCAAAGGACAATAAACATGTAAATGAATAAATATGTAATTTAAAAATTTACAAACTTGTGTGTAAGGTACACCCATGCTAATTACAAACCCTACAATAGAGTCAAGGCCTACTGAGGTACCCAAAATATCACCAATCAACTAGATAATAACAACAAATAACAAGTTCAATCAAATAAATTAGTCAATTAAGTACAAACATATGTACTATAAAATAAACTTAATATTATTTTACAAATAAAAATAAACTAGATAATTAAAATTAAACCTATGCATCAAATATAGATGGTGAACAATCCTCTACAATAGGAGCCTGGTGTATCTTGATAGGAGTCGTTAAAGCTACTACATCTCGCATGGTGTCTAAAATGCTAGTGTCATGCAATGCTAAAGCATATAAATGTAGCATATGCTGTAGTAGGCTAATGTCTGGCATGTTACTTTCTAGCACTATTGAAGCATATACATATGGTGTATGCTCTAACATATTAGTCTCCATAAATTTACTCTGTGTATGTCACCCCTGAACATGAGGTCTCATATATTTCCTCCTGCATGATGTGCAATGATGTACATGAATTATAAAATGAGTAGGAGGGACACTAACACCTATACCAACACCAAAAAATCCACTACCGCCAATACCACTACTACCAATACCACTACCACCAACACCACCACTACCACTAGCACCACCACTACCACTAGCACCACATCTAGGCTAAGTAATAAAATTTAAATTATGTATACCATGATCAATCATAATTTATGACAAACTAGTAACTGCATCAAGGGTGTCTATGTGTATATTACGATGCAAAATTTTAGGAATAGTGACATGTGATATTGTTCTTCTATTTTTTAGAGGTCGGTTATGATGGTTTTTGTCAGGGGATCTACAGCTGTACCAATTAGAGCATAATTGATTACTTTCTTATATGTAATTAAACATAGAATTATACCAGAATGATAAAGTAGCTAGAAACTTGAGACAACAAAGAATTTGAGAGACAATACACACTCTTGTATTCAATATTACTAGAAGAAAATACAAATAAGGAAGATGCCACTTCTTCCTCCACCTCAAAGGCTTGCCACACCTCAAGACCTTCTTCCCTCTCTCTCTTGCTCAACACAACAACTCTAAAGCCTGAGTTGCTATCCCTCCTTGAATGCTTCAGCTGATCTCCTTGACCTTACTAGCTTCAATGCTTTTACTTGCCTTCTTGATTAATTACAATACATGCCTTATGGGTCTTTAAATAGGATGCCATGCTTACAAAAATAGAACTCTAGTTACAATAATTAGACACGCAGCTCGTGACTATAATTAGTTGCTTGACATGCAAACACTCGCTTCACTTAACTGACTATTCGTCAACATCAGTCTTGGAAATATAAAGGCGACCGATGCCGGTCCCTGCTGGTCTGGTGCTGTCGACATCGGCCGATTCTCTGCCGTCGCCGGTCTCCTTCTCCACTGCATCTAACCGACATCGGTCATACTGCCGATGCCGGTGGCTCTGGTTCTTCAGCATCCTTTCTCTTGTGTCTGCAAATAGTTAAAGCTTTTAGCTCCACACCATAATAATCTCCCACTTGGAGATAAATAGTTGCAACTTGTACCTGTACCTGTACACCATCTATTTTGTTCCTTAGGCTCTGTATCCCTCTTCAATGTCACTCTTGAATACCAACCACCACGCAAACCTGTGATGCAATACCTGTCTCTTATGCCACAAGAATTTTGCTGCTCCCAAATTCTCCATGACATACTTCTGAACCAACTCTACCCTTAGCTCAGAAAACTCCCTGTATATGAAACCCTGCAACAAGTAACACAATACAGTAACAAGATAATGTAGCTAATATTATCCAACCTGGTAAAGATAAAATACAATGGTCAAACCTCCATTATTCTGCAGCATACTCAAGACCATATACCATAGCTTTCTATCTCATGTGTCCATCCACTTTCTTCTCTAAAATGAGAATCCATCCCTCTAACCAGTGCTTCCTTCCAGCTGACAACACTACCAACAATTACCTGTTTGGTTCTCCAAGGACTCACACTCCTCATCCATGCCAAGCTCCCACTGTTTCTGGATTCTACCTGCATGGCTTCTTCCATCTTCCTAGTTCGTGACTATCAGTAAGCAATATAAAGAAGGTGAACAATGAATATGAGGTTCACATACCTTTCCTGACCTCCACATGGGTGTTTGAGACTTATTGATTCACCCAACATCCATTTCAGTGACCAATATCGACCATCTCCCAGTCTGCTCCCGACCGATGTCGATTCCCTGCACTGACCCTGACTGCCGACATCATTTCCCTGGCTGACGCTGGTGTCCCTCCTGTCGACGTTAGTCTTTATGACCGACGTCAGACTTCTCCTGCCCAACCTACCAACCCTGCTGGTCTGCACATGATCGATGTCGGTATCTGGATGACTGACGTCGGTGCCAAGTGACTGACATCGGTGTCTGTGTGTTCCTGTAAGTGATGAAATTTTCATCCGTGAGCTCTTCTTGGATCATACCTCTATCCATGCTGCCCTGCTCAGATTTATTCAGCCCCTGTGACTGATCTCTATCCTTCATCTCCTTCATAAACACCAAGGCTTCTTTGTTCCTGTCAAAAGCATCAAATTTCCTCTTTTTGCAATGAACTGTATCTATGCTTTCCAAATTTGAACACATACCTTTTGAATCAAGAACTTCCATTCCCTTCATATTCTTGTGACCAAGCCTATTGGGCCACATCATCGAATCTACACCAGAAGTAGAATCAGTAATACAGGTAGATAGATATAGAGTATCTACTTTCTTACCTCTTGCTAGAACAAGTGCTCCCTTGGTAACCTTCCAAGAATCCGCTATGAGGGTTATTGTGCATCCCTCATCTCCCAACCTTCCTACAGAAATCAGACTCTGCTTCAGAATTGGAACATGCATGACCTCTTTCAACACCCACGTGTTGTCAATCTGCAATCTCAGCTGCACTTTCCCTTTGCCAACTATCTGACAAGGCGTACCATCCCCTAAATAGAGCACTCCAAAATCTCCCTGTTCATACTCATAGAACAAATCTCTGTTTGGGGATGCATGAAAAGATGAACCAGAATCTAAAATCCATGATCCTACCTGACTATCCAAAGAAAGTATGAGAGCATCTTGCATCACAATATTTGCATCCTTTGCTTCTTTCATACCTGCATGTTGATTCTCTTTATCTCTCAACCAACACTCCTTCTTCGTATGTCCTTTCTTTCCACAAAACCAGCAGGTAATACCTTTGGACTCGAATCTCCTTCCCGACCTTGATTTCCCTTGCTCAACCTTCTCCCTTTACCTTCCCCTGCTTTCTGCACTTAGAGCATTCCCTGATGATTCACCTGTGCTTCTCCTACGTATTTATTCATTCAAGATCACACTCACAACATCATCAACTTTTAAGATTTTAGAAGCAGATGCAGAATTACTTACTGCCATAACCATACCATCCCAACTTTCAGGCAAAGAACATAAAATCAAGAGAGCCTTTACCTCATCATCAAAAACAATATTGACTGAAGCTAGTTGGTTTACCAAACCATGGAAATCACTGAGATGAGTATGTATCGATCCACCTTCCTGCATTTGCAAAGTAAATAGTTGCTTCATAAGATATACCTTATTAGAAGCCGAGGGCTTTTCATATAAATTCACCAAGGACTTTATCAACTCTTTCGTTGTCTTGCACTGTAATAAGCTGGAAATCACAGACGATGCAAGGCTCAACCTTATGGAACCTAGAGCCTTTCGATCAAGAACATTCCATTCTTCATCCTTCATATCTATGGGCTTGCATGCAACCCCACCCAATGGTAAGTACAAATCCTTCTGATACAGATAGTCTTCAATCTGCATCCTCCAATGTTGATAATTCTTGCCGTTAAACTTCTCCATTCATAGTGTACTTTCTTCTGCCATTGCTGAACTCCCACTCAATCAGAAAACCCTGTGAATGACTTGTAATCAAAAAACAATACCCTGCTTCATGCAAACCGTAGCTCTGATACCACTTGTCAGGGGATCTAAAGCTCTACCAATTAGAGCACAATTGATTACTTTCTTATATGCAATTAAACACGAAATTATACCAGAATGATAAAGTAGCTAGAAACTTGAGACAACAAAGAATTTGAGAGATAATACACACTCTTGTATTAAATACTACTAGAAGAAAATGCAATAAGGAAGATGCCACTTCTTCCTCCACCTCAAAGGCTTGCCACACCTCAAGACCTTCTTCCCTCTCTCTCTTGCTCAACACAACAACTCTAAAGCCTGAGTTGCTATCCCTCCTTGAATGCTTCAGCTGATCTCCTTGACCTTGCTAGCTTCAATGCTTTTACTTGCCTTCTTGATTAATTAAAATACATGCCTTATGGGTCTTTAAATAGGATCCCATGCTTACAAAAATAGAACTCTAGTTACAATAATTAGACACGCAGCTCGTGACTATAATTAGTCGCTTGACATGCAAACACTCGCTTCACTTAACTGACTGTTCATCAACAGCAGTTCTAGAAATACACAGGCGACCGACGCCGGTCCCTGCTGGTCTGGTGCTGCCGACGTCGGCCGATTCTCTGCCATCGTCGGTCTCCTTCTCCACTGCATCTAACCGATGTCGGTCATACTGCCGATGCCGGTGGCTCTAGTTCTTCAGCATCCTTTCTCTTATGTCTGCAAACAGTTGAAGCTTTTAGCTCCACACCATAACAGTTTTGGTCCTACTTAGCACCAGGTCTATCAAATAAAGATCCACCTGCCCTACCTTGGGATGTATTCATGTCAAAATAATTTATAATTGCTTGTAATATAAACTCATAGTATATTTTTCCTAAAAAATATAATGTAACTTCATTATTGTTGCATGGAGGCTCATCAAACACAATCCACCACTTATCCCAAAAGTTATTTTTAATCTCGGCATGAATACACCAACCAATACTAATGTGTTTTCAAATTGTTGGTGGAGGTAGATTGGTTTTAGGTTTAATAAATAAATCACACAAATATTCTTTTGTTATTTTATTTCACATCTTCATATGATAATTTAGTAGAATAAAATTATGTCAGAGCCTGTCTTCGATGTAACATTGCATCCAGTTGTGAAGTCACATTTCCCACTTCATTAAAAATAGATTATAATGTATTAGAAAGTAAAATTTATGTACTACTGGCTGAAGAATGATGCAAAACATTGATAATTATCTATAATTGTTGATATTTGGCATTGTATTGCTCATACAATTCAACTTCTTCTCATGCAAAATCAAACTCTGGTGGGTTTTGTCTAACATTTTCTTCAGGAAATGGATCCATCAAACTTATGTATCTAATTTTTTTTTTAAAAATAGTTTTTTCTATCCAATTTAAAAAATTGAATGCAAATTTAAATTCAGAACCCTAGTTCAATAAGTTACACATAAATGGAAAAAATGCAAAAATAACATACCTAATGTGAATCAATTCGATGTTAAATCCCATTGGCAGAATAATGTTCCAAACTATGTGCATCAATTTTCAAATTCAATGAAAAAAAGTTTGCCTTCCTCTCTTAGCCACAACTTCTTCTTTACAGCTCTTGAGAATGATAATATGGAAAGGGCATATGCCTTAATTTGTTTATAAAGGACATAGCCCTTTATAAAGGGTGTACACCCTTTGTAAAGGGTATACACCATTTAGAAATGGCATACACCCTTGAGGCTCAGGTACTAGCCTAATCCTCAAATTTTCAAAATAAAGGGTGTATACCCTTTTAAAAAGGGCATATTCCCTTTGTAAAATACATACAAAGTTGGGGGACTGTCATGTTTTTTGTCCCCCAAATTTATGCATCTACCTAAGAGAGGAACTGCTACTATATATATGATCCCTTAGTGTCCAAGAATGGAGAATATACAGCCATAAATTGTAATGTGGTGTTCTTTATTAAACCTTACGAATTAACCAAATTTATAGATGTCTCACTCAACACAATTGATATCCCAGGAGTACCCTTCTCACTAGTTGAATTCTTAATTTTGAACTTCAAATTCCTTTTTACATGTTGAGGTAAGGGTTCCTCAATCTTATCTATCACCACAGTATCTGCTTCAACACCAGAAGGTTCTGCTTGATCTTTTATCTCTTTTTGATTTATTGGATCATGAGGATGTATATATACATCTTTAAAAGGTGGAGGAACTATGGAATATTGTAGATCTACCCCTTTGCTTGTGAGTCATTCCAAAGTTCTCCTAAAAACTCCTTGAGTCTGGATCTCCAAAGATGTTACCTCCACTTGGCTCTAGTCAACCTTGAGGAGAGGGGATGTCTTGATGCCCCATGAAATTTAATTTTCATCCACCACTTCACCATCATATTCAATATCCAAATATTCAAAGATGTCTATAATATTATACTTGATTACTTATTCCAACATGAAGTTGTAATGATCAAGAAGTCTGACCTCTCTATCATTATCATAATCTATCCATATCTCTTCATAATAGGGAATGTGTTTAAATGAAGTGCTCAAGGTACCCTTTATCATTCCTCTTATATCAAATGAGGGTTAAATATGAAATGGTCAGAGTGTGACATGTGTTATATCTATTTCAATCGATTTAGCTTTATGTAATGTGATACATGTGTACCTACCAATAGTCATAGGAAATTTAATTACAACATACTTATGTTTTGAAACCAAAAAGTTGTGCATCTCCATCAGTAGTCACACCAATTCCATGAGTGCCCATCTGTCATCAAAAAACCTTGGAAGCATATATGGATTAGACTCACACCTGCTCACACACCCTGATTTAGGATAAGGTAGGAAAATTTATAAACCAACCACCCCATCTTAAAATCTTTTTGGTAGTGACAATTGATAAACATCAATTATAAGGATTTGATTATAAAATTTCAATGATGAAATGGACAAAAGCATCATTGATTCTATGTAAATGTTTAGCACTCTCTCTCAATGTCAACTAGGATAAAAATCATATATACAAAAGGCAAACATTAGGCCCATTGTGGTCAAACCAATGTAGAATATTCTTTATGCAACTACATAAAAAAGGTATGACATCATATAGAATTTATGGGTAGTAATCACCTCACACAACTGCTTGTAGATAAAATCACTAATCAACTCAACCTAGTTGATATATTGCTTGTTAACATGAATGATTTGGATATATTAAAACATCAAATCATTATAATCAATTATTATGTGATTGCTTACCACCCTATTTAGGAGAGTGATAATTTGATTAATT
Organism: Torreya grandis; assembly: GCA_037957365.1. NCBI lineage: Eukaryota > Viridiplantae > Streptophyta > Pinopsida > Cupressales > Taxaceae > Torreya > Torreya grandis. The sequence continues at coordinate 693,935 of JARHVA010004153.1, forward strand.
TCAAGCTTGAATTTCTATCTAAAAATCACCTTAGGAACCTTAGACACTAAGGGTTTAGGTTTAACAAGCCAATGCTTATTCCAAAACTTGAGGCAATCATCTTTATTTTATCGTGAAACTATTGAGTTGGTTTTGGATTAATTTTTACAAAGATTTTTTGATATGAAATACTCAACATTTATTCAATGTTCTTGGGTCCAAGTCACAAGATGACCTCTTCTCTAGGAGTATGAACCTCCCTTATATCTTTGTTATAGTAACTTGCCATGGTTATGACAAGCTCCAGGAATTGTAAAATGATTGGAAACATAGTAGCTTTAGGAAGGTTGGTGTCATAAATACTTTGCATCCAATCATTTTTGAAAGAATCATTTATCCTCTTCCATAAGTCCATGTCAATGTGACCCAAGTCTGTGTCAGTGACTTGGTCGATGTTAGAATCAATGTTGGAGGTGGGAGTGACTCCATGAAATTATTAATTTATTTTTTTAGACTTTTCCTTTCCTTTATTCTTAGGATTTCTCAAACATCTATGGACTATTACAGGTATAGGAAAGTGGGGATCAGGGAAGTGGGATGTGAATGGGAATAATAAAATGGAAAAAAAGAGGTGAAAGGGGGTGGGAGATGGAAGCAAGGGTTGTTGTGCAATCAAGAAGTCTCGACATTAGGAATTTGGGACTACAAAGTAGTCAATAAAATTTGATGCGAGGGGTAATAACTCTGACATCAGGGTTTTATTAGTTAGAAGCATGGGACTATAGAGTAGTCAAGAAACTATTATGCAAGGAGGGGGAATGAATCTAACATGGGGTTTTGAGGCTATAATGCAATCAATAGGCTCTGATGCAAGGTGAATAATCTCAAATGATGTGATCAAGAGAATATAAATAAATGAGGGAAATAAAATGCATCACCTACAAGAGTAACCCTCTGAAAACCCTAAGTACACTCACTATGAAGAAACTAGAATAAAACCTAAGAAAAACAATCTCTAAATCCCAAATAGAGATGAAAACCCCTCTAGAGTATATAATGGAAAATGTAGAGCTCCAAATCTGATGTCTAAATGATACAAAGTGAGAAGAAAGACTTAACTAAATAGTGAGGGTCAAAGAGACCCCCACATGCCTAAGACTTAACCCTCATTAATGAGGGCCAAGGAAAGATAATTTAGTTACATCATAGCCATTAGGGTCTAACGACTATACTATAATCTCATAATTCTAGCTCAATTGAAATAAAAAAATGATTACATCTTTGATAATCACTCTACTTTCAAATTTTTTTGCTTTTCACTTGATTTTCAAGAAAATATAAATGGGGTATTCCAAATTTCATAGTCTAATAAAATTTGGGAGACAATAGCTAGTTCCAACTGGGAACCTACATTTCACGAATGCAAAGATAGACTCTAAGTTCACCAAGCTTGGTTTTCATGTTAGTTGGGCTATGGGGTCTCTCTAAGTAAAACACTTCATAACAATGAGAGATGAAAAAGAAAGAAAATAACACAAACAAAAGAAAAAATGAAAAAGAAATGATAAGAAAACAAAGAATGAGAAAATAAACACAACCAAAATCCTAAATATAATCCAAAACCTAAGAGAATTAGTCTTTATTGCTTAAAAAGATTTAGATACTTCCTGTTGTAAGGGAGTGAGAGATGAGTACCATCCATGTAGGGTAAATAGTATGTGTTATTGCCAAAAAAGTGATGAATTTTGAATGGAACTTTTTATTAGGAATCAAACTTCTCAATAATACCCTTAGATTCACACCTTTTGTCCCATAGAAGAACAAAATCACCAATCTAAAAATCTCTTTTTTTGGCCTTCTTATCAAAAAATGATTTCACCTTCTATTGATGCTATGTAATCCTATTAACTACCATGAATCTTTATTCTTCCATCTTGTTTAAGTACAAAATCTTTTTATCTAATGAATCCCTAAAACTTTGATCTTTTACGACCTTAGCCAATTAAACCACTAGTAATTTTAAAGTGATAGGCAAAGTGACATCAGTGTCATACATTAACTAAAATGGAGACATAAAATAACCCTCTTAAGATTAATTCGATCATCCCAAATTGCATCATATATTTTTTTATGCTAATGTCACTGGTTATCATCTACAAGCTTACGAATAATGGTGACCATATTCTTATTGCTTAATTTCACTTGACCATTACCTTGAGGGTAGTAATCTAAAGCATGAGATAATGAAATCCCATAGCCATAATAGAAACTAATGAGCTAAGAGGAAGAAAAATTAGAAGAATTGTCTATCACTATCTTTTGAGAAACTCCATACCTAACCAAGGTATTTTCTTTGATGAAACTATACACTACTTAAGAAGTATTTGAAAGGTTTTATCAGAGTCTTCACAAGATCAAGACAATAACATATTGGAATAATAAAGCCAATACATAGACAACAAAAATAATAACACACTAAAAATATATTATTCACACTATTACATATTTTCATATAGGAATATTGCATATTATATAGGAAGAATATTTCCTATATTTAGGGAGATAAAATCTCCACCACAATCTCCAAATCTCCTTTAAATAACTCAAACAACAAACCATTTATAGACAAAATATATTGTTGACACAATATATTCGTAAAACTAACAAACCCACTAAATATGAATATATTATTATTAACAATATATTTGACACACTAATAAATATAATTAATGTATTATTTTTTATCAAACAATAATTATGTTATACATTAATAATGTAAACACACTATACGTTAACATTCACCCCTTTGTGAACATTATTAATTCTATCCACACCCCCTTAATGTGAACATGGGGAAAACAACTATCCCATATTTGCACCTATACTCATGATTTAGTGATTTTCAGACGACAATCACAAACCTTATATGATGGTTTTACAAATGGTTAACCAACAACCAAAATAGTAGTTTTACAAGTGGCTAACTAGAAAGTACAAAATAATCCCTAATAGTTTTATAGATGGCTAACCAACAACCAAAATAGTGGCTTTACAAGTCACTAACCAGAAATCAAAAAAATAATAGTTTTACAAGTGGTTTACCTTAAACCACATCATGATGTGCAGTATAGATTATAGCTCTCATCATTCTCACATTTCAAAAAAGTTACATAGGATTATATAGTTCACTTATGAAAAACATGAATAGGCATACAACATTTGTTCTTATTCACACCACACCATGCTGAAATCAAACACACCACACAATTGAAAAGAAAAAATGTCACTAAATCATAAAGTGGCCCCGTCGCTAGTGGTTAATGAGAGGCTATGAAACCTCCAGCCTCCATTTCCTCCTTCCTCTAGTATGAAGAATCTACTTACTCAGATGATGAAGAAGAATTATTTAAGTGCCATATGTATTGTCATGTAGTCAACTATTGATGTTTTTATGGTCAGACATCCTCCTTCTCGGTGTTGGCCTCATATCCAGTTTCAAAATTCTTTCAAATTTTGAAGTCTTGATTTTGCATGTTTTGGATGTTGGTTTCCATCGAAAATGCATTCCTTACAATTCTGACACAAGATTTTGATGTTTTACTCATTTTTAATTTTGACAATATGACTTTTTACAAACATTGATGAATAATAAAAATGACAAATTTTTTATTTTTACAATTTTTTATGGTGGTCCCAAAAAGACTTCGATGTTATACTTTTTGATAAAAATGACAAACTTTATTGACTTTAAATTTTTTGAAATATAGACACTTTAAATTTCTTTTACTTGACTCTTTTGACATAAAATACTATACTCTAAATTTTGATTAAAACAATTATATGACACAACTTTACGACATATATGGCTTATAGTATTGATGTGAATGCACAAATAGACTATAAAAATTCTAAAACCAAAAATAAAAACCAATTGAATATTGGTTTTAATACACTAATAAAGACACACAACGAAGATATTATTCAACCTAAACTAAACATATAAAGCTACCTTATTTCACTTTACTAACATTCTATGGAATTCATTATTTAATAAGAAATGCCTTTTAAATTAAATGGACTTTCATATTATAAAATGAAACTTACAAACTATGCGCTAGACAGGCTAGAGATTGTGTTGTATTATTAATACACATACGTATCAAAAATTTAAAACACAACTAACTTGACATAATCTGAAAAAATAAATCACCCAGGGTAGGATAGGTGCAATTCGAAGATGACACTTTCGAAGATCATGGACGATTCTTTGTAAATGAAAACGTTTCACCATCACCTGTGCTCAGGAGAGCTCTACAGAAATGAATTAGATATTAAGCTCGTTGATAATGCGAAATTCTATTTTTCAATTATGAACAGCTTCCTGTATTTGTCGAATTTTCTTCCTCTTGAAAGAGCTTTCCAGAACAATTGGAATTATCCAATTTCATTGAGAAACAAAAAAGATATGATGATTTTACTAATGATATTCCAAACTTATATATATATATATATATATATATATATATATATATATATATATATATATATATATATCAGTTTGGAATATCATTAGTAAAATCATCATATCTTTTTTGTTTCTCAATGAAATTGGATAATTCCAATTGTTCTGGAAAGCTCTTTCAAGAGGAAGAAAAAATATATATATATAGACACACACACACACACACACACACACACACACACACAGACTTTTCAAAAAATGATGAAAGGAAAGCTGAGCATCTGAATGAGGTGATGTATAGAAAAAATGCTCTAAACTAGATCATGATATAACACGTTACTAGTGTGTAGAATTCATAATTTTCAACAAGGAATACCTATCATTGGTGAAAATCAATACAATGCATGAAAAATTATAATATGTGTGGGCATGCGCCCAAAATTCCACAAAATGAAAGGCACCGTGAATGGAAGTTGCTTAGGTTCTTTATCTTGAATGAGTGCAAGTTCTATTCTCCTTAGTGTATGAAAACTTAAACTTTGCCAAAGAACTCCTATAAAAAATATACATATTCATATAAAGACTCTCGTGAGTGAATTATTGCCTGCTCTAATACCAAATGAAAGGGTTTATCAGAGTCTTCACAAGATCAAGCCAATAACATATTGGAATAATAAAGCCAATACATAAACAACAAAAATAATAACACACTGAAAATATATTATTTACACTATTGCATATTTCTATATGATAAGATTATATATTATATAGGAAGAATATTTCCTATATTTGGAGAGATAAATCTCCACCACAATCTTCAAATCTCCCTTAAATAACTCAAACATCAAATCACTTATATATGAAATATATTGTTGACATAATATATTTGTAAAACTAAAAAACCCACTAAATATGAATATATTGTTATTAATAATATATTCGACACACTAACATATTATTGTTTATCAAATAATGATTTTATACATTAATAATGTGAACACAATATACCTTAATAGTATTTTTCTTGAGAAAAATAGCCTCAACTCACTTTGTGAAGTAATATATTGTAATAAAGACATGGGTGTTATCCCAAAAATTAAACTTTCATGAATCAATTTATAAAACTTTTCTCCATAATTGAGTTATTGAGTTTCCTTGTATTTTGTGCCCTTGTGAACTTTATTAAAATATTTCATTTGAGTGACTTCCTCGTAGGACTCCTATTCCTTTTTAATCGTGTCTCTTGATTCCCATATCGTCCTTTTATCTTCTGCAGGTTTTTCGATGCCAATTGATCATTTATTGATCCTATGAAACATTGTTTCACATAGAACACCTTTGTATCAGATTCTAAATCCATCCAATATATACAAAGGCCTTTTGAATTAATAAAGAGCTTTAATCATATATTATGACCTTTGCTAACCCTATGCGACTTTGGCAAAATATATCTACATGTGAAATCTCACTAAGTGACATTTTCAAAGTCTTAAAACATGTTTTTCTCACCTCTAAAGCCTTTAACATGTTTAATTTCCATCCCAAACCCACAATGCTCCTCTATTCCTCCAAGTGGCAGCCGTGAGGCACTTTAAAGACTTTTCAAAAAGTTGTTTCCATTTAAAACTCGCAGTACTTGGCCCTTTGAAAGTTACATTTCATGGTGTTTGTGTAATGAGAGATGGTAATAGTCCAATAACCCATGGTTTTGCTATGTGAAAATGATTTTTGACAAAAAAAAATAGACATTATGCAGGCTTTTCCAACCTCAAAACATGTATTTTCATCCTCCAAAATCCCCTGGCATGCATACTATCCTCTAGAATCTGTAGCATTGCATGGACACCATGGTCTCAACCTGTTGCATTGAAATTCTAAATATAGATTCAGTGGGTTTAAAGTGGAATACGCTAAGTTTTTGGGCTGGAACTACAGTGGTTTGACTAGTATATTAAAAAATAGTTCGAATTCAATACATATTGTATTTAAGATGACACGGTTTGTATAAAATTAGATTGTAACCAAACTCCTAAGTGGGCTTTTCAAAGCCTCAAAACATGTTTTATCCCTATAAAAATCCTGTTTGCTATTCTACTCTCTCACAAAACCCGTATAATGGATCATTGTCTTTCTAAACAGCTCGTTCAAACCTTCCACGTGACAAGGTGACTGTGCAAGGTGGCTATTTCATACTTCAAAACATGTTTCCACTTCTTGAAAATTATGCCAACCTTCTATATTTTCAATAGCAATCTGAAAGCATTTTTGAAGATAGATTCATGGTATTGAACTCTTCACAGGTGGTTTTCAATACTCACAGGTGATTTTGACAGATAACAGTGCATTCTTTATCCTTGCATGCTTATTCTTATCCTCACCAAACTGCATACACATTCTTTCGAGCTCCTCCACTGCCAAAAGTCATCAAAAGTTTCCAAAGAAACCATTTTGCATTGTTCATAAGTGGTTTTGAAAAGGAATAAGAGTTGGTTTTTCTTGGTAGCTTTCAAATGGACTTCTTCTTTCATGTCACAGCATTGAGAAAGATTCCTCGCACACAAAAAGACCTCCATATAGCATGGTTCCTCCTTTTCTTTTGCATGCAGGCCACTTTAAATGCAAACATGTGGTTTTCGAGATATTAAAGATGATTGTGAACCAGGTGTCTGTTGTTAGTGTATGCACATTCAAGATGCTTTTTCATCACATGCATGCTCTTATAAGTCTCTAAGGGTTTCACGTTGCTCTAGAAGATTTTTGATTCCCTTGCATGCATAGATAGTGTTTTCAACATGATATCACGTTCTTCTTGTTTTCTCAATCTTCAAATAGGCTTGGAATAATTATTGCATGCATAAGAAAGTTTTTAAAATAATTGTTTGATACATAAACCTTCGTAATCTTATACAAAGATTCATGTCTAGTGCACTTGATTCAATTTCACATACACACGTTCTCTCTACAGATTTTGTTTACAAAAAATTTGATTTACTTGCTCAAGTTGCTATTTAGATAGCTACACCATCAAATATGAAGTTCAAATATATGGGATATGAGCCTATATTTTTTTTACATATAAATGTCTTGAATGTCTCTATGAGTGAGATGAAGCACATGGATATAGATGAATTCTGGGAAAGAATGGATGCTACAAGAAGAACTCTTCTAGGAGGAAAAATTCTAGACAATAGACTTGCACATGCAGTTGTGTTCCTAACTTCCACTCAGTGTGTAGATTTGGTACTTGCATGCATGAAGTACCATAACCATGAAATTAGAGAGTTAAGGTTTGTGGATAACAAGCTGATAGCCAAATTGGATAACACCTCTATAGGCATCACCTTCAACATTGAACCCCATAATGAAATAGTGCAAATTAACAAAGACATTGCTCAACAATTCTAGGACAATCGTGAGAAGTGTGAGAGGATGCTAAGTCAATCTTTGTTGACTAATAGAAAAAGAATCAATCTCAAGCATATCAAAACCATATACAAGTCAAATTTCAAATAAGAATTATCAGATATAATTACCCTTTTGAGTAGGGTTATGGAAGACAAAGAGACAAATACTTTTTTCCAGTGGATGTGTATGTTCATGACTATCATCCATGCAAGGAAGTAGTTCATTGATTGGACTTTGATCATAGAAAAAACATTCATAAACAACTAATCAAACTAGAATCAACAAAATAATTTTATATGACTTCATACTTGGTATATTCCATTACAGTCCTCAAACCTCGGCTTAGTTTGACAGAGGTAAAATAAAATATCCCTAGCATACCAATATATGATAAGCTTCCTCTGATGACTCATGAAAAGGGAAGAATCCATTTTATGGGAGTAAATGATTCATTATCCATGATGTTATTCAAAACACTAGATGGTAACCTTACTGCCAAAATTTCTAACGAGGATGGAAGCTATTTCATCTAGTTTCAAAAATTTATGTATATTTGGGTTGATGGATTCAAATGTGTCTTTTTTAGATTTCCAAGGTATCCTAGTGACAAAATTATTATGATTGAGTTTTATAGACAACACAATGAAGTGTACAAGAAATGCACTAATCAACATACAAGAGGAATAAGCTTCCCTATCAGTCTAAGTTACTTCAGGTGCAAGACACCTAGAGATGCCTCCAATATTGAAAATTCATTAGTGGACTTTTAACTATACACGCACACTAGGAGAATTGGTTTTGATAGCAAGGTTTTTGTGAAAAATAATCTTAGAATGGTATCTAGCTACCCTCATATGTCAAAGATTGAAGACTATTGGGAAGACTGAGAAGATGATTTCAAATTCAGAAAGAGAGATTGATCAAAGATGATACTGAAATAGATGAAGTCTTTCAGATTTGATTGGTGCAAAATAAACTTTGAAGATGATGGAAATGACATTGTAGAAGAGATTTTATATGAAAATATCCACCTCACAACCATCCCTCTGATCAATTGGTCAGTAAAAAAATTAACAGACACTATGGAATACACACAAGTTGTGCTACCCAGATTTAGAGAATTGTATGATAATAAAGAGAGAATTCACTTCAGGAATTTGTTCAAAAGATGAAGGAAATTAAAAAGGTAAATGACAACCTTCTTCTCTAGTTACTCAATATTTAGGCATGAATATCTTCATAAAAAAATCCAATTTGATTGCTACAGGTGGAGGAGATGGAGAAGATCCAAACAAAGATAAATTTCCTAAACAAACATGTGAATGTGATCCTCTAAGGAAAAATCTCCATATCAATAAAGCAAATCCATCTACCACTCCAAAAGTCACATAAAATATGGAGCCTTCATTATTGATTGACAACACTACTCAATAATTTTTAGAAGTAAATCGAGGTTCATCGTTTCCCATTGAGTCACTTGTATCTTCATTCCTTCCATTTTAAAAGTTACACCTTATTGTTTCATGCTTTGGGACATATTTACAAAGTTACACCTTCTTATTTCATGCTTTGAATAATAGCATTGGTTTCTCACTTCTTGATTCTACTTGTAAGATTTCTTCTTGTTTTTTTAATTTTGGAAATTCTATCTCTTTGAGTTTTAGTCAATTGTATTGTATGTCTAAACCTTCCCCTTATAATAATTTTCTGCCAAGAGGTGATAGTGGCACTTTATAAGGAGAACACTAGCACAACCATCTCATCATCACTGTCATAATCGAGCCTAGGGATCTCTTCAGTGCCACCATTATCCACCCCCAGTTTCACATGGAGGATGTAGTACGTTACCTCCACTTCCTTCACACACTTAGTTTTTGGGTTCTATACCTCTTATGGGATATCATAGATTGAATTATCCTTCAAGTAGCTCACAATGTGGTTGACAACTACCACCAGATAATAAATTTCCAAGGCTTGCACTCGCAATTTCTCCCTATTGCATTGATCAAGATGAATATTTTCAAGAAGAAGGAGATCATACCACTATTGATTATAGTTGGAACCCTATTTCTATGGGGGATGACATGATAGGCTTTGGTTGTGGTGACCCTCATGATAAAGACTCCCATTATGCTGGTCTTTTTGCCATGTGGTTACTTAGTCTTCTAGTGGTTGATTTTTTGATGCAATAGATCTATTCTAGGCTTGGCTTAATCTTTTATTTTTCTATTCTTATGTTTTTCCTATGTCAGTGACTTTGTGGCATGCTCTCATACTGCCTTCTTTTTTCTTAATAACCTTGTATATTTATTATATTATTTAATATAATAATACCTATATCATCAATCTAAAAAATTACAAAACCATAAAGAAATTTATTAGGAAAAATTCAAACTTGAGTTGTTATCTACCATAATAACATCCTTTTATTCACCATCTATAAAATTTATTATGAAAAAAGCACCATTATATGAGCTATCACTTATAATTATAATCTCATCAAATATAATATTGATTGAAGCTTTTAATTTTTTTAATTGGATTGTCCCATAAAAGATATCATTAAATAAGGTCCATAGTAAAATGCCACTTTGTTATAACTCTCAATTTTGTTGTCAACCACATGCACATTTTAAATGATATGTTTTCCCTTGATTTGGTTTGGAAGAGGATTTTTAAAGGTCTTAAAATGTTGATTTGGAGGAGAAACTGAGTTTTGTGCTATAATTGGCTATATGAATTCAATTATTTTCAAAGAGATCTTAAATCTTATGATTTGGTGCCATACACCTAATTTTTCAATATTTTTCAAAGAGATCTTAAATCTTATGATTTGGTGCCATACACCTAATTTTTCAATATTGTTGAGTTATATTATAGTGAAAAATGTACTTGGATCATAATTTATAGGAAAAGGTTTTCAAGGATTTAATTCTCTTACTAAATGTAAATAAAGTGTGTTGCACTCAAGTAATTTATTCAAGGGTTGTAGTGGAATTTATATAATCCTAGTGAGCTATCTTTGTTCTCTTTCTTGGATTAAGACAATTTTATAAGATGGTTTCTCTATGGTATGTACCAAAATCATATGTAGAATCCTACCCACATTGTTTCCATTCTTAAATTTTGATTTTCTTGGTAATTTTGAAGCATTGGAAGAAGACACATTGAAACAATATTTGAGAACATTTGCATCTAAAATCTTGATTTTAAATTATGTAATAAAATGGAAAATCTCATCAAATAATTGATAGAAATACAAAATTACTTTATCCTTAATAATAATGAACACTTTTCCTTTTATTAAAATCAATTGATAAATGGCTCCCTTCTTGATGGTATTGTTAATACTCAAGAATAAAATCATGCTTAAATTGTTGTGGATGTACCTATCAGGGTGGATATAGAATGAAATAAATCCATAGAACTTCAGAAGGATTAAAGAAAAAATATATGGTTATCACATCATCATCCAAGTGAACAAATCAAATTGTACACTTGACCTAGAGCCGAGGGCAAAGGTGATAGAGGAAGAGGAATATTATGGTTATCTTAGGCTCATATGAAAATTCCATAAGTTTTGGCCCACCCTTTCTTATCTATATTCTTAGATCTCATTGAAATGGAAACCTATTTTATGAAATGAATTTTTCATTTACCCTTGCATTGAAGGAAATTGTATTTAAGTATGAGGTTCGATCAAGGATAGTGAGATGCTTTACAATTGTGTCCTTGGCCATAGGGTTCAGAATTTTTTTGCATAAAACCCTGGTATCTTGATTTTAATCCTTATAAATATATTTTATTTGTGGTTCCTATCTAGATTAGGATTCTTGACCATCCTTTGATATTTTATAAAACCTCTAGCCTTATTGTTATCAACATCTTATGAAAGTTCTTCTCTATTCCTCCATAGATGGTTCACCATTCCTAGCTTACTTTTTCATGAACTTGTGTTGAATTGGATCTGTCAAATGACTCCTAAAAGAGATTTAAATTAATGTTGGTGACTTTATTTGGAATAAAATTTTTGAGTATGAGTAGGTGGCTTTTAGATGTAGATCATGCTTTCTCAAGGAGTACTTTGTGGATTTATTCCCTAAGAATAAGGTTTCCTTGGTAGAACATAAAGTTAAGAGAATCATGAATGCCTCTTGGTGGGATGGTGTGTATTCATGTACCAAAAATGTGTTAGTTTTCACCCCATGGATCACTTTATGGCTTTCTTTTGTGATAATAAAAAGGACTCATGTGTTTTGGCACCACCATATTTGGTTTTCTCTCGATCAAAATATTTTTTTGTCTCTTCCCTAAAAGATTCCTCCTCCACCATTGGTTATGATACTCCTCTTGAATCATGTCTATGGGATACCCTAACCTTTCCATATAAACATGTTGGGCTTCTTATTTTTATTTCAGTGAGGGTAAATCTTCCTTTGGATGGTCACTCTAATTTTGAGGATGGGAATTTTAGTGGGTCCTCTATAATTGATGATTCTAAAAAATGGGTAACAGTAAAAAAATAAAAATGCACTTCAAAAAAGAATGTCATTGGCCACATGGTACTTATATCTCATCAAAATAGGGTGGTTGATTTGTACAATAAAAATTTGGTTGTAGAAGACCCACTTCGGAAGGCTTAACTTCTACATATTGTATGGAGTTGTCATTGTGGTTATGTTTATCTAGAGAAAATGTGATGTTTGTGGATGTATCTCATTTTTTCCTTAAGTGTTTATTTTGGATTATTGATGTGGATATTTTATTTAATTTTTCTTGAATATATGTTTAGCATTTGATTCATCCAAACTTTTAGATTTTATTTTCTTTATGGCTCAGTATTTTTATGGGTGGGGACCCATTAAAACCTCCATTTACTGAGTAAAAATTAATTATTGAAAGCAAATTATAAATAAAAATGTTTTGAATTTCATTATTTGGTGACTCAAAAGTCATTTATTTTGGTAACCATTGCTTTGAATTTAAGTACACAATTGAATATGAGATGTTTATTTTAATCTTTCTTAGCTTAATTCAATTAAGAAATGTTATTTTTATGTAAATATTGATTTGAAAATGACTCAATAAATAACCTACTAGAATTTTATAACCTACTAGAATTTTAAAATAACATATAGATTCATATGAAAGAGCATCAAACCAATCAAGAAAATATTATTTTAAGCTTCTAAAAATGATATTAATTAATTAAAAAAATAGTAAAATATTATAAATAATCATAAAAGGGTTATAAAATGATGCGAGGCTGTAAATTTTGGAGTGATAACTTTTCCATTCCCTAAGTGAGGGATTTAATTTTAATTTTCATGCTTTGAAGATTTTTACATCATGGTATCTATTTTAGGATTTTAGATAGAAAAGGTGTGAGAAGAAGTATTCGTGGTAGAATATTGAATTTTTTTGGAATATGGGGTTAGATGAAAAAAATTAAAAATTAGAAAAGAAATTATCACAAAATTTATGGATGGAGGAGTGAAACAAATCATTATGAATATGTAAGCTTGCAATTTTTAAGAAATTAAATTGGAAATGTGTAAATTAAAATAAATTAGAGAAATAATAAGATTAGAAGAATTTTGAGAAATTGAGGGTTAGAATGATTTTGACAAATGATAAGATTAAAATAATTTGTAAAATGATAAGATTAGAATGGGATCAAAGTAATTTTTATAAATAATAGGATTAGAATAATTTTGAGAAATAATCATATTTTGAGACAAATTTTGACATAAAAATTATTTTAAGACATTGATAATAATGTAAATTTATTGCAGATTATCTAATAGGTACTTATTAGTCCCTATCAAGGTAGGGTGTTAATTTTTTCACTTTTTAATTAGTCATTTTTATTTTAGTTAATCATTTTTTTAAAAATGCATATGATTTTAATAATTGTATTTTTTTCAAAAGTTTTTACATATATAGTTGGATAAATTTTTATGGGTGTTATTTGGAAATATTCTAAACTTTATGTGAAAAGATTTGAATTTTTTTTTATCTGTTGCATTCATACAATGGTTACACTCCCGTCACTAGCTCATTTATTTTAAATTTTTCTGTTTGTATGCTCTAGTTCATGTTTATATGGCCATATGAATGTGAAATACCACATCATTTTGGATGAGATTCGGAGCCAAATCAATACACAACCTTTATTATCAGCCTACAGACTAGCATTAAATAACATACAACCTTGCAACATTTATACATGCTTAATAAAAATAAAAATATATTTTCTCAACATCAGGAGCATAAACTTGCATGTCTTTCAAGTATGAAACTCTAGAGATATCATAAAATAATGCTTATTTTATTCATAATTCTTCTAAACTATTATAGGATCCCTTGTAGACCCTTTTACACAAATATCTAAAGTTCATATAACATCATACAAACATTACATAAGATCAAATAAAAAGCTAAAATCATGAACTTAGATGTTCATAGTATTTTGAAATGCATTAAAAATCAAAATGTGTCTTCTTTTAGTTTATTTATCATTGAAAAATAGGTTCAAACCCTTCAACATTATAAATTTTCCACACACAGACTTAAACCTTTAAGACGTGCAACTTCTAGACCTGTAAAAAACCTCCTCATCCTGTATAGTTTTGTTAACTCCTCCTAAACTAGTTCAAAACTTATCTCTTTCAACCATAAGTCTAAAATTGGTTTGATCTTGAAACAAGATCTCTCTGCAAGTAATGACTTACCTATCATACTAAATTTGACCGCTTTCCTACATTGGATATATTCTACATTGGTCTTGACATATATATTTGAAGATAAAATCACATTTAGTACATAGGACTAGAACTTAGAGGACCTTTATAAATAGACTAGGACCTTCATAACACACCAAATTCCCTCAAAACCTTTACAGCTAATTCAAATTTTCAAATTTCCATTTTGGTGACAAAGTGCAGTATTGATCCAAATAACAATACAAGAAACTCTACTAGTTTGAATACATTCAAAATGATATGACAAGATATTCAAAGGTGAGACATAACCAATCTTGACCTATCTATCATAATCTCACATCTGAATATTAATTTTGTTGTCCGTAGTAAGTCATGTTACTATTATTTTTTAGACTCTTAAATTTCAATCCTTATGATTCTTCAAGGACATGGATTAATCCCATGTGCTGAGATTTAAGGACACTTATCAAACTTATAATAATTATACTATCCTTTCACATAATTTTTGCTCCCTTGGATTTTAGTTTACATAATTATACTTCATGACATCTTAGTCGATATCATTTGATACCAAAAGTAAATTTTATATTCTTTGATTTTTATTGTTAGAAGTAAAATCACTAAGAGTGGGGAGGTGAATCAGTGATGCCAAATAATTAAATTCCCAACTCTTAAACATTTAGCACATACAATCATGATGCATACAAATTAACCATTGCAATGAACAAGGAAGATATAGTAAGATCAATCACATAACACATGATATATGTGGAAACCCCTCTTGGGGGATAAAACCCATTGAACCCTAAAATATGGACTATAGTCCTATAAAGACAAGATTCAACATTTAGACCAACACCAACTGATCAAGGAGCACCTATCCCTTAATTGTGTGAGACACCCATCTTATATGGAGGAACCAACCCCCTAGTCAACAAAAAACCAACCCATATACCTTGATCTGATCTCCACCTATGATTTTATGTCTTCTACACCTGATGATGGACTTATCTTACTTGCTCTCTTTCCCCTTTACACTCTCACAAACTTACGCACACAAGCAATGCATCCAAAACACCATTTTGGATCACTCTTCACTTCTTAGCACATACACAATCAAAAAACCCAAAATAACTCTATCATAACATCAAAAACATGACCTATAGGTCATGCACACAATCCTCAACTTGATCTTCTCTTCAATCCATCCACTGAACACACTCACTCAATCAGCCTCTAGGGCTTACTCGCTCACCTCTTATAGGCTCATCATATCCAATGACCTATGTTTTCACCTTCATCACCTTGATCAGAAAATCATGACTAATCCTCTTCATTATATACTATTCCTTAATGACCTATACCTTCTCTTTCAAAGGTTATCTCCTTCGCTTGACTCCTTACTTTCACAACAAGCACAATTAGTCCAATTATACCTTGTACTTATACCACCCTCTTCCTTTAACCCATCTTGGTCAGCTAAGATGATTTACATATTTTAAACACACTTAAAATAGGTCCATACACATGTTAAATTTTATAACCAAACTCTTCATAGGTTTTCCAATACCTCATTAGCCCCAAACCACCATCAGGTCTTGGTGAGACCTAAAATAATTAGGCCTTCATACTCACATCTTACATGTGAGACTAATTAAAACACTTTCATCCTTTACTCATGATTTTAATACATAAAATATACCTCCAATAGACCCTTTATTACTCCCTCATGGATCTATGCCACATGGAACACCAAAACAACACTTGAACCTACCAATTAGGTCTCCTTGTTCTTCAGGTCTTCATACACAAAAAACAAGTCTCAAACTTCTGAAGTAAAAACTCATATATTTCACATATCCATATGATTATATCATATGGGTGAACCCTTTAGGATATTTTAAACACCTCTATGTGCTTTAGACATTCCAATGCAACCTCTAAACACTCAAATCAACTCTCTCAAAATGACCACTCAGACTAGTCATAAACAATCAAAATACTATCAAGATATTTTGATTATTTATATCTGATTAAGGGAATATCATGATAACCAATGACTTATTATAATAATTAGAGACTTATATAACATATCCATACTCATTTTATTCCTTAACTCTACTCATAACACCTTCAATTTACCTTTCCAAGATGGTCACTCAAATTGTTAGTGCATTCAACAAAGACAATCAACTTCTAAGAATTTGTTCACATTGAATATGGATTAGTCAAACATCTAAAATCCACATATATGGTCTTCATGGAGTATATAATATTATCTAATAGATATTTCATCTTTAAACATCAAAATACCATCAATAACTCTTCAATTAACCTTCTTGGGTTACTTACAGAACATGGTCAAATACATAGTCAACTTTGAAGCTCAATAACTTTAACTGTAAAAAAATTTATACCTTATTACTAGATTTTATAGATGCATCTTGAAGTCCTCTTAAAATTTTGTTTTTACACCACCATGAAATTCATCCTATATCAAAATATATAGATCAAAAACTATAGATTGATTTTCCCTCGTTAATTTGAATATTCAAATTCCAATGGTCACTATGTTAATGCTAAACATCAGACACTTTGACATCATCTCATACTCCATACACATATTGAACAAACATGATCATTTTATCTCTTCATAAGTATCTTAGTCTTTACCTTGAAATTCTCACCATTGATCTTAGATCTCTAATACCGCGACTAAGATACTTGGCACCCTCATGTGCCTTCTGAGCACATTAACTATTTGACTCCAATGAACTTTCACCACCTATAAACCCCATGAATATGCACCATTGGATCATAAATTTCATGATTACATGCTCACCATCTATCCCTATCTAATAGGTTTCATGCTCATCATTAGATATGTTGCTCAAGCTCTGTAATTGTGACACATGTCACTAGCACATGCAATCTTGACTATTTGACTTTAAACCATTATATTGGATACTTATTCGATAAGATTAATTTTATCATTCTTATAATCTTGATCCAATTAAATGTTCACCATTAGATATCCTCTTTAAAATTTGGCTAAGTATAGAAACTTAGTAAACTCTACCTGGAAGGCCAACTTTGCACCTTAATAAATTTTGTTACGCTCAACTTCATGACCTAAAATTTGAACCATATGATACTATCATATAGATTAATCCATCCATGTATCAAATATATCCTGAAACTTTCACACATGTGAAATATTACATCATCAATTTTCTCACTCAGCTTTATCTATCAAGATGACTTCTTGAGCTTAGACAATCATATGATTGTTCTAATGAATTCCATTCACTTCCATAAATAGTCTAAGAACTCATAACACCCCATATGGTCTCTACAACATATCCATACCATCAACACCATCCATCAATTGCCTATCTATATCAAACACTGAATAACCATGCAGGAACACTGAAGCACATTGAAGTACACTTTGTCATTGTCAATCTAACACACGACACCACATAAACAACCTTGGTCACCTTGAAGACACCATTGAAAAATCTCAAACAATCTCCCCCTTTATCATTGATGTCAACACCAATATAAAGCTTATGAATAGACTATATCCTCTTTTCAAGCACTCTTTCCCCCTTTGACATAATGACAAAATGGGATCAACTCATGATCTTGCAGACCTGAAAAGACTTTAATGACCAATAATAGGAAGGGACCATCTCTGAGAGATGATAAAAACTCCCTCTAACACTGTGCATACCTCTACTTACCTTGAGCTTCTCAAACATGCTCCATGACTACACTCTTCTTTGATCATACATAGCTTCTATGAAGACAAAACATACATGAACATCACAAACTGCATGAACTTACCTTGAAAACATTAAGAGGGATTCCCCTTGAGTCACCTAAGCTTAGGAACCCTTTAAGCACCTTCAGACCACAAAAAACGATGATGACATAACATAATTACCTTAATACCTTCTCTCTCAATCCAACCCCATAACGCTTTGTGTAGATACCCTCATGACTTGAAATTCCATATCTAAAGCATTATCATATTCCCCCTCATGAATTCCAAAAATAAACACTTAGATCTTCCTCTACAACATACTTCCTTCATAAATACACTAGCCAATTATCCCTCCATTTGTACAAATCCTCCTCCATGTAACCAACCGTGCACTTTTAGAAGACTATGAAAGACTTTTTTAGCACCCATTTAGCCATTTTAATTGATTAAGTAGCCTCAAACTTCAACTCCTTAGGCAGATCACTTTTCCAACAAAGGCCAAAGCAATAGGTTTGTAAAACAAAAAATGGTCAACAAACTATCTCTTAGTCAACGCCATCACTTGAAACTTATTCCACACCTATAGGTCACAAATGCACACTTTTGGACGAAATTTTGATCTCAGAATCCTTTGGGAATCCATACTTCCTATACCATGGTTTTCGACCTGCATACCCTTAAGCACAAACTGGGAAACCCAAGAGCAAACAAAATTCTCCAATTGCACACAAAAGACCTTCATGGCTTTAAACCACCTCGAGCATATCTAAATAAAGTCATCATACCTTTTTATGCCACTGAGACACCTTGACAACTTGCAATTCTTTAATGACACCTGAAAATCTCCATCCTCTACACGTATACCTTTAGAACCAACATCTTCATTATTCACCATTTGACCAACCAGATCATCCTTTAGATTTGATCAAAACTTTAACTTTAAGATCACTGTTTTTGAAAATATCTTATCATATCCTTCCATAGTAAACCAACACATCTTCTTATGACATTTCTTATCCTGCAACATCAACCAAAGCTCAATTGGCATCAACCAAGCTTCTTTTTGTTTATTAAGTGTCTCCTTGAAGCCTAGATAGAGACACCTTGACCCATAATGTCCAAGAACAATGTGAACCTAGGAGTTACCCACAGCTCCTCATATTCCTTTTCCTCCTTGGTCATCTGATACTGATAGTTCTTCTTCTTCTTCTTAGGCTTAATAAAAGTAACATACTCATCCACTATAATATTCTCCTTTTCTTCTAAGATTGTATTGAAACATAAGGATATAATAAATATACATGATATACCTTTTCATTTGAATAAATAACCTCATCACTAAGCATTAAAAATTGATGTTCTTTGCATGAAACTTGCTCAACAACAGCAGGATGTTCTCTTGGATCCATACATACATTAGAACTAGCCTCAAATAGCACCTTGGTCTTTTCTTTGAGCTCAACTTGAATTGACTTTTGGTTCTCCTTTTCTATTTGGACATGTGACACATTCTCTTAGCATTCATGAAACTTCTTCATCTATAATTCCTCTTTTCCTTTAGTAGGCAGTTCACCTTGATCTTTCAGCTCAAATGAATTCATTTTCTTGGTTGTTAGTTGCTTAGGGTTCCATACCTATGATTCACCTTTCTTGAGCACACTAGGATGTTCATGCACCTTCTTATGACTTAAGAGCTTGCTTTTACAATATATTAAAATATGAAAAATCTGATGACAATAGAAATAAATAAAATCATTCATAACTTTTGCTTGATAAATATTATGAATCTCAGCAAACATACCATCTTATCTCTTAGGTTCATTATGCTCAAGCTTGACTATCTTAGGTATCCATACCTAGTTTAGTATTTTTCCATGTATTTTGGGGTAGAATCTAGCAATATGTCCCATGTCATGACAATTATAGCAGACTACATTATCCATACCTCTAACTAACTAGTTGATATTCCGTCTACATTTTATTTCCTTATGACCAAACCTGTGGAAATCATAATAAAGACCATTCAAATATCTTTCATACATCATGACACTTGGCTTCTTGATGGATCTTCTCATGTTGTACTTGGTTCTTGCATCTTTCTTGTCTTGAGCTTACTTATCTTGCTATTTCTCAGTCTTGTTTACCTTGACAACAAATTGCTCATGCTCATCCTTCGATGAATCTAGCTTGGTCTTCAATTGAATTCTCTCATCCTTTTAGATATCATACTTAAAATTTTAGCCTCTAACTAAATTTTGAGAACTTGAATAGTCTCTGTATCCCTCTTAGCTTCTTTAGTCATGTCATCCTTCAGTCTGCATTCTTATTCTTCAATAATCTTTATAGAATTAAGATTTAACTTTATATCATCATGCTCACCTTGATTTGAACTCAACTTGGCATTTGTCTCTTCTAACTGAGTTTTTAGATCTTTGATGGTCTCCTTATCCTCCTTAGCCCTTATGGCCATGTCATCTTTCAATCCACATGATTTTTCTTTCATAGACTTGGTTAGTTCTTGATTCTCCTTTTCTTCTCTCATGGATTTACCTAATAAACTCCCCTCAAGAGATCTAACTTGTGCTTCAAGACCTTTGATCATATTTTATTTTATACTTCCTCTTCTTTTGCTCCTTTAGTTCACCAAGTGCACTCATGAGCTTAGCTTTAAGATCAACTTCTTCTTCCTCCATATCATACCAAACTTGTTCATCAAACATGATGGTCTTTTCACCCATATTGTACCTTAGATCACCTTCAAGTGGTTAAACTTGTAAATAAGGTCATGTTTTGATACCCTTTATTATAGGTACAATCACTAATAGGGGGAATTAGTGGTGCCAGATAATCTAATTCAATTCCCAACTCTTAAACATTC
This sequence comes from Torreya grandis, assembly GCA_037957365.1. Taxonomy (NCBI): domain Eukaryota; kingdom Viridiplantae; phylum Streptophyta; class Pinopsida; order Cupressales; family Taxaceae; genus Torreya; species Torreya grandis. Next base: position 715,153 of record JARHVA010004153.1, read on the forward strand.
AACACATACAATGATGATGCATACAAATTAACCATTGCAATGAACAAGGAATATATAGCAAGATCAAACACATAACACATGATATACATGGGAAATACTCTTGGGGGATAAAACCCACTGAACCCTACAAGATGGACTATAGTCCTATAAAGACAAGATTCAATATTTAGACTAGTAACAACTAATCAAAGAATACCCATCCCTTAATTTAATGAGACACACATCCCATAAGGAGGAACCAACCCCCTAGGCAAACTAAGCACCAAACCAGCTACCTTAATCTAATCTCTACCTCTTATTTGATGTCTTCTACACCTGATGATGGACTTCTCTTGCTCTCTTTCTCCTTTATACTCTCACAAACTTGCACACATAAGTAATACATCCAAAACACCCTTTTGGATCACTCTTCACTTATTAACACATACATAATTATAAAACCTAAAAAAAATCTATCATAACATCAAAAACATGACTTGTAGGTCATGCACACAATCCTCAACCTGCTCTGCTCGTCAATCCATCCACTAAGCACACTCACTCAATAAGCCTCTAGGGCTCACTCAATCTACCTCTTCTAGGTTCATTAGGTCCAATGACCTATGTGTTCACCTTCATCACCTTGATCAGACAAGCATGATTGATCCTCTTCATTCTCTACTAGTCCTTAATGGCCTGTACCTTCTCTTTCAAATGTTCTTTCCTTCGCTTGACTCCTTACTTTCACAACAAGCACATTTAGTCCAATTATACCTTGTACTTATACCACTCTCTTCCTTTAACCCATCTTAGTCAGCCAAGATGCTTTACATATTTTAACCACACTTAACATAGGTCCATATACATGTTAAATGTGATAACCCCACTCTTCATAGGTTGGCCAATACCTGATTAGCCCCAAACCACCATTGGTCTTGGTGAGACCTAAAACAATTAGGCCTTCATACTCACATGTTACATGTGAGACTAATTAAACCACCTTCATCCTTTACTAATGATTTGAGTACATAAAATATACCTCCAATATACCATTTATTACTCCCTCATGTGTTTATGCCACATGGAACACTAAAACAACACTCGAACCTACCAATTAGGTCTCCTTGCTCTTCAGGTTTTCATACACAAAAAACACAGTCTAAAACTTCTAAAGTAAACACTCATATATTTCATATATCCATATGATTATATCACATGGGTGAACCCTTAAATATATTTGAAACAACTCTATGTGCTTTAGATATTCCAACACAAGCTCTAAACACTCAAATCAACTCTCCCAGAAAGACCACTCAGTTTGGTCATATACAGTCAAAATACTATCAAGATATTTTGACTCTTCATATCTGATTAGGGGAATATCCTGATAACCAATGACTTACTATAATCCTTAGATACTTATCTCTAACATATCCATACTCATTTTATTCCTTAACTCTACTCATAACACCTTCAATTTACCTTTCCAAGATGGTCACTCAAATTGTTAGTGTATTCAACAAAGACAATCAACTTCTAAGCATTTGTTCACATTGAATATGGATTGGTCAAACCTCTAAAATCCACATATATGTTCCTCATGGAGTATATAACATTATCTAATATATATTTCATCTTTAAACATCAAAATACCATCAATAAGTCTTCAATTAGCCTTCTTGGGTTACTTACAAAACATGGTCAAATACATAGTCAACTTTGAAGCTCAATAAATTTGACTGTATAAACATTTAGAATTTATAACTACATTTTATAGATGCATCATGAAGTCCTCTTAATTTTTTTTTTACACCACCATGAAATTAATCTTATATCAAAAGATATATCTCAAAAACTATATATTGATTTTCCCTCATTAATTTGAATATTCAAATTCCAACTGTCACTATGTTAATGCTAAACATAAAACACTTTGACATCATCTCATGAACAAACATGATCATTTTATCTCTTCATAAGTATCTTGGTCTTTACCTTGAAATTTTCACCATTGATCTTAGATCTCTGATACCACAATTAAGACATTTGGCACCCTCACGTGCCTTATGAGCACATTAACTATTTGACTCCAATGAACTTTCACCACTTGGAAACTCCATGTATATTATAATAATATTGTGAAATATTTACTAAATATGCACCATTGGATCATAATTTTCATGATCACATTCTCCCTATCGATCCCTAGTTGACAAGTTTCATGGTCATCATTAGATCTATTGCTCAAGCTCTATGATTGTGACACATGTCACTAGTGCATGCAATCTTGACTATTTGAATTTGAACCATGATATTGTATCATTATTAGATAATATTAATTTTTTAATTCTTATAATCTTGATCCAATTAAATGTTCAATGTTAGATCTCCTTTGGGAATCCATACTTCCTATACCATGGTTTTTGACCTGCATACCCTTAAGAACAAACTGGGAAACCCAAGAGCAAACAAAATTCTCCAATTGCACACAAAAGACCTTTAAGGCTTTAAACCACCTAGAGGATATCTAAATAAAGTCATCACACCTTTTTATGCCACTGAGATACCTTGACAACTTGAAATTCTTTAAATGACACCAGAAATCTCCGTTCTCTACATGTATACCTTTAGAAACAACATCTTCATTCTTCACCATTTGACCAACTAGACCACCCTTAATATTTGATCAAAACTTTGACTTTAAGATCATTGTTTCTAAAAATATCTTATCATATCCTTCCATAGTAAACCAACACATCTTCTTATGACATTTCTTATCCTATAACATCAACCAAAGCTCAACTGGCATCTACCAAGCTTCCTTTTGCTTATCAAGTGTCTCCTTGAAGCCTAGATAGAGACACCTTGACCCATAATGTCCAAGAGCAATGTGAAACTAGGATTTTCCCATAACTCCTCATATTCCTTTTCCTCCTTGGTTATCTGATACTGATAGTTCTTCTTCTTCTTCTTAGGCTTAAGAAAAGCAACATGCTCATCCACTATAATATTCTCCTTTTCTTCTAAGATTGGATTGACAACATAAGGAGACAATAAAGATTCATGATATACCTTTTCATCTAAAGAAAGAAACTCATCACTAGGCATTGCCAATTGATTTTCTTTGCATGAAACTTGCTCAACAACAACATGATGTTCTCTTGGATCCATACATACCTTAGAACTAGCCTCAAATAGCACCTTGGTCTTTTCTTTGAGCTCAACCTGAATTGAATTTTGATTCTCCTTTTCTATTTGGACATATGACACATTCTCTTGGCATTCTTAAGCCTTCTTTATATATAATTCCTCTTTTACTTTAGCAGGTAGTTCACCTTGATCTTTCAACTCAACTGAATTAGTTTTCTTGGTTTTCACTTTTTTAGGGTTTGATACCAATGATTCACCTTTATTGAGCACACTAGGATGTTCATGCACCTTCTTATGACTTAAGAGATTAATTTTACAATATATTACAATATGACAAATTTGATGACAATTAAAACAAATAAAATCATTCATAGCTTCTCCTTGATAAATATTATGAATCTCAGTAAACATACCATCTTATCTCTTAGGTTCATTATGCTCAAGCTTGACTATGTTAGGTATCCATACCTGATTTAGTTTTTTTTCCATGCATTTTGGGGTAGAATCTAGCAATTTGTCCCATGTCATGACAATTATAACAGACTACATTATCCATACCTCTATCTGACTAGTTGATATTCCTTCTACATTTTCTTGCCTTATGACCAAACCTGTGGCAATCATAACAATGACCATTAAAATATATTTCATACCTCATGACACTTGGATTCCTGATGGATATTCTCATGTTGTACTTAGTGCTTACATCCTTCTTGTCTTGAGCTGACTTGTCTTGCTATTTCTCAGTCTTGTTTACCTTGACAACAAATTACTCATGCTCATCTTTCAATGAATCTAGCTTGGTCTTCAATTGAATGCTCTCATCCTTTTTATCTCTCATACTTAAAATTGTAGTCTCTAACTAAATTATGAGAACTTGAATAGTCTCCTTATCCCTCTTAGCTTCTTTAGTCATGTCATCCTTCAATCTGCATTCTTGTTCTTCAATAATATTTATATAATTAAGATTGAACTTCAACTCATCATGCTCACCTCGATTTGAACTCAACTTGGCATTTGTCTCTTCTAACTGAGATTTGAGATATTTGATGGTCTCCTTATCCTCCTTAGCCCTTTTGGCCATGCCATCTTTCAATCTACATGATATTTCTTTCATAGACTTGATCAGTTCATGATTCTCCTTTTCCTCTCTCATGGATTTACCTAAAAAACTCCCCTCAATAGATATGACTTGCGCTTCAAGACATTTGATCATATTTTTCATTTTTTACTTCCTTTTCTTTTGCTCATTTAGTTCACCAAGTGCACTCATGAGCTTATCTTCTAGATCAAATTCTTCTTCCTTGATATCATACCAAACTTCTTCATCAAACATGATGGTCTTTTCACCCATATTGTACCTTAGATCACCTTCAAGTGGTTAAAATTGTAAATAAGGTCATGTTTTGATACCCATTATTAGAGGTACAATCACTAATAGGGGGATGAATCAGTGATGCCAAATAATACAATTCAATTCCCAACTCTTAAGCATTCAACACATAACCCATTGAACCCTACAAGATGGACTACAATCCTATAAAGACAAGATTTAATATTTAGACTAGTACCAACTAATCAAGGAATACCCATCCCTTAATTGAATGAGACACACATCCCATAAGGAGGAACCAACCCTTAGGCAACCAATCACCAAACCAACTACCTTGATCCAATCTCTAACTTTGATATGATGTCTTCTAGACTTGATGATGGACTTCTCTTGTTCTCTTTCTCCTTTACACTCTCACAAACTTGCACACACAAGTAATGCATCTAAAACACCCTTTTGGATGATTCTTCACTTATTATCACATACATAATTACAAAACCTAAAAAAAATTATCATAACATCAAAAACATGACTTGTAGTTCATGCACACAATCCTCAACCTACTTTGCTCTTCAATCCATCTACTAAGCAAACTCACTCAATCAGCCTCTATGGCTTACTTGCTCAATCTACCTCTTATAGGTTCATTAGGTCCAATGACATATGTGTTCACCTTCATCACCTTGATTAGACAAGCATGACTAATCCATTTCACTCTTTTTTATTCCTCGATGACTTGTACCTTCTCTTTCAAAGGTTCTCTCCTTCGCTTGACTCCTCACCTTCACAACAAGCATAATTAGTCTAATTAGACCTTATACTTATACCACTCTCTTCTTTTAACCCATTTTAGTCAGCCAAGATGGTTTAAATATTTTAACCACACTCAAAATAGTTTCATACACATGTTAAATTTGACAACCACACTCTTCATAGGTCAGCCAATACCTCATTAGCCCCAAACCACCATTAGGTCTTGGTGAGACCTAAAATAATTAGGCCTTCACATTCACATGTTACATGTGAGACTACTTGGACCACCTTCACCCTTTAACAATGTTTCAAATACATCAAATCTATCTCAAATATACCCTTATTACTCCCTCATGGGTCCATGCCACCTGGAACACCAAAACAACACTCGAACCTACCAATTAGGTCTCCTTGCTCTTTAGGTATTCATACACTAAAAACATAGTCTCAAACTTTTAAAGAAAACCCTCAAATATTTCACAGAGAAAAAGATTATATCTTTTGGGTTAACCCTTTAGGACCTCTAAAATACCTCTATGTGCTTTAGACATTCCAACACAGGTTCTAAGCACTCAAATCAACTCTCTCATAATGACCACTTAGACTAGTCATATATAGTTAAAATATAGTCAATATATTTTGTCTCTTCATATATGATCAGGGCATATCATGATAACCAATGCCTTATTATAATCCTTAGAGACTTATTTAACATTTACATACTCATTTTCTTCCTTAACTCTACTCAGAACACCTTTAACTTACCTCTGTAAGATGGTCACTCAAACTACTAGTGTATTTAACAAACATGGTCAAATTATAATCATTTGTTCACATTGAATATGGATTGGTTAAACCTCAAAAATCCACACACTTGGTCCTCATAGAGTATATAAAATTATCCAATAGATATTTCATCTTTAAACATCAAAATACCATCAAGAAATCTTTAATTAGCCTTCTCAGGTTACTTATAGAATATGGTCAAACACAGTCAATTTTGAAGCTCAATAACTTTGATTGTACAAAAATTCAGACCTTATAACTAGATTCTTTGGATGTTCCTTGAATTAATATTCAATTTTTATTTTTACACCACCATGAAATTCACCCTAGATCAAAAGATATAACTCAAAAATTATAGATTGGTTTTCCATCATTAATTTAAATATTCAAATTCCAAAAGTCAGTGTGTTAATGCTAAACATTGGAAACTTTGACATCATCTCTACTCCCTAAACAACTTGAACAAATACACTCCATTGATATCCTCATAAGTAGCCTGATATTTACTTTTCAATGCTCACCGTTGATCTTAAATCTCTGCTACTGTGATTAAGACACTTCGCACCCTCGCATGCCTTCTGAGCACATTGACTATTTGACTCCAATGAAATTTTTCCACTTGGTATCTCCACACATATTTTGAGAATACTTTGATATATTGACTGAATACGCACCATTGGATCATAATTTGCATGATCACATGCTCACCATTGATCTCTATCTTACAGGTTTCACACTCACCATTAGATCTATTGTTCAAGCTTTGTTATTGTGACACATGTCACTAGCACATGTAATACTGACTATTTGACTTTAAGATGTGCCATTGGATCCTTATATATTTAGATTAATTTTCTCTATGTTATATCCTTGATCATTTTAAATTCTCACCATTATATCTCCTCTTGCAAATTTGTCTAAGTATAGAAACTTAGTAAACTCTGCCTAGAAGGCCAACTTTGCACCTCAATAAATTTTACTATGTTCAACCTCATGACCTAAAATTTGAAAAATATGATATTCTCATATATTTTAATCCATACATGTATTATAAATTTCCTAAAACTTTCATACATGTGAAATATGACATCATCAATTTGTTCACTCAACTTTATCTATCAAGATGACTACCTGAGCTTAGATATTCATATGACTATTTTGATGAATTTAGTTTACTTCCATAATCACTCTAAGCACTCATAAAACCATAAAGGGTCTATAAAACATTTTCATACCATCAATATCATCCATCAATTACCTATCCAAGTCAAACATTGAAGAACCATGCAGGAACATTGAAGCACATTGAAGCACACTTTGTCATTGTCAATCTTACACACATGACACCTCATCAACAACCTTGGTCACCTTGAAGACGTCATTGACAAACCTCCAACATTTATAAAATGTGTAATCTAACTCGTGGCCTACATGGGATATTGGTATTCATATAATTTTATTAGGACTAGGTAATTTACATTAACATCTTAGAGACATTACAATTGACCACAACCCCAAAATGCCATTATAGGCTTTGCTTGTCAACACAATTAGATTATGTATATTATATGTACACTACATCAATAAATGAAGGTTTTATAGTCATAGGAAAATTTTCAAGACATATTTGATAATCATTTTCCATTTTATCTATTCATAGGTTGCATAATGCAATGCAGTCGACATAGCTAATGATTTAAGAGTCATGCAAGAATTTACATGCAGAGTCATGGAAGCATTTCCAATATGCATAGAAGATCAATTCTTTAAGTCAGATGAAAAATTTATAGAAAAATGTATCTTAGCTTCATGTATCGATAAGTACCTATAAATAAACATCGTCTAAACTAGTATCAATATACATGGTAATAATATATTTTAAGTGAATGTATAGAAACATAGAACAATCCATCAGATTACTTTCAAAAAATTCCATAGTCTTTCCCAAAATTTTCTACCACATCCCAGCTTCCTTAGATATATGAGACTAACACAAATTATTTTACCATGTTTCACTTAAAATTTTTGCATTTTGCCCCATGGTATACACTTTGCACAGTGTTTTCCAATCACATATGGACACATGACAATATCCTAGGTACCTTAGGGTCTCTACAAGAATGGTCACCTTCGAGCACCTGAATGGTTAAGATATGGCCATAAGGTAGCATCCTGGGTGCCTTGTTGTCTTGGCAAGCCCTAGCACTTTAGGGCTCTTAGGTTCCCTGAATGCTACCATGTGGAAGTATCCTAGATGTCTGGGTGACCACTCATGATCATCTTGTTGAGACCCCAAGCCACCAAGCATGTTTCACTAAAACAACCATCTCGAGGCCATACATGACCATCCCTGACTAAAAAATAGCAGTGTGAGCTTTATGTTTTTTTTAGATTTTTAAATTTTTCATGTCAACTTTAATTCTGAGTCAAGGTTTATTTATGCACTTCTATGTAATTATTTTATTCATTCAATGAGAATAAAAAATAAGTTTCCTATTATATAATATATTTTTTTATGCTTATTGATAATTTTGTTTAGAATTTTCTATTTTCATCACCTAGTTTGTTATGTTAGATGTTGCTAAGTGGTAGCATTCTTAGTACCCCTACTATCTAGATAAACCTAGTCACATCTAGGAATGTGGATGCCTAAGATGCTACCATGTGACAACATGCAAGGTACCCCAACATCTTGAGAAGGCCAATCATTAATGTGAACATGAATGTCTAAGATGTAGCCACATGGTAGCATGCCCAGTGCCCATGGTGTTTTAACAAACCCTGTCACCTTTTGGCACCTGAGTACCCATGATGCTACCACATGGCATCATTTTGGGTGCCCTAGGGTCTTTGTAATCCTAATCCCCTCCAGGCACCCAAAAATTTGGGATACACTTGAGGTTTATTTATGTACTTGTATGTAATTATTTTATTCATTCGATGAGAATCAAAATGAAGTTTGTTGTTATACAATTTTTGAGTTTATGCCTATTGATAATTTTACTTGTAATTTTATATTTTCATCCCCTACTCTACTATGTTGGATTCTTCCAAGTGGTAGCATTCTAGGTGCCCCTAGTGTTTGGATAAACCTAGACACATCTAGTAATGTGGGTGCTCAGGATGTTGCCATATGAAATCATGTTAGGTACCCCGATGTCTCGAGAAGTCCAATCACTTGTAGGAACCTAAACATCTAGGATGTAACCACATGGTAGCATTCATAGTGCCCCTGATGTATTAACAATCCATGTCACCTCCTAGTACCTAGGTGCCCATGATGTTACTATATGGCATCATCCCAGGCACCCCAGGGTCTTGGCAAGTTTGACCACTTTCACATGCACAAATATTCAGGATGTACTTGAGGTTTATTTATACACTTATATGTAATTATTTTATTCATTCAATGAGAATAAAAAAATTTCTCTTATACAATTTCTAATTATATGCCTATTGATAATTGTACATATAATTTTATGTTTTCATCACCTATTCTACTACACCAGATGCTACCAAGTGGGAGCATTCTGGGTGCCCCCAGTATCTGGACCAACTTAGTCACATATAGGAATGCGAGTACCTAGGATGCTACCACATGGTAGAATGTCAGGTAACCTAGCATATTAAGAGGGCCAATCATTGGTAGCAACTCAAACAATTGGGATGCAACCATGTGGTAACATCCCAAGTACCCCATTGTCCTTGCAAGGGATATTTAAAAAAAATTAGAGGCCATACATGACCATACCTAACTAAAAAATAGTAGGGTGAGCTTTATGCCTTTTTTAATATTTTACATGTCAACTTCAATTATGAGTTGAGGTTTATTTATGCACTTGCATGTAATTATTTTATTCATTCGATGAAAATAAAAAATAAGTTTGTTTTTATATAATTTTCTAAGTCTATAGCTATTAATAATTTTGATTGTAATTTTTTGTTTTCATCACTTGGTCTGTTGCATTGAATGTTATCAAGTGGTAGTATTCTAGGTGCCCCTAATGTCTGGACAAACCTAGTCATGTTTAAGAATGTGGGTGCTTAGGATTTTACCACGTGGCAATATACTGAGCACCCCAACATATTGATAAGGCCTTCCACTAGTGAGGACATGAATGTCTAAGATTCAACCACATGGTAACATGCCCAGTGACCCTAGTGTCTCAATAAACCCCATCAGCTCCTACCGCCCAGGTGCCCACAAGTTTCCACATGGTATCATCCTACCTACCTTGGGGTTTTGGCAAATCTAGTCACCTCTAGGTGCCCAAACATATAGGATGTGCTTGAGGTTTATTTATGCACTTGTATGTAATTATGTTATTCATTCGATGAGAATAAAAAATAAGTTTACTATCATATAATTTTGAAGTTTATGCATATTGATAATTTTGCTTACATTTTTCTATTTTCATCACCTATTATATTACATCAGATTCTCCCAAGTGGCAACATTCTAAGTGTTTCCAATGTTTGGACAAACCCATACATGTTCAGGAATGGTGATCCCTGGGATGTTACCATGTGGTAGCATGCTAGGTACCCCAACATCTTGAGAAGGCCAGTCATTGGCAAGAACTTGAATGTCTAGGATGCAACCATGTGGTAGTATGGATGGTACCCCCGATGTCTTAACAAGCCTCACCACCTCTCAGCACTTGGGTGCCAATGATGCTTTGATGTGGCATCATCTTAGGTATATTGTGGTCTCAAAAAACTTGGCCACCTCCACATGCCCAAACATTTGGGATGCACTTGAGGTTTATTTATGCACTTGTATGTAATTATTTTATTCATTTGATGAGAATCGAATTTTTTTTTGATATTATACAATATTTGAGTTTATGGTTATTGATAATTTTTCTTGTAATTTTATATTTTCATCACCTCATCTACTGCACTAAATGATGCCAAGTGGAAGCATTCTAGGTGCCCCCGATATTTGGACAAACCCAGTCACATTTGGGAAGGTGGGTACCTAAGATGTTGCCATATGGCATCATGTCAGGTACTTGATGTTTCAATAAGGCTAGTCACTAGAGGTGACCTGAACAACTAGGATGCAACTACATGATAGCATCCTGAGCACTCTGTTGTCTTAGCAACATATATTTTTGAAACTTTTGAGAGGCCATACGTGACCATACCTAACTAAAAAATAACAAGGTGAGCTTTTTGATTTTTTAAAGATTTTCAAGCTTTGGATGTCAACTTCAATTATGAGTTGAGATTTATCTATGCACTTGTATTTAATTATTTTATTCATTCAGTGAGAATCAAAAAGAAATTTATTGTTATATAATTTCTAAGTTTATGCCTATTGATAATTTTTCTTGCATTTTTTTGTTTTCATCACCAAGTCTACTATGCTAGATGTTTTAAGTGGTAGCATTTTGGGTGCCCCTGATGTTTGGATAATCCCAGTCATGACTAAGAACCTAGGTGCCCAGGATGCTTCCATGTGGAAATATGTAGGTACCCTAGCATCTTGAGAAGGTCAGTCATTAATGGGGATGCAAACATCTCAGATGCAATTGTGTGGTAGCATGCCCAGTGCCCTCAGTGTCTTGATAAGCCCCATCATCTCACAACACTTAGGTGCACATAATGCTATCATGTGGCATCATCTTGGGTACCCTAGGGTCTTGACAATCCTGGTCACCTCCATGTGCCCAAACATCCAGGGTGAGACCACATGGAAGCATCTCGCATGTCCCTATATTTCACCAAGCCTTAACATCTCTAGGATCTTAGGTGCTTTGGATGCTACAATGTGCAAGCATCTCAAACACCCTCAAAAATTTCAATTCAACATAGAAAAATGAAAAGCATTAAAGAACCTTGGTAATAACTACAAAGGACTAGGGTAAATTTATTTGTTATGAGAAAATTCTAAAGACACTAAACATTTTATATCCAGCTTTTTGGCACTAGTCATCATCCCATTCACCTATCATCTAGGTGGGAATGGCAACATAAATAAATGTACAAAGAATCCCAGGCAAATGGTGAGATGCAATGTTGTCATTTGTCATCATTCGGCTCACCCAGTAACCTGGAAATAAAGATGGCATAAATAAATTTATGTAGAACTTGGGGCAAGTAGGTGGACATGATTATGCCACTTGTCAACATCATGTTTACCCAATATCCTAATAATAATGATGGCATAAAAAAAATGCACTAAAGATTACAGCTAATGCAAGACATCATGAGCAATCCACTTGTCACCATCCCATTGACATAGAGCTGACTCTCCTCCCTATATATCTTATTGACAAGGACATGCAGGCCGAGTTTAGAAAGGCATAAATGGGATTTCTATCTTGTGAAGAAAACTAAACACCAAGAAACCCATGAGAGAGGCCACATGGCACAAAAAAGTCACATATTTACAAAATTCAAATAATTCTAATAATTAAAAGTTGTTTTTGCACTTAATTCACACAAACTTGAAACTTAATGCATTAAACTTTCATATCTAGCATAGCCAAAGCAATATATCACAAATTAATATTTTTAGTTCTATCACAAATTAATATTTTTAGTTCAATCACATTGCCTTTAAGCCATTCAGACTATTATGAATTTAGAGATAAAATTACATCTTGTGAATCTAGAACTCCATTATAACCAAAGGTATTACCAACTTCACATAAAGTAAAGAGTTCTATAAATAGTGTCAATGGCATCTTCATCCCATGTCTCAATTCCTTAGCTTAATCAATCATAGGCATAAAATACTTCATAGACATAGCATGTGATTCAGCAACCTTAAATCACAAATTTAAGCACTACTCAGAGGTTTGGGATGTTGTTGAGGTTGTCCAGACCTATAGAGTAGAGGACCATCTCTCCCTTTTCACATAAAGATACAGGGATGATTTGTTGAAAAGCAAAGCAATTTATCTCCATAATGCCACAACCAAACTAGAGGTGATGCCATGTATAGACTTACTCTTTGATTTATTCTTTAATGGAAAAATTACAGTAAAAATACTACACTATAGGTTAAACAAGACACTGGTAGCTTATATTAGTAGAAATGCCTTCAAAAAATATTACATGCTTCTCATGCCCAACATGACCTATAAATAAGATATATTTAATTCATGGATACAAAACAACACTGTCATTATCAAATTGTATGAATGGGTAGCCAAACCGGGTAGCTTCAGAATCTAGATTCCAACCTCTACCATTACCATTGTTGCTTTTAAGCCAGGAGTCAGAATTGCAATGGCCTTGTTGAAACAAAATATTTGGTCTCTCAACTATTTCTTATGTCAACGAGATATGGGTTCCTTTATTAGATATGATTTTGACTTCCACCCAAACCATTGCCCTAGTCAAAATAATTAGTTTAAATTTGATTTTGATGCTTACCAATCCCTAGAGTTCCTTCGATGGGAATTTTTATATGATGTCCTACATAGTGGATGTAGTAACAACAACAATACATGCATCACATGATGAACCTTGGCAACCAACTATGAAATACCTAAATAATAAGATACATGATGAGTTTAATATCCTCCATGTGCATCAATTTATGAAGAACATGAAAAGGATAACTGAGACCTTCTATCCTATGGTGTACCAAGCCATCTATGGCAAAAACATGCCTCAGTTATCTTATTACATAAAAAGGACCATAATGAAAATGGGTGATTATTGATTATACCCTGAGTATATTAGGAAATTACACACTCTACAACAATAGATAAATAGCAAAATGTAATAACAAAGATAGATAAATGTAAAAACACCCAACATGCTTGAGACAAGACACAAGATTTGCATGGTAAAACCTTAGCAAGCTAAGGAAACATCCATGTTGCAAGATATTAGCTTTATTAATTCTAAGATGAACAGATTACATGCAAACTCATTGTGTAGGTTACATGTGGAGTCCAAAAAGATAAATACGCCTAATTGGAAAACCACCATTAGGATTCCTCCTCCTAAAAATAGAGTGGAAATATGCCATTAGGACTTTTCTTCTAAAAATAGAATCTAGTGGAATTCATCTTCCTAAAAACAAGGGTTTGACTCCTTGATTTCATACCTTAGGGGTTCTATACTCAAATACCCACCACTAAGGGCTATATAGGATGTTGCCACCCCCGTAGACCCCCCTATGATAATAGTGGGGTGGGGGGGGGCATTGCCCCCACACCCCCTTATAAAAGTGGGCTATAAAGTACACCATAAAAGGGGCCAAAATTCAAATTTGTTGTCATATATCTAACATATTGCATAGTGATAAGAATAGAGGGCACATGGACACATTCTATATACCTTCTAAGGATAGTCCTAGATAAGGTGGCCGAGCAGGAGATAGTTACCTAGTTGAGTGATAGTTTTGACGTATTACTAAGGTAAAACAAGTAGCATTTCATTCCACCCCCCTCAGTATTGGTCGAATGTAGTATGATAGGTGGGAAAATATACCTATCATTGGTAAAATTATGAACCATTATGGGTTCAAATAGGTCCTTTTTAGACACTAGGATCCTAGAGGAAATATCCAAGCTCACCTCAAGAAATATGAAAAAAATTGAAAACTGGATATGGCCATCAGTCCTATGAGCATGATAGCATAGTCATAAATGTTTAGGAAAACTCTAAGGTAGCCAAAAGGATGTGTAAGGCTAAGATGTCTATGATAGTTGCACAAAAAATACAATATGACCCTACAATCACTAAAGAAGATGTCAGGATTGCAAATCAACAATGGATTTCAAGACCTATTCATAGCCCCCTTCCTCAGGAAAATGAAGAAACACTAGCAGAAGCTAGCCCATCTAGGGTGATTAAAATTGCAGAATAACTTGGCACCACTAGGGTTCACAAACGCAAACATCCACTGCCACTTCTCCCAAACAGAGAGTTAAAGAAAGACAACCAACAAGTCCTAGTGGAGCTACAACTATATTTGATAAGTTTCATCTACCTCCATTAATGATTTCATAAGAGGTAATCTTCCCTCTTTATTATCTTTAGTTCCTGTTGTTTCTTCTCCACCAGTGCATTCAATAGAAATTCCACTTACTACTATGCAACCTATTCCACCATTGGTCATCCTCTCAGCAGTGGCCACTCTAGTCATTTCATCAGTGTCAATATTGCCTACCACTTCCACTCCATCGTCACTTGCTCCATCCATTGTTCCCCCATATATTATTCCAATCTCAATTGTACCAGTTTCTGCTACTACCAAACTAATTTTGACATATACAAAGAAACCCAAGACCCTACCTACTTCTCCTCAGGAAAAAGAGGTAGAAGATGAACCACCCGAGGTTCCTAAAGTAAGGGGGAATTGAAAACAAGGCTAAAAAATAATATACCCTATTGAGGTTTATGAAAATAAATAAGAGGAAAGGATAATGGCTAACAAAGGGGAATGGATCTCTTAAATGAAAACTTCAGACCCTTGTTCCATAAGTGAGATAACTGAATCTGCCTCAGATGATGAATGATTGACTGAAGACAGTGACCAATCATGAGGGACTGAGTTGATAGATCAATGTGAATAGGTCAATAAACAAGAGAGACATTCACTAGCTATTGAATTATTGATAGACTAAGAGCAATATGTAGATGTGAAAGTGCAATCTTGAATTCAGACTGCAGATCAAGGTGACTACCCAAGTGTACCTCCAAGGTTTCCACCACAAGACAGGGCAATACCTAGTCCTCTAATCACTCCTCTCATGCCTGTAAGTTCTAATATTTCACATTCTTTGATTACTACCTTAGTACCCCTAGGTAAAATTGATGTAATTGATTCTTCACACTACTTACATACATCAACCTCCATTGCCAAACCACAATCTTCTTTTGTGCCCCCAATTTTGCCAAATTTTCAAACCCTAACACAACTTATTGCTACCACTATTATGACCACCATAACTATCAACACTGGGGTCTCTTATACTTCCATCACTAATTACTTACAGAATTTGATAAATACTCATTCGACCTACTCATTTTTCAATGGAATCAACCCTAGAACCTTTGGACCTAGTACGGGGGTGCATTTTGAGATCTTAGTATCAACCTCTATTTTTTCCACTTTGACTATTAATACCAATATGATCCCCCAAGTAAAAATGCCCATTAGCCACGATCCTTAATCAAACTCCCTAGTGGTTTATATCACATTAGATGCTGGTAAGGCTAAATTCATAATGGACATACCAGTCTAGAATTAAATTATTGGTTGGAGGAAGGTCATTCCTTATTTTCCATAAAAAAGAACATCTCCTAGACCTATGCTCCCTCCTCCACCATCTGCTTCACTTACTTAGGAAGGTGAGCAAGATCAACCGATTCAAGGATCAGAATCAGCCCAACTCGATCAATTGGCTAGATCAGAATAACTTGTAACACAAACACAGTAACAAGTTGCCCTCAATGTCCCCTCATGGACCAGGCAACTACAACATGAAGAAGATATAGAGAGGTAGGATTTGGTTGTTCATGAGTAACCCATAGTCAAGTTCCACTTTGACAAGCAAATAAGTTCCTTGAGAAAGGTCAAGAGAAAGACTATGGTTGTTGAGGGTCAATAAATAGAGTTAGAACAAAGGGAAGACATCTTCTCTCTAAGCAAGAGAAGGAAAGTAAATGCTTCAGACCCAAACATGAACATGGAGGTTCCTTATAGATTCGTAGATACAACTTGGGGAGTCATCAAGGAAATGTTCAAAAGTTTTGATCAAGCCATCAAAAGGCAACCACATGTAATAACTATCTAGGCCCCCAGGCAAATTGTCGATCATTTATAAGGCATGGCCCAAAATTTATTTGATATAATTGTATCAATAAGGTCTTTAAAGGCCATCTCTCCTCCCATATAGGGAGACATTCTCCATTTATATAATAAAATAAAGGACATCAATGACAAGTTGTGTTTTATGAGCCAAACAACTAGAAATAGGGCTTATGCCCATTTGAATTTTATAACTACAACTGAAGTCACATGGGCACAATAATACATCATTGTAAAGAGAGATAATTTAATGGAATGACAATAGGAGATGCAAACTTTGGTCCAACATTTTACAAACTGGGAAGTGAGAGTGATCTCTATGTTGACTGAGCTAAGAGTAGTTCAAGTAGCCACTCCACGAAGGCAGTTGGTGTCAAGGCCCATTTTTGAGGGTCTTTTGTGAATAACATTGAATAGTTTCAGGACATAAATTAAAGGAACGGTCTACAAGACCACATATGATATCATGCAGTTGGTGAACTTTGCAAGAGATAAAACTATTGGCACCAAGTCATTAGATACTGAGGTCAAAGCTACCTTGAACACCCACAGGAGACTAGTAGACAAGCTTCCCCAATTGTTTAAGAAAGCTTTGCTAGACTTTAATACCATAGAAGCTGATTTGTAAACAAGTCATCCACTCTACCTTCAAACATAGACATAAAATTATGCAACCATAGCAATAATGTTGTTTTCAACCCCTATACCAAGCCCTTAGCTTCTAAAATACATGCTAGTGCATACACAAACTGGGCCATCATATGTCCCACTTCTAGTTATAGTACAAAGTTTAATTGCAAATCCGTAGACACTTACAACTATCACAACTTCACCTTCAATATCAGTGGCACTTTCATCCACAACTCTAATTGTAACTCCTGCTCCTATATTGACTATGTTATAATTAGGATTCTCCCAACGATGGTCCTCCAACACTAACTAAATATACTTGTACCTTTTTGCACATTCCAACTAAGTTGGAACATTAGTTTCTAACTAAAGTACATTACATGTATATATATAGTATTCTTAGAAAAGAAATCTATTTTGAACAATCGACTATTATACATGCATCATGTTACTTGATTCAGAAATATCGTATTGTTTTGACAATTGTATTTTAAATATACATATAATATTCTAATATACAATAATATTATCTATCATATAATTCTATGACTCTTAACAGTTATAAATTTTAAAAAAAGTATATTATTATGTCAATATAATAATTACAATACATATATAAATATATCATTTTATCATACTATTATATTTCATAATTCATATATAATTATATTATTAATATATATTTATTATTATTACACATATTAATATTGGTTTCTCTCTTTACCTAGAATACCAACCACAATTCCTTTTTAAACCATATTAAAAATATACCCACCAAAAATAAAATAAAAAACATACCAATCACAAACCTTAATTTGAATATGACAATAATATAATCAGTAAAGGCAGGGATCTGTTAACTTACTACCATCATTGTTTCCATTTTCTTGATCATTAAAATGTCCCTCAAGATAAAAATCATCTTCTCCATTATCATTCAAAAACATTTTTAAAGCACATTAGCATTCATAAGTGTATTGTTTTCATTCAATGAAGAGTGTTAAAACAAGCACAGAATCAAAGACCTCAAACGTATCATCCTTTGCGATGTTCTCAGTCCAGTCATCGATGTTAGATGATGGATTTGAACCGAAAAAGAGGATCTTAGCCAACAAACGGTGGTAGTTGATGAAATGGTTGACAAAATGCCTCAACAAGATGTGCTCTCATGGAATGCAATGATTGCAGGATATGCATTAATTGTGCAGGGGTGTGTGAACAGTAAGAACAGGCTTGCAGAGGTTAAGCCGGTCCATGCTCAGATCACTCACTCGGGATTCAGCTCTCACAGATTTCTGACCAACGGGTTGCTCAACGTGTGTGCCAAGCACAAGCAAGGGAAAGAGGACCTGGAGGCTGCACGCAAAGTGTTTGACCATATGTCTGAGCATGACATCTGCTCGTGGAATGTGATTATTGCGGGCCAAACAAGTTTCGGAATTGTTTGAAGAAATGCAGCGTTCTGTCTTTCAGGCCAACATGAAACTGGTGGTCCTGGAACAAGGCATGGAAGTTCATAAGGACGTAGTTGTAAGTGGTTATGAATCTGATGTCACTGTTGCAAATGTGTTGGTTGATATGTATGCAATTGTGGGAGTATAGAGGATGCACGCAAACTGTATGACAAAATGTGTGAACGAAATGCAGTGTCCATAACTGTTATCTTTGCAGGGTATGCACAGAAGGGCCTTGTGGATGAGGCCTTGGGGTTGTTTTGGGACATGACTGAATGAGATGTGTCGTCTTGGATGGCCATGGTTGCAGGACTTGCGCAAAATGGATGGATCGGTGAGGCTTTGGAGCTTTTTGGAATGATGCCTGAACAAGATGTGGCCTCTTGGATGGTGATGATTGCAGGAATTGGCACAGACCAGACGAAGCGTGGAGGCCTTGGGAGTTTTTCAGAGAAATGCAGTTGGAAGCAGGTGTGAGGCTTGATGCAAAATTCTTTTCTAGTGTTCTTGCATGTGCCAATTTGGCATCATTAGAACAAGGGATGGAAGTCCATGAAAAGATAATAAAAAGTGGGTTCCAGTCTGTTGTGTTTGTGGAGAGTGCCCTTGTTTATGTGGTAACTTGGAGAAATCTCGTGAACTGTTTGACAAAATATCTCAAAGAGATGTAGTCTCTTGGACTACAATAATTGAAGGGTATGCCATGCACGGCCTTGCCAAGGAGGCCATTAAGCTCTTTGAAAATTTGCAACAACAATCGGGTATACTACCCAACCATGCCACCTTAGTTTCTATTTTGTCTGTCTGCTGCCATGCTGGCTTAGTGAGTGAAGGCAGATGATACTTCAATTGCTTGAGTCGAGATTATGATGTCACACTTGCAATGCAGCACTAGGCCTGCATGGTGGATCTTCTTGGTCACGCTGGGCACCTTGATGAGGCAGAAGAGTTCATCAATAACATGCCAATACGTCCAGATGCGACAGTGTGGAGGTTGTTTCTTGCTGCCTGTAGAGTACACAATGACATAGATTTAGGAGAACGGGTTGTTGCACATCTTTATGAGTTAGACCCCAACAATGTTGGACCTTATGTGTTGCTATCAAACATGTATGCTGTGGCTGGAAGGTGGGATGACGCTAAAAACACAAGGACAATAATGGAGGAGGTAACGGTAGAAAGAAGGCCTGGGTGGAGCTAGATTGAGGTCATTAAAAAAGTGTATCCTTTCCTTGCAGGGGACAGATTGAAACCTCAGACCATGCAGCCTGTGGCACACAAAATATATGCAGGGTATATGCACAACACATGATTTGTACTGCATGATGTTTAAGAGGAACAATGGAAATAGATTCTTTGCTATCATCATCAAGAATCTGACAGTTGCATTTTAGCTTATTAACATCACCACAAGGAAAACCATCTTGGGTAGAAAAATCTTTGTGTGTGGAGAGTCTGGCGACTGCCACCCATCCAAAACATCTGTCACCAAGATTATTGCTCAAGAGACCAGCACCAAACAATTCCATCCTTTCAAAGGATGGACAATGCTCTTGTAGGGATTATTGCTAATGCTTATTGAAACAAGCGGTGCAGAGATTTGCATGAGGTGAAAGTCCATGTTTGTAGGCAGCTCTATATTATGAGCAAGGGACTAGGTATTATTCTTCTTCTCCACATGATTGAAAATTATAATAATTTGAGAGGTATCTTATGTTTCTTGACTACATTGTGAGATTTTATAGAATTGAAACTATTTTATAGAGCCATGAAGCATAGATATCCTTGTTAGGCTTAACATTTTCATAGGACAACTTGTCGCACACTCCACTTGATAATGTAATGGTATTCAAATAATTTCTGATCTTCCTTTCCAAGAAATCAGGCTGGATTTGATTAAACCATACCCAAATGCACCCCTTCGAAAACATTGCAATGTTCTTATTTAAATCCCATTCTCCTTTAGTTTATTGCAGACAGTACTATCTGTCATTGTAGTGTATATATTGTGTGAAATGTGCAATTTACCTGTACTTAGCCTAATTGCATGACAATCACTCTTGCTACATTGGTGCTCACTGATGATATATCACCGTCTCTTGGAACTTGGATGTGCTAGGGACCATATGAAGTATCTCTGTTTTTAAATATACAACTTAAAAAGTTATCTGCACTAGAGAAATATGGTATATTACAAAAATTGCTTTTAAAGTAGCAAAGGAAAGAGATAATCCAGTTCTTCATATGAATTCATTTACATGAGGGTTGTAATGGGGTCCAAATTTAAAGGCTTTTTCCTATATAATCCCAATATGAATGTCCTCCAACCTTTAGGCAGTGAACTTCTCATTCTCACTCGTGACTGGACTGTATCTGTTGAAGGAGGTCCACTTGCTTCCTTTCAGAACACAGCCATCCTTAACTGTCCTTGACTGCATTTTTCATTAACTTTGTTTCTTCCTCCCTCTCAAGTTTGAAGCTCTGCAGAACTTTTTAACTTTTTCTCTTTGGAAATTGTTTTAGCTTCAATCGTATATCCAAGAAAATGACCAGTAGGTCCTCAACCAAATCCATGATATAAAACCAGTTGAAAAATTGTAGAGTTTAACATGCTGAGAAAACAAAGGAATAAGTATCTCATTCTTTACCGGAAAACTTTTCTTTAAAAAGCTAAAGTGCAAGGGCCCAAATTTATTTCTAATTGTTCACCTGTGGTAAAGAGATCTGGGTCTTTCTTTCTTGCTGCCAAGTGTAAGTGACTTGTAACTTGTTCATTCATGTTCCCATTGGGCAGCATCCCAATTCCCTTCCGATTTGCTCATCCCTTTTCCAATTTTTTCTCAGTGGCATGTAAAACATGCATTTTAATAAATTTTCAATTATTTAATGGTAGAAGGACTTCATTTTATCTCAGAACCGTGTAATTTTATGACTTAAATGATAAAACCCTTCACCATAATAGTCCTTTTCTTCATCAGATTACTCTATAATTATTGATGCATAAATGTTTTTTGCAGGATTTGTATTTACCAGAACCGGATAAGTGGAGCTAACAAAGAAGCTTTCTCTTCCCTTGGATTTTACCCTTGGCAGGTACAGAATGTGTGTTTTTCAGATTGGTATGGTCTCTATGTTTATGTGGACTAAAATATACATGTAAGGAAGGTTAGGGTGAAGTAGATATTTCAAATAATGGGATCAACAAATTCAGAGCGGTCACTTGTATCAACAACAGAGCAAAGTGAGAAGATTTTTTCTTTCAATTTACTGAGATACTGTCCTGCCATTGACTTTATTTCTTGCTTCATGCTAATTTTGCTAACACTTCTGTGAACTTTTACAAAGAAAACTATCTTTCTACAATCTTGGAGTGACGAATTGATGAAATTTTTGAGAGAACTATTTTCCTTGTAATTGGAACTTTCATTTTCTTGGTGTTTTTGATGTTAGCGGACAAGCCTGTTGCATCTCTTCTTTTGATAGATATATCTCTTTGTCGTATTATGTTGCCGCCTTTGGCGAATTTTATGTAAAAAAATTGAAATTTGCCGAATACTAGATATGCCTAATGTCATGATCTTATTTGACTTGCATTTATTTCAAATTGTTGATATAGTTAGTGGTGAACTATTCGAGACATATATTGTTTGTTTTACTGTGGTGTTACAGTGTTGTGATCTATGTTGATACATTTCATTATTGTTCTTGAGACAGTTATTGATATACTTTTCATTACAACATTGGATATTTATGCTTAATGTGTACTAATTTACTATTCAGTTCACATGTGTTATTTAAATGTTGTTATTGTATTTAGATATCCAGACACTGTTGATGGTCTATTCATTGACTGCAGGGACAGGTACTTGAGCTATGTTGTGTTTGGATCTGAGCACCAAAGAAACATGGAGAAATAACATGGATGAACCGAAACTGTAAATTCTATCATAAAAACTAAGTTTGATGGTACCGTTAATTTAGTCATTTTGTTTACTTGATTAAAGTACTAAGTGTTTATCGTTTTAAATTTGATTTCTTTTATTGATTGATTTATAGTCAGTTTCGACCTTTGTTTAATCACTACTTTTCTAGTTGTTTTCAAATTTTGTACTTGTCGGCTTTGCCAAGTTGTGTTGGTCTTGCCACAGTGTTTAGTTACTTGATATCATCATTTTTAGTCATTATGTCTATTATGTTTTCGTTGGACTTAATAACTTGTTGAATTTGACATTGCATTTGCTCTGGAATTCATAGTCGAATTTGTTATGTTTGATTCTTTAATCTATTGCTTAGTTGTCTTGGCCTTGTTTGATGTTATGGAATTCATCGACTGTTAGTTTGGTTGAAGGCATGCAAAATATGTTTTATTTGGTCAGAGTTTTATTGAAGGACTTTGATTGGTTTGTTGTGTTGTAGCATTCGTTGTTTGTATAACCAAGATATGACTTGGCTTTGGGCTTAGGTATGTTTGGCGCCACAACCACCTTTGGACTTGGCATTGGTGTTAATCGTTTGGTTTACCATATGACTTTAAAGCCATGGCATTGGCTCATTCCATGAAGTCATTCGGTCGAGATACTTCCAAAATAGGTTTTAGGTTTTCATTTGGTCATTTTGGCTTGTTCGAGAACTATACGCTTTGGGGAGACTCTACTGAAATCTTGGGCATGGCGGTCAAGGTAGGTAAAGATACAATTAGTGCATGAGATTTTTTTGGACTCAAACTATAGTTAAGTCATGAAACTTATCGGCCATGTGGGAGTTTAGTAGAGTTTTTATGGGGTTCATTTTGGCTATTTGATTCGAATGGGTTTCTTGGAAGTGTGTGGATTTTAGATGCATGTTTTGGTATAGCAATTTGGAAACCTAAAAAAGAAGAAAGTCTTCTTCTATGGTCGATTTTAGAATTCTAAATAAGTGATGTTTTTAAATTTCTGAGTTTGCATTCTTAATGGTTATAAATGGCAAACTAGTTATTGTTTATAGCCATAAACATTGGTATTTGTATTCTTTCTTGCATAATGGTCTTTATAGTTATAAACCTTAACTCGTTCAATGACTTTTATTTTTGGTATTGTTGCACGACGGGCATTGTACAACTTGGCCATGGCCATGGGGGCTATATAAACTGTGCATATACGTTTGTTAAATATAATTTGTTTTGTTTGTTGTTGCTGGGATTTCTTGTTATTATCATGTCGTTTAACTTGGGTTACGATTGTGTGTTATTTTGTCTGCGTAGAGTTTATAAATTTGTTTTATATATTTAAACCTTACCTGGGTTACTCGGATTTTGGGATATGATGTTTTTGTATTATTAAACCCTATTGTGTATGACGAACCATTGGTTATGATTTGGGGGTAATGACGTTATTGAGCCTCCAGGGGTTCGAAATAAAAACTAGGTTTTTTGAAAAAATAATATTTTATTATTATTTTTCCCTGCATGATTATGTTTGACATAATTCTATTTAATTATTTGGTCATTATTGCTTGACTCAGGGTGATAAAATTATGTTTGAATTATTTGTACGACTCTGATAATGATGTTGGAATTCATTCGAATTATTACGTGTTGACTTACATTTGAAAATTATGGCCAGTTGATTATATTTATTTTTATAACTTCAATTACATTATTACAATTGTTTGATAATAATAGAATATTTTTTTAATATTTGGTAAAATCTATATCGATCAAAATTTAACTCATAATTTTACATAGGGTTTTAAATTATCATTTTGGTTGTCTAAAACTTATATATATATATATATATATATATATATATATATATATATATATATATATATATATATTTGAGGACGACTGCATGATAAATGCATGGCATCATATTTACGAATCATATTATATTATTCGAATATGTTAACTCATCAATACATAGATTAAAATTGTATTTGAGGACGATTGCATGATAAATGCATGGCATCATATTTACGAATCATATTATATTATTCGAATATAATGTCTCATAAATCAAAAAGTTCAGAAAAATAAGCTACAGTCGTAATCATGTACTAAGTTAATGGATCTTGGTGAGATGGACTCATGTGATTCATTTTTTATTTGTTATTTGATTGTTTTGTTATTGTCAAGTTCGGTACGTTTCTTTTGTTCTTTCTCCATTGTTTCTCTGTTGTCCCAATTTGTATCTCACTGATGGTTAGGGTGATTTACGGCCACTTATGGTTGGGTTCATTGGGATTGGTGAGGTAGGTTTGACTTCATTGATTTGCATACGAAAGAGTGTTGATACACTTCTTTATCTTGAAATGTGATAGCTCATTGTAGATGAACGAAAGTGTTTTTGTAATCAATTTTATGCATTGTAGTTGTATTTCATTATAGTTGTATTTGATACAAGTAATGTTATGTTTAATTTTTATATTCAAATAGACCATGTAAGATTGGTCTATGATTATGATTATAGTTGATCATTTGAATATCTGTGTATTCTTTGTATTATTATTTATATACAGAATTCCATCAGTTTATTAAGACATTTGATAGTACAAACATAGTTATGTGATTTTAATGTGTACTTTCAACTAGTCTCTTATTTTGAAATAAGTAGTTTCATCATAAATATTGGAAAGCTGTGACATTCTAATTGCAATGTTTCATTGGTTATTTAATTAACTTGTACCCTGAACATGTATTTATAGCTTTCCTTGATTATTGGGTTCATGGTATTGAACTAACTAGTCATTTGAGGATATAAATAGTTGTCTTTGGATTTAGTTGTAAAAAGTTACTTGTGATTTTACATGAGTCTTTTCATACAAATGAATGTATGAGAATTAAAAGTAATGTTGGTATGTTACAAATTCATCTCGAGCAAACTAGAAGGTTAAGTTTAGCTTGAATACTTTTTATGGAATTAACATTATGCTTATAGAAACTAAGTGATACTATTCATTAAACAAGTTACTTTGCATTGAGTGTTATAATAAATTATTATGATGTGTCTTCTAAGTTATGTTAATAAGGACTTTTCAAATTAGCTTAATTTATACAAATTTCATTGATAGATGATTTAATGAATGAGAGTTTGTTTGAAACTTCCAAGTAAGACCTCAAAACAATAACTTATAAGGATAAATAAAAGGAAATCCTTATGATTATAATATGGTGAATTAAAGATGCTATAACCATCATAAGATTTATACATGAGGTTGTAATTATTGTTAGAATCTTTGATAAGGGTTAAAATAGAAGAATTATAGTAAGTATAAATCTTCTATCGATCGAGGATGGCACGTGAGCGAGGGGAAAAAACAAGAAACCCTCACTTTTGTAGAAGGGCTTGGGCACAGGGATTAGATGATTGGTCAACGAATTACAGAAGAAGGTTACTAATAAATGGATAGGGTTTTTGATTAGAAGTGGAGAGGAAGGAGTGGATGATAAACTTTGAGATGAGACTTGGGAGGTTCTGGAAGGTGTGGAGAGGGATAAAGATTTTCAAAATGGAGAAGATCTAAGTCACAAAGTGAAGTTATCATCTTCGCTTTTCAACTGCGAAGATAAAGAGGTGGAAGCAGTTTCCACTAACATTGAAGGGCTTGCTGATTATGATTCTCGAGCCTAAGAAGGTCTGAAGATTGGTAATGATAATGAATTCATCTGAGAATCCACCAAACACTTGCAAACCATTTCGCTCATGGAAGATCGGGCTCTTATAGAGAAATTTGTTGTTAAATGGCCAACGATTGGTGAAATTGAGTCTTGGGTGATATTGATGTTAAATTCCTATTGAAGGGTTTCTTATTCACCATCTTTCCCAATGTTGATCTTAAAAACAAGGTGTTAAATCCATCCTTTTGGTCTATGCGAGGTGTTGTTCTCTGGCTTCAAAATTGGAAACTAAAATTTGACATCCTTTCAGTCTAACATGATGGTTACCGTGTCTGGATTAAGTTCTATGGTCTTCCCTTGGAATACTGTGGTTTTGAGTGTCTTTTGGCTTTGGAAAACTTGTTAAGTTTTTTTTAAAGAAATTGCCCTACTTATAAAGGAAGGTTTTCTGGCCTCTTATGCAAGAACTAGGGTTTTGATGGATTTGGATGTTGCCATCCCAAAAAATATTCTCATCAAAACTCACGGTCGCTCATGGACACAATAGGTTCATATTAAAAATCTTCCTTTAAGATGTTTCAATTGTAGATGTACCGGTCACACTCAGAAGTTTTGTAAGAAAATATTGATGGAACCATCTATCAATGTATTGAAGACTCACAAGGTTTGGAAACTAGGGGTTTCCTCTTCTAAGGCTTTCTAGACACACAATGCTTGGAAATTTTGGTCTATATAGGTGGATAAAATTCTCAAAAGAAAAGGTAAGGAGGTTTCAGATCGGACTACTGCTCAGCTTAATTTGTCTACTTTAGGCCTCAAGGAAGATGTCTATTCAAATATTCAAGCCAGCTTAGATTCTATTCCAAATTTATCAGAGACTTATTACATCAAAATCTCAGAAACAAAGGCTTTGATAGACAAATTGGACAAAGGTAATAAACTCTCTCTGAATTTGATGATCAAAGGTTGCAAATTTATTTTGGAACAGTCTCAGACTATAAAAGCTATTATTTAGAATTCATAGTTAAACCTTAAGGTGAATATTGGTGGATTGAAGGATGGTCTTAACCAGTTAGAGGATAATTCTATGATTGAGGCACTTGATAGTGATTCAGATCTGGAAAAGTATGATTCAAAGGAAGAATTGAACTCCAAGGAGTTTTTATCTATCTCCTAGTCCCAAAGTGCCCTGTAGAAGCTTAACTGTGAGAAACCTAAAAAAAGGGTAGAAAATCTACCAAAGAGATTGTTGCAGGGGAAGTCTCAATAGGTAAGCAAGACATTTTTTCTAAATACTTTAGACCTAAGAAGCAGGAGGTGGAAATTCTCCCTCGATCTACATGAAGCTTATTTCGTGGAATGTTAGAGGCCTCAATGCCCCTAATAAAAGATGCTTGGTTAAGCATATGTTCTTTTCAAAGAATTTTGATAACTTTTTGATTCAAGAAACTAAATTACCTCTGGTGGAAGCTTCTAATTTGATGAAACTTGGATGGAAGAGATGGAATAGTTCCTTTGTTGAAGCTGATGGGGCTTCAAGGGGGCTAGCTATTATATGGGTTCCTTCCAAAGTTCAAGTGGAAATGACAGAGGCTTGCAATAATTGACAATTTTGTAAACTCATTTGTCTCAGGATTGATTTGAGTTTCTTCCTTTGTAATGTGTATGGCCCCAATGAGTCCAATAATAAGCTTCTATTATGGACTAATCTATCTAACCTATTTTCTCATTTTGTGGATTTAAAGATTGTGTTGGGTGGAGATTTTAATACCCTTTTGTCTTCTACGAAAAAACGTGGTGGTAAATTTTCAAGGAATTCTGGGAATCTTGATTTTATTCAGTTTGTTTCAAATAATGAGTTTCTAGATATACAACCAAAGAAGGGGTTGTTTATGTAGAATAATAAAAGATGTGGAGAGAAAAATATTATGGAGTGTTTGGATAAATTTTTAGTCCCTAATGACTGGTTGTCACAAAATTGGATTACTGAAAGCTCCATTATTCTCTTCACAAGTTCTGATCACTTTTCATTGGACCTTTGTGTCAATATTGATTATAGACCTAGTCTTTGTCCCTTCAAATTTGAAAAGATGTGGCTCCGGGATCGTTCTCTACCAGGGCTCATGGAAGCTTGGTGGAAGAATTGCCATATTCAATCTAGCTCCCCAATGTTCAGAATGGCAAAAAAATTTCAATTTATTAAAGGTCTTCTTCAACATTGGAATATCAATTATTTCAAAAACATTTTTTAGAGAAAAACTTGTATTGAAGTAGATCTTGAGAACTTCAATTGGATGATCTATCAAGTAGGAATGGATCAAAATTCTTATTGGCAGGAAACGTTTTTGCTAACTAAGTACGAGGAACTTTTATAGAGAGAAGAAATCTGTTAGAAACAAAAATCAAGAACAAATTGATTAAAAGGAGATAGAAAATTTGCCTTTTTCACAATTTTGTTAAGGTTAGATAAAATGTTTTTTGCATTTCTAAAATTCAGTCTTCTAAAGGAGAAATTTTGAACACTCAACCTAAGATTCAGAGTGAGGCATTTAAATTTTTCAATAATTTGCTAAATAATTACAATGCTTCAGACCTTGTAGCTCAGTATAACAATCTCAAGGTTATTCCTAAGTTGGTTTCTCTTGCTTAGAATGTGAAACTCTTGGCCCCCTTTTCTTTGGAGGAAATTCGATCAGTGATTTTTGTTATGGAAAAAGATAAGGCCCTTGATCTTGATGGTTTTTTTGTAGTTTTTTTTCAGACTTTTTTGGATCTTGTTGGGGACGAGGTCTTACAAATGGTGGAAGAATCTAGAAGAAGGAAAAATGTATTACTAGATCTTAATGTTACCTTTATTTTCCTTATTTTGAAAGGGGATATTCACAAAAAAATTAATGATTTCAAGCCTATTTTTCTATGCAATACAATTTACAAAATCATTTTTAAAGCAATGACGGCTACACTCAGACCTATCCTGAACTCTTTGGTTTTAGAAGAGCAAGTTGGTTTTGTTTTGGGAAGGAATATTCAGGAGGGTATCATTATTGCCGATGAAATTATACATTCTTTATCCACTACTTGAAGGAAGGGTACGTTGATCAAGTTTGATATCAACAAAGCATATGATAGGGTTGACTAGTGTTTTTGATCAAAATTTTAGAAAAAACTAGGTTCAATAAAAAATTGTATGATTGGATTTTTAGTTGTATTTTTGAGCCCTAAATAATCCATCTTGGTCAATGGAAGTCCTACTGGTTCTTTTGATTCTTCAAGGGGCATTAGACAAAGAGATCCCCCTTCTCCTTTTATTCTTATTTTGCCGACCGAGGCCTTGGGTCAGGGGGTGAAGCAAGCTAAGGAAGCCTTTTTGATACAGGGTATTTAGACTATGAAAGGTATAGAAAATATTACTCACCATCAATTCACTAATAAAACTTTCCTATTTGGTCAAGCCTCTATGGATGAAACACAAGTTTTCAATTCTACCCTGTCTAGTTATGAGGCAACTCTGGGCAAATGGTGAATATCATAAAATCTGAAATTTTATTTATTAATTGCTCTCAACAAGAACAACATGTCATTTCCTTGTTTCTCAGTTTTAATATTGGTAAGTTGCCTTCCAAATATTTAGGTGTTCCACTTTTCCTTAGGTTGACCAAAAATATTCACCGGGAAGGATTAGTTAATTCTTTTAAAATATGACTGGCTTCTTGGTAAGGTCGTTGGTTGACATTGACAAGCTATATCACTCTCATCAAATAAGTTTTGAGCTCTCTTCATATATTGTCTTTCTGTGCTTCAACCACATTGTCATGTAGTTAAGCTACTAAATAAGATCATGAAGGATTTTCTGTGGCAAGGAACACAGAACTAGAAGAAAATCCCATTGATTAAATGGGAAAGGATTTGCAAAGTCAAGAAGATGGGAGGAGTTTGAGTGAAAAATATGAGTCTTCAAAATAAAGCTCTTGGAGTCAATCTTATTTGAGGTATGCTTTTCGAACCCAACTCTTTTTGGTCTAGGCGAATGAGAAGTAAATATAGTGATTTGAATAACCCATGGAGTGTGTTATCTATTACTAACCCCCCAAAGGTTCACACTATTGAACTTTTTTGTATAATTGTAAGTCTTTGATTTCAGAGCATGTTTATTGGACGATTAACAATGGACATTTTGGGAGGACTCCTGGAATGGTCATAAACCTTTAACTGATATGCCGCAGTTGGAGGAGGCTAGGCGTATTCTCTTTTCAGCTTGGGGTGGCTCAGTTGTGAATTATGTGGAACTTCATTAGATGAATGGTATGACTTCTTGGATTTGGAATAATTTTGAGACTCTTGATATTCCAGTGGAGCAATGATTGCATTTGGCTAAAAGCTTAAAGAATTAGAAGGTTTTTTAAAAATTCAAAGAGGATTCATTGCATTGGATTGGAGCCAAATCAATCTTATATTCAGTCAATCTTGGTTACCAGATGGCAGATACTACTAATGATATAATGAATTAGGCAAGATTTCTTTATTGGGATAAGATTGAGCTTTAGAAAGCAGGAGCATTTGCATAGCTTACTATTCAGAACCACATTCTCACACATGATAGATTGAACAAAATTAGTTTCTTTAGTCTGTCTCATTGCAACCTTTGTAAAGCTATTGAAGAAACCACCAATCATATTTTATATGAGTGCCTTTTTACTACTTGGTGTTGGGCTTGGCTATGTTGTAAACTTGAGTGGTCTTGGGCTTGGCCACCTTATTTGCATTTCACCTTCTCTTCTTGGCCTATTTAAGATTGTAAGAATTCTCTTTATGGGTTTTGGCGTGTCAGTCCGGCTAATCTTGTTTAGACAATCTGGAAAGAAATAAATCAATGTATTTTTGAAGGAATAGAAAACCCTTTGTTGTAATCTTAAAAGATTTAGAGATTGCAATTTCAGAAGTCATTTATTTCTAAATCAAATGCAAGAATGGTTGTCTCTCAGATTTGGATATGAGAATATGTGCAAAATAGAGGCTTATTGGTCATCCACTTGTTAATGAGTTATTAGTAAGTTCAGGTAAAAGATTAAGAAAGGACAAGTCTACTTGGCTCTCTCCACCACTAGGGTGCTTTAAATTAAAATTTGATGGTGTCTCTTGGAGAAATCCGGGTGCTTCCAGTGCAGGTTGTATTATAAGGGATTGTAGTAGTTATTTGACTAGGGCAATTTATAAAAAACTTTTGAATGACACAAACAACGAAGTTGAACCTCAAGCTATATCCACTAGGATTGATCTTGGAATACATTGTAAAATTGACAATCTTATAATTAAAGGTGTCTTAGATTTTAATTTCTGTGCTTAATAAAAAGATAATGATTTCTTGGAAATTAAATAATATTTTGTCCAATTTATGGGCTAGTTTGGATAATTTTGCATCTCTGAATTGCAAACACTGTTACAAAGAGACCAACTCAGCGGCAGATTTCCTTACCAACTGTGGGATTGACGAAAGAGAATAATTATGGGTAGATAATCTTAGATCTACTTGGGAAGCCTTTCCCAATATTGATTCCATTAATATGGGTTTTAAAAAAAAAGATAAATTAATTTCAAAACTAATCATTTTAATCTATTATAATAATCAAATGGCTGTGATTATTATTTATTATGGTTTGATTTAATCATAATTATCCTTGCCACCTCCTTAGGCTTTTCAGTGGTGTTATTTTTTCATGATGGCCTTAGCCGTGCAAAAAAGGGTGGCGATAGACTGCATTTATGGTATGAGTGGATTTGATTGATATCATTGGGTGGAAGCTCTACATTTACATTGAGGCAATTTTTTGGTTGTCATGGATGCCTAGTGTTTAGCATGGAGAGATAGGTTGATATAGAGCTTGCAACTCTGATAGTTTATAGTAGCAGCTCGGCTCAGAAAATGGAATTTGTGGGTGGCATCTCTCGGGCTAGGCTCAAGCATATTTTCTAGGTTCCCTCAGAAGAAATCTTCTTGGCCATATTAGTTATTTTGGGTGAGGATTATGTGGCTTGTTGCATGCACAATAGGGTTAACTCTTCAATAAATGCAATGTTGTAATAAACATCATGGCACTAATGGTGGATTCTAAGATGGTTTCTAAATTGATGGATATTTTCATAAGACCCTAGCTTCGTCTTGATCTTATGGAGGTGATAGGTAGTGCTGAGTTGGATCCCTTTTCCAAACTACCATTATCTAGTTCAGATGGTTTTGTTTTGATTATAGTATCAGCTTTCAGAGCTTTGGAGATGTGCTTCTTGGTTTTGGTAGGCTTTGTGGAGGAGATTCAACAAAAGGTTTATGACAATGATGCTATAAAGGAATAATTTTTGATAATGCCTCCATTGATGCAGCTCAAAAATCCAATTCCAGAATTATATCATTGGAAGGTGGCTCATCACAATAAAACCTAGGTGGACGCAGTAAAATTGTTGGTTGAATTGGTGATTTGCAGGTCAGTTGTTGCTCCTCCCTAATTGACAGGGCCACCCCATTAGGCAGTCATGATGATAATGAAGGATTATATGGCAAGTAGTTGAGCTGCTACATCAATGGGTGGAGTAAAACTCAAACTCAAGGGTTCCAAGTAGAAATTGGTAGGGTGTTTTTATTATATGGCTATTCCTCATGATGAGGTCATCATTCTAGATGATAAAGAGGATAATGTTGTTTCAGTTTAAACACTATGGAGTTGTTAGCGTTTTCGGTAATCTTTCTAAAAAATAGCTTATTTGTCCTGCTGGTTACTATCTTGACCCTTCGTGGGTTTCTATGTTTTTTATTCATTATCTATATTTAGTTACTTTTTGGCATACCAGCTTGTCTGGCTATGCCCTGGTATTATATAAATAACTATGCTATGTTATGATTTTTTTTATGTTTTGGTGAGACTTTTTATAGAAGTAGTGGACCTGTTTAAACCCTGATATCAATTTAATTTTTTTTATAAATCTTCTAAAATTTAGTAGGAGCCAAACATTTCACTTTGATATAAATAAAGATCTTTTGAAGAGCAACAAATTATTTTGGAACAACTCCTTATAATTCCCTGGAATTTAATTACAAATAAGATTATATAAATATTATGCATATGTTGTAAGTAACTAAGAAAATGAGATAAGTTGTTGAATGTTTTGAAAAATAAATAGTTATTCCTAATTAAGGCATATTGTGATAGAGGGTGAATTGCTCCATATTTAGAATTGATTATTAGAATATTCAACAAGTTAATTCTTATCCTTATATTGTAAAGGAAGTTTAATGGAGTTATATGATTTAAATTTTTATTAATAATTCTCCTATGGAACATAGGAACACGTTCGTTCTAATTTAAGGTTAAATAAATAAATATATACATGGCTAAGGTCATGAACCTAAGATAAATGTTTATTTCTTTAAGAATGAGATTAAAAGAAAAACCTAGTATAAGTACACTTCCATGGAACTATTAATTGGTATTGAGTCCCTTAAACTCATACGACAATCATAATGGTTAGTGTTGGAAATGAAAAAGATAACCTTGAGCCAATGTGCTAAATCAAGTAATCTTCTTAGACATGTCTTGGCATGTGCTTATACCCTACCTTATAGTAATGTAAGATGTTCCCAAACAGAACATAAACATAGTTGTTAAAACATCTCATGAAGCTTGCACACATTTTCATAGACAGTTCATGCCAAATCTCGTGTCTCTATTTGCTTGTGAATTCAAAAGGTGTTCCAAGGATTTACATTGCTTTTAGAAATAGTCATTTTCCCTTGATCTTTATCTATTGTTTGTGAATTGATATATTTTGCTTAAGCAAGTTTAGTATGATGATTCTTTTATTGAATCTATTCTCACTTTGACACTGTTTGTTAAATTTTGCTGAATTACCTAAAGCGGTACTAGCTGTTATATGACTTGTACATGTACTCAAATAAGGGCATAAGTCAGTAATAGCTCTGCTATGAAGGTTATAGTGAATTATGTGGATAGGAGTGAGTGGGTATGACCATATTGACCCACTTCTATCTGAATACTAAGTGGTTAAAATGCTTCCTAGTGAAGTCGATGAGTTATGCACTTAGTTTAGTTTCTATATTAACTATAACATAGTTATAGATCTCATTCCCTGTTTTTGTGTTAAACTCTGATTGAAACTTTATTCTACAGTTATTTAAGTATTTTTTTTTTTTTTTATGATTGTGATATATTGGTATCAAAGCATAGTTACTACTCTAAAAAACTTTGGGAAATATTTTTTACTAATTTCTTGCTGAGTTGTTTGTTTCATCATAAGATGGTGAGATCAAGATTTGAAATAACAAGCAACAACCCAAAAAATGTTAACCTAAATAAAGAAAGAGGTCAAGGTTATAGGGCCAACATTCCTAAAAGAGAGAAACCACTTCTCAATAATGTTGAATCCCTTAACTATGAAGAAAATAATCCCAATGTTAATTCGAAGGTAGTTTTAAATAGAATTCTGACTGCATTAAATTCAATTCACACTAAACTAGACCCAACAACAAATGTTGAATAATCTATAAGATTTTTCAACTAAAAAACTTTCAATTGGAGAAGAAATATAAGTTGGTGAATAAGAACTTCAAAATAAACCTGTTAATATGATTGATTATATCATTAAGGAGTTGAAGAAGTTACCTCCACCAACCTTTTCAGGTGAAGAATAAGGTGATGCAACTGATGCATGGTTAATACATCTAAAAAATTATTTTAATTTACATGAAATGTCCTCTAATGTGAATGTAAGAGTGACTGCTAATCAATTAGTAGGAGCGTAAACTCTTTGGTGGAACTATTTATGTACTCTAGAGGGTTACTAACCATTGACTCTTACCTAACCTACTTTAAAAGACAGTTCATGAAGAGGTATCTTAGTTCTAACTTCAATGATTAGAAAATCACTGATTTTTTATTGTTAAAACAAAATAATATGAGTGTGACTGAATAAAAATAAGTTTTTAAATCTACAACATCATGTTAACTACATGCATGATGAAGAGACTAAACTCACTAAGTTCAAGCTAGATTTGAAAGAGATATTGATGCATGATTTTAATATGACAAGTTTTAAGACTCGAACTGCTACTATCAAATCTATTCATATGATAGAAAAAAAAGAGAATATTTATCAAAAGGTGTGACAAAATTTTAAACAGAATAGGCAACAATTTAAGATTAAAAATGTTCCCTTCGCCTAAGAATTTTAAGAAATTTGACTCAAACCATATATTTAACAAGTTGATGAGTGGTTCCAACAAATTTCAAGGGAAAAATAATTTTTTTAAGAATCTGAATTCTTTTATGTCTGTAAATTTTAAAAGAAATCTGACCTAAAGTAGTTAAAATGTACCTGCTACTAGAGCAAATATCATTCTGATGACACTGCAAAAAACTGTAGTATGCTGAGAATATGGTGATAACTACTACCATAAAGATTTTTCTAAGATGAAAATAAGTCAATCAGTTAATCACAATGTGTATGCAGTTGTGGATAATAGAAATGCATATTTCTGCATTGAAATTAGAGGTAAAATAAATGATTTTTTTTATTTCAATTTAATTTGGTTCAAGAGTGACTGATAGTTTTATGGATCCTAAATTCATAACTAGATGTAAATTGAATCCAATGACTTTGAAGGAAGGTTGGGTTGTTAAGTTTAGCTTAGGTAAAAAGGGTCCCAGTTACTAAGTGTTTTGAGAGTGTAAGCTTAGACTTAAGGCAATTTTCAGACTTAATTTATTTTTGGCTCTCTTAGATTTTTTAATATTATTTTCGGCATGGATTGGTTGCAGTAATATAAAATAAATTTGAACTATTGTATCAAAGTAATATATTAATTTAATGACTTGGAGAACCTATATAAATTCAAGGTTTGCTAAAGTCAAAATTAAACAAGTTATTATTAGCTTTACAACTGAAAACAGTAGTGTATAAGGGTTATAAATTATATGTTATTTAGATACAAGAAACTGCACCTATAATAGAATCAATATTTAAATAATATTTATTTTTACAATAATTTTTTTATATTTTTCTCAAGAAATTGTCTAGTTTACTCCTAAATGTGATTTTGATTTTTTAATTGATGTAATGTTAATGGTAGCCTATATCTAAAACACCTTATCATATGAATGTATCATATTTGTAGGAGCTAAAAGCTCAATTGCAAGAACTACTAGAAAATGACAATATTAGATAAAGTGTGTCACCTTGGGATGCATCAATGGTATTTGTAAAAAAATAAAGATGGAACCTTGTGATTGTGTATTGACTATCACATGTTTAACAAGGTTATCATCAAGAATCATTATCCTTTGCCAATGATAGATGATCTATTTGATCAAATAAATGATGCAACTATTTTTTTTGAAGATAGACTCGAGATCAATTTTTTAACTACTGAGGATGAAGAAAGAAGATATCAATAAGGTTGCTTTCAAAATTAGGTATGGACATTATGAGTTTATGGTAATACCTTTTGATTTAACTAATGCACCTGTTGCATTTATGAACTTAATGAATAATATATTTAATTTTTTTTAGATGAGTTTGTTCTATTATTCTTTGATGATAAACTGATCTATTTTAAGAATGCAGTTGAACATGAATAATATTTGCACTTAGTGTTTCAAAGGTTAAGACAACATATAGTGTTTGGTAAACTATCTAAATGTGCTTTCTTTTAATTTGAAATCCATTATTTGGGTCATATTATATGTAAGATTGGTTTTGTTATTGATCCAATAAAAATTAAATCTATTAAAGAGTGGCCTGCACTTAAAACATACATGAAGTATGCATTTTTATGGGACTAGTTGGTTACTATAGAAGATTTGTTAATTTTTTTTCTAAATTAACTAACCCGATAACTTACTTTCAATGTAAGAGTAAGAAATTTGTGTGGAATTTAGAATGTGAACAAACTTTATTAAAGATTAAAAAGTTACTAATTTTAGCGCTTGTACTTATTGTAATGGACCTTAATAGAAATTTTGAAATATGGACCGATACATCCAAATAAGGTTTGAGTGGTGTGTTAACTTAGAACGGTTTAGATGTGGCTTATGAGTTACATAAAATGAAGGACAATGAGAAAAATTACACCACTCATGACTTTGAGCTTGCTACCATTGTAGCCTAGAATATATTTTTTTTAGAATGATTTGAATGCGCACCACTGTAGAGGGTTGATAAGTAATTTTGATATGAATATTTCATTTGTGAAAGGTAAAGAGAATCATGTTGTTGATGCACTCAACCAATTCACGTATCTTAATACCTTATCTGTTTTATATAATAATTTCAAAAATAAAATATTGAAGCAATGCTCTGATAAATTTTGTCAAGATGTAAATGCAAATTTGGTTGATGAATCTATAAAAAATAAGTTTTTTGACTCTTTTGTTGATTCTGATAATTTAATAAAACATAATTTATATAATAATTTTAAAAATAATATATTGAAGCAATGTTCTAATAAATTTTGTCAAGATGAAAGTGCAAATTTGGTTGATGAATCTGTTAAAAATAATTTTTTTGACTCTTTTGTTGATTCTGATGATTTAATAAGACAAAAATAGAATTTATGTACCCAAATCTGGTGACTTAAATAATATTTTCTTGAGATAAGTGCATGCAACACTTTATTTTACTCATTCAGGTGTCACAAAGATGACCCACGAGCTAAAAATGTTGTATTATTGACCTGGAATGAAAAATGAAGTTGTTGACTTTGTATCAATATATTTGGAATATCAACATGTGAACTCTAAACATTTCTATCCAAAAAAAATATTGTACTTTCATGATGTAATACAAGGTAAGTGGGCTATGATTTATTTTAATTTTATAGTTAGTTTGTTAAAATATAAAAATAAACATGATACTATTCTAGTTGTGATAAATACATTTAATAAAGTCGGTCATTTCATTGTTAGTAACTTGATTGATGATGCATCTATATTTGCTTCACGGGTTGTGAAAGAAATAGTATGGCTACATGACATGCCTGAAGTTATTATTTCAGATAGAGATAAAAAAAATACTTCGAGATTTTGAAAATTTTTGACTGTTAATTTTGTACAAGGTTGAATTTTAATTCGTTTTATCAATAAAAAATAAACAGTCAAACATAAATGTTAAATCAAATTATGAAAGACATGTTAAAAATATATGTGATAGATCAACAAGGTAAATAAGAAGATTATCTACAGTTAGTTGAATTTGATTATAATATCACATACCATTTGGTGATTAAAATGACTCTTTTCAAAGCTTTGTATGAATGCAAGTGTTGAACTCCACTTGATTAGAAAGTTTTATAAAATAGGACTGTTACTGGTCTTGATGTTTTGCAGGAGTGTGATAGGCAAATAAAAAGTATAAGACAAAATTTAAAGGCTACTTCTGATAGGCTAAATAGTTACGTTGATTTAAAAAGAACATCACATGAATCTCAAATAGGAGATAATTTTTGTTTACGTGTTAGAATGCATAAAAGTTTAATTAATTTTGGAAAGTATTCTAAATTATGTCCTCACTTTATAGGACTCTTTAAATTTTTTAAAAAAATAGTCTTGTTGCCTACTAGCTAGTCTTTCACCCTTCCTTGTCTTGGATTTACTGTGTGTTTCATGTTGTTTTATTGATAAATTATATTCCTGATCTGTGTTATGTTTTGGATTGGACTCATCTTCAAGTTTTGAAAGAGAAAAAGATATAGTTGGATCCAGTGAAAATCCTAAACAATCGTAACATTAAATTAAAAAATCATGAGATTTATTAATTACTGGTTTAATGATATATTTTATCGAAAAAAAGTGTTACTTGAGAAGAGAGTATTTTCAAACAATATTATCTTTTGCTATTTTGATTGCTAAGATGACTTTTTTCCAAGTGGAGGAGGATGTCATGACTCTGTTTGACCCACATTTATTTCAAATTACTGATATAATTAATGATGAACTATTCGAGACATATTTTTTTGTTTTACTATGGTGTTATAGTTTTGTGATCTATGTTGATATATTTTATTATTATTATTTTTGAGATAGTTCTTGATACACTTTTTGTAACATTAGATATTTATGTTTAATAAGTATTGATTTACTATTTAGTTTAGATGTATTATTTAAATGTTATTAATGTATTTATTATATTTAGATGGTCAAATACTAATGATGGTCTATTTATTGACTGTAGGGACATGCACTTGAGTTAGATTGTGTTAAAACCCGAGCAACGAAGACATAAAAAAATATGGATGAATCAAAATAGTAAATTCTATTATAAAAATTGAGCTTGATGATACTGTTGATTTAGTTATTTTGTTTACTTGATTAAAGTACTAAGTGTTTATCATTTTAATTTTAATTTATTTCATTGATTGATTTATAATCAGTTTTAACCATGGTTAATTTTAATGAGATTTATTAGAAAATCCTTAGAGGTTGCTAGATGAATTAGATTCACAATAGTGGTGAATCAATTTGGAAGGTGATTAATTGTGCAAGAGAATCAAGTGATGGAGTGGGCGAATTGATATTTTATGAATAAAAAACTTTATCAAACATAAATATTATGCATTATTAGTTTATTGATGTCCCTTTTTGGCTATTTTACATGATGTAGATGGTCATCCAAATGATATAGATAGATGTCTATATGATACAATAAACCATCTACATGATGCAGACGACTATCCACATGATGTAGACGACCATCCACATGATGTAGATAGCCATCCACATGATGCAGATGGATGTTCACATGATGCAAATGGCCACCCATATGATGTAGATGACCATCCATATGATCGAGATAGATGTCTACATGATGTAAATGATCATCCACATGATGTATAAGATCATTCACATGATGTAGATGACCATCAACATCATGTGGATGATCATCTATATCATACAAATAGCTATCTACATCATGTGGATGACTGTCTGCATCATGTGGATGGCCATCCACATGATGAAAATGGCTATCTACATCATGTAGATGGCCATTTACATGATGTAGATGGATGTCCACATGATGTGGATGGCTATCTATATCCTGCCACTAATATATGCAGATGATTGTCGACATATGCAAATGGTTACCAACATATGCAGATGGTCATCGACATATGCATATTTGTAGATAGTTGTCGACACATGCAGATAGATATCAACATATACAAATATATAGATGGCTACCAATATATGTAGATGGTCATCAATATATGCAAATAATTATCTACATGTGTGATGTGAGGTGAATATAGCTAGATTGCTTTTTGAGGTACTGATAAAAAACAATTATATGAATGAAATCAATTTAAATAGATGACAATCTCACCCTAAAAATTAACTTGCATCCTTAAAATTTAGGCAATTTTAGGCTCTTTAGTGCCCCAAAAAATTATCAAATAAAAATTTATAAAACTAAAATATTCATGAATTAACAAAGATTCACCACTAAAATTTTATCTAGTTTCAACCTTTGTTCAATCACTATTTTTCTAGTTGTTTTTAAATTCTATACTTATTGGTGTTGTCAAGTTATGTTGGTCTTATGAATTTTTTTACCTACTTGATATCATCATTTTTATTCATTATGTCTATTATGTTTTCATTGGACTTAATAACTTGTCAAATTTGACATTGCATTTGATCTGGGATTTACAATCGAATTCATCATGTGTGTGATTCTTTAGTCTATTGTTCAGTTTTATTGGTCCTATTTGTTGTTATGAACTTCATCGACTGATAGTTCAGTTGAAGACATGCAACATATGTTTTATTTGGTTTGATTTTTATCAAGGGACTTCATTTCATTTGTTGTGTTGTGGCATTCATTATTTTTACAACCAAGATATGACTTGGATTTGGACATAGGTATGTTTTGGGGCCATGACTACCTTTTGACTTA
The DNA here is from genome assembly GCA_037957365.1 of Torreya grandis. Taxonomy (NCBI): domain Eukaryota; kingdom Viridiplantae; phylum Streptophyta; class Pinopsida; order Cupressales; family Taxaceae; genus Torreya; species Torreya grandis. Next base: position 756,573 of record JARHVA010004153.1, read on the forward strand.
GCATTAGTGTTAAACATTTAGTTTACCATTCAACCTTAGGGCTGTGGCATTGGACTATTCTATGAAGTTATTCAATCAAGACACTTCCAAAATAGGTTTTAGGTTTTCATTTGGTCATTTTGGCTTGTTGGAGAACCCTGCACTTTGGGGAGACTCTACCAAAATCTTGGGCATGGTGGTTAAGGTAGATAAATATGCAGCTAGTGCATGATATTTTCTTGGGTTCCAACTATAAATAAGTTATGAAATTTATTGGACATGCAGGAGTCTAGTAGAGTTTTTATGGGGTTTATTTTGGCTATTTGGTTTGACTAGTTTTCTTGGAAGCATGCAGATTTTAGATGCATATTTTGGCATAACAATTTGGAAAATTGAAAAAGAAAAAAGTCTTCTTTTGTGGTCAATTTGAGGGTTTCAAGTAAGTGGTATTTTTAAATTTTTGAGTTTGCATTTTTAATAGTTTTAAATGACAAACTAGATATTTTTTATAGCCATAAACATTGGCATTTGTATTCTTACCTACATAATGGTGTTTATAGTTGGAAACCTTAACTCATTCAATGGATTTTATTTCTGGTATTGTTGCATGATGGCTATTGTGTAGTTTGACCATGGTTGTGGAGGCTATATAAATTGTGCATATACATTTGTTATATAAATATTTTATTTTATTTGTTGTTGCTGGGGTTTATTGTTATTATCATGCCATTTAACTAGGGTTACAGTTGTGTGTTATTTTGTTTGTGTAGAGTTTATAAATTTGTTTTTTAATTTTTAAACCCTTACTAGGTTACTCAAATTTTAGAAAATTATATTTTTGTTAATGAGTCTGGGTCATATCTTCATAAATTAAACACAAAAAACATGAAGCTAAATATAAAAATAATAATATATTTCTCACACTATAATATATTTCCTATTACATAGTCATTCATGTGTTTATAAATATATAGGAATGTACTTCTTATAAATAGGGTAAATTGTATCACTACAAATCTCCCTATTATGCCAAAATACTCTCCCATAATATCTCCTCACACCCTATTCTTACTCACAAAACTATAATCATAATACTGTTGTAACTAAAAACAATATCACAACTAAATAATATAATCTAACTATATATATCTAATGGTGAATTATTATTTTTGTAATTATTTATACAAATTAATGTGAGAAATAATCATTTTATAACATTTTCTCTTCTTATCAACCATTCACTATCCAGAACACATCAATTGAATTAGTATGGAAACTTAGAACAGATACATCTACCATCAACCAATCACTAAAGAAACTACATCAACCTATATAGTGTGGGAACTTATAAGCAAGAACCATCTATTCAACTTTCACTCCTATATCTTCTAATCACCTTTTTTATGTAGAACACTATGTGGAAAAATAATAAATACACCTCTTATTCATCACACATATAAATAAGTGATGAAAATTATATATATATATATATATATATATATATATATATATATATATATATATATATATATATATATATATATATATATATATATATATATATATATGCACCACTATAGTCAAAGTGCCCCTTCATTAGCGGCTAAAGAGAGGCATATAAAGTCTCCATCCTCTACTGTCCTCCAACTTGAACACGAGAAATTACTCACTTAGTAAAAGTGTCAATGAAATTCATTCTATCATTTTTGATAATACAACCCCTCTATAATTTGGACATCATGTACAAGTGATAATGCTTCTATTACAATAAAAGGTATAACTTTGAAAATCAAATGACATAAAAAATGGACTCTAATATTGATATTGACAATATCAATTCTTTGGTAATTAATATAATAATCTATAAAAGCTATAATTAGAAATTTAACTAAGGACATAACTATTAACTCAAAATGAATTTGACACTTTTTAGATTTTTGATAACATAAAACAAATACCATGACCTAAAAATCTATATAAAACTTAAAAACAACTCTAACTCTGATATTCAACTCAAAGCTAAAAATAAATCAGCTAACTTTAAGAACTATAGACCAAAACCCTTTTTGAAAAAAACATAGGATCTTCACTGAATATAATGATGGAAGACACTTTGGACTTTGGCTAATTTTCATGGAGAGAGAAATTAGGGACAAGTGGATTGCATGCATGGATTTGGAAGGCTCTTCTTGACAAACAAATGCATGAAGACCATAGAATTTATGGAAGCACAAATATGCAAGTAGAAAAAGATGTGACAACTTTGATGGGCACATAGATGGAAAACAAGTTTCATCAAAATTTGATGTAAATACATAGATTTAACTCATAATAAATTCAAAAGGGAAGACACCTATCTCACAATATGATTTCGGATAGAGAGTCGAGCTGAGAGTAATGTAATAATAGTAATACAATTCTTAATCTATGCATGAATATCAAGGTAAAATCCCTGAATATGAACTTGACTTGATTGATCTGAGTATATAATGCACAAATAATTAATGACCTGATTAGGATTACCATGGTTGGAATGATAATGCTAAAATAATTGCATGATACACAATAGGAGGTGTTAGAAGAATTCTTGATGAATGACAAATCTATTTTGGCTTCAATTGTAAATCTTCAAGATTACAAGACTTTTATCTAATATCATACACTATAAAAGGAGGTGAAATAAAATACGCAATGTCAGAGACAAGTGTGGGTGAAAATCTTAGATCTGAAAGACATGATGCACAAAATATGACTTATTTCTCATAGTGATCAGATATGGGTGCTACGAAGATAGGCTGTAAAGATAATAATGAATTAATAGTTGTTGATCTAATCAAAATTTCATCAATACTAATGGTATAACACCCACACAATATAAAAACACATATATACCATCCCTAAACAAGAGCTCAACCTTCTACACAAATATGAACAATTAAAAACTATTATACATGTAATAGCTGCTATAGCCTTGAAATCAAATCCTCGACTAGATCTAGTGATTGCCATGGATCTAGTAGATGCTTGCAATCTTCTTAATACAAAAAAAATGAATATAGTCACAACATAGTCTACAATATAAGATGCTAGGTCTAATGCTTCACACATTTCAACATAATAATAAAAGACAAATTTATATATATTATCATAATCTATGTAAGCAAAGCCTAGATAAACTAATCTCACTAAGAACTCTATATACAATAATTCAAATCATTAATCTAAGAAAATAATACAATCAATGACATTACCTCATTCAAATTCTTAATCTTCCATTATAGGCACAAGACCAAATAGTTTTGCTCTGATACCAGATAATGATTTTGGTTTAGATATTCATAAATTAAACATAAATAATATGAAACTAAATACATAAATAATAATATATTTCTCACACTATAAAATATTTCCTATTACATATTCATTCTAGTGTTTACAAATATATATGAATGTATTTTGTATAAACAAGGTGAACCGTATCACCACAAATCTCTCTATCATGTAAAAATACTCTCCCATAATATCTCCTCATACCCTATTCTTACTCACAAACCTACAATTGTAATATTGTTGTAACTCACAACAATATCACAACCAAATAATATAATCTAACCAAATATATCTAATAGTGAATTATTACTTTTGTAATTATTCACACAAATTAATGTGAGGACTAATCATTTTCTAACTTTTGTATTATTAAAATTTGTTGTGTATGATGAACCGGTGATAATAATTTGGGGGAAATGATGTTATTGAGCCTCTAAGAGTTTGAAATAAACACTAGGATTTAAAAAAACAATATATTATTATTATTTTTGCCTTCATGATTATGTTTGACATAATTCTTTTTAATGATTTGGTCATTATTGGTTGACTTGGGTTGATAAAATTATGTTTGGATTATTAGGATGATTCTGCTAATGATGTTGGAATTTATTTAAATTCTTACGAGTTGAATTACGTTTGAAAATTATGACTAGTTGATTATATATTTTTTCATAATTTCATTTACATTATTACAATTTTTAAATAATGATAGAATCTTTTTCTATTTTTGATAAATTTTATATCAGTTAAAATTTAACCCATAGTTTTATGTAAGATTTTAATTATCATTTTGGTTAGCTGAAGCTGTTGTCCTTTTTTTAATTGCAAGTTATATTTTTAACTCATTAATATCTATTAAAATAGTATTTGAGGATGACTGCATGATAAATAAATGGCATCATATTTATGGGCCATATTATATTCTTTAGATAGAATATGGCTCATAAATCAAAATTTTTAGGAAAACAAGTTGTAGTTGTAATCATATACCAAGTTAATGGATCATGTACCAATTTATGTACCAAGTAATCGAGTAATATTGTATAAATCTTCTATATTTTATTAGGAGGAAAACATTTCACTTTGATATAAATAGCTTAGCTCTGTTGAAGAGCAATGGATTGTTTTAGAACAACTCCTCATAGCTTTTTGGAATTGAATTGAAAACAAGATTATATAAATCTTATGAATATGTTGTAAGTAACCTGGCAAATGAGATAAGTTATTAAATGTTTTAAAAAGTAAATGTTTATTTTTAAATAAGGCATATTGTGATAGAGGATTAGTTACTCCATGTTTGGAATTGATCATGGAATATTTAACAAGTTAATTCTTATCCTTATATTGTAAAGGAAGTTTAATGAAGTTATATTATTTAAATTGGTATTAATAATTCTCTTATGGAACATGAGAACAATTAAGTTCTAATCTAAGATTAAAATAATAAATAAATGCATAGGCTAAGGCCAGGAATCTAAGATAAAGGTTTAATTATTTAAGAATGAGATTAAAAGCAAAACCTAGTATAAGTCCATGAAACTATTAATTGGTATTGAGCCCCTTGAACTCATATGACATTAATAATGGTAAGGGTTGAAAATGAAAAAAAAAAAGCTTGAGATAATGTGCTAAATCAAGTAAGATCCTTATATATGCCTTATCATATGCTTATACCCTACTTTATAGTAATGTAAGATGTTCCTAAACAAAATATAAGCATGGTTCTTGAAACATATCATAAATATTGCACACATTTCTTGAGGTAGTTCATGCCAAACCTCATTCCTTTGATTGCTTGTGAATTTAGAATGTGTTCCAAGGCTTTGCATTGCTATTAGAAATAGTCCTTTTCCATTGATCTTTGTCTATTGTTTATGAATTAATAGATCTTGCTTAAGCAAGCTTAATAAAAATGGGCAGAAATAGAGGACAGGTGGATAAGAAGGTGAAGAGATAGGGTGGGTGTTAATCATCTTGTTAGAAGATATTGATAGGTAGAATGGGTGATTAGAAGACATTGACAAAGTTGAAAGGGGTGAGGTGGTGAAAAAATAGTGGAAAGAAAATAAAAAATGAATAACAAGAAAGTGAAGAAATGAAGTTACATATTAAGACAATGAAATGGATGAAGATGAAAATAAGAGATGAAAATAAGGGCTGACGAGAATAAAAATGAAGGACTAAGAGGGTTGACAAGGATACCAAGTATTGATGTTCACACAGACACAAAACACAAGTGTGCACAAATATGGAAAGAGGAAAAGGGAAAAGCAAAGTGTAAAGTCTTACATAGATAAGAAGAAAAGAGAAATTAAGGAAGGATTATCAAATGATAACTACCCAATTATAAGCTAGTTGTGGATAAATAAATAATAATAAAAATGTAGAAAGGATGAAAATAGACTAGAAAAAAAATAGAAAATGAAAAAGGTGGGAAGAATGGAAAATAAAGAGATGTTAGCACAAGGAAGAATAAAAAGGGATGTATAAGACAAGGGGGAATGTGAGATAAGAATAAGAAGATACACATAGATGAGGGATAGAATAAATAAAATAAATAGAAAAAATGCAAGATGTAAAAGATAGGAAAGATGAAAAAAGAAGAACTGAGAATTGCAATGAAAATTGCTTAGAAGCATTAGAAGAGACAAAAGTAAAAAGGTGATAGCAAATAAGAGAAATATGCAATAGTTAGAAGGGAGGGAATAAAATGTCCACTATTATGAAAGGTAATGGGATAATGAGTAATGGGTGAGGACAAGAAGGTGATGATGAGGGTAAAAAAAACTACCAAGGGTAAGGGGAAATGATGAAGATGGTGAAAGAAGACGAAGGATACATAGGGGAAGGTTTGGAAGAAGTGGAGAGAGGAAAAAAATATGAATAAGTGGGTGGTGGAGTGAACAACTAAATGTACACAATAAATGCAATGAAATATGATGGGGTAACCAACAAAGCGAAGTGGATGGTGGTTTTTTAGGAGATAAGAGAGGTAGATGAGGAAGGTTGTCAATCCTATTATTAAAAGAAATTGATAAGATAGAAAAGTGGTTAAAAGAGATTGATAAGTTGAAGAGGTTGAGGTGGTAAAGAGATAGGTATAGAAATGGAGGAAGAGAAGTTAGGTGGAAAAGGAAGATAAAGTAAGGGGTGGCTAAGCTAATCTTACTAATTGATCATTGCTTACATAGTCTAAAAAAAGACCTCATGCCGATGTAGTTATCCTATAAATAAGAGGAAAAACAAATAAGGATTAGATGATGTAAAAATATAAATATGTTAATAAAAATTCAAAGTTTTCTTGATGTATGATGTCCTAAGTAAGAGGGAACTATTAGTAATGGATAATCAGTGAAAAGAAAATATGAAGAATGGCGATGGTGATTAGTTGTTAGTATCTGAGTTACCCTCATAAATTGAACAACACCTATATATTATGTGGAATTTAGGGCAATGTAGTTCAATCAATATGGGAAGTGATGATAAAATGGGTTGATTGATGAAGTGTGAAGTGTTTGATGAATAGATGAATGATTTCCCTTCCAATAAAGATGAGTGAGTGAATGATGTCGATTGGTTTGGAAAGATAGTTAAGTGGGTCGATGTGGATAGGTGAAGTGTGTGTGTCTATTGGAATATTTGTTTTGAAAGTGTATGTGGAAACGGATGTGATAAAATTAGTTATATATAAGACATTCCTCTGACATGAGTAAGGATATAGTAATGAAAATACAAATATCACTCGCTAAGCTAAGATGGCATGAAATGGATGATAAAATAAGTGACAAAGGACCATGTGGTATATACAAGTGACAACTATAATGTGATGATCCTAAGTAAATAGGGTGGTTGTAGACAATGGATTACACATGGTGCCAAAAATCTAGTTTTCAACATGGTACTTTTCCAAAGGGCCAGTAAATTGGTTTTCACTTCTAGACAAACTATTTTTCTCTTTCTCTTATTTTTGTAGTTTATTTTAAAAAAAATATATTTATACAACAACATTAGAATGAATTTAGGTATAGAATATTGTAGGGTTCATGATGTTCATAGGATCATAAAACTCTTCTCCATCTTTAGTAGTCAATCTGTAAGCTCCAAATCCATATTTGGCAATGATAACATATGGGCCCAACCAAATTGGTTAAAACTCTCCTTTCTTATCCTGCTTGGTGTTGGTATTCCATTGATTTTACTTGAGAACAAGATCTCTAATTTTGAAATCTAAGAGTTTAATCCATTTATTATGGCTATGATAGAGGTGGTTTTGATAGACTTGCAGATGGTTTAAGGTATTAAGACATTTCTCATCTAGAAGGTTGACTTTATTGAGGCGTGATGTGTCATAATATTATTCATCAATAATACTTTGTATGGATATTCACAAATATCGAATCTTTAATTCTATAGGTAGAATAAACTCACTACCATAAATTAGTGAATATGGGGTTATCCCTATAGGTATGCAAATACTGGTGCTATATACCCAAAGGGAGGTATAAAGCTATGTGTGCCAATCATGATCAATGTCATTAAAAAATCATTTAAGGATTTAAAGAATTCTTTTATTTTTCCCATGAGTGGCCATTACTATACGGTTAATATGGAGTGGACCATTTGTGTTTTATATGGTAAGATTTTGTAAATGGACTTGACTTCTTTGATCTTGAATGATGTTTTGTATCATAGATGATAGCATAAGGGATACTAAAGAAAAAAATAATGTGGTTTATAATGAAATTAGAAATATATTTTCTAGTGACATATGTAAAGGACATTACTTTAACCCATTTCATAAAATATTCGATGGTAGTAATGATGTGCTTTTGGCCATTGGAAGATGTTGGATTGATTTTTATGATGAGGTATAACCCCCATGTGGATAATGGCCAAGGCATTGTAATGGGTTTCAAATATTGAGAATGAATAAGTATGAGATCATCATGTTTTTGATAAGGTACACATTTATTAACATAGGCACATTAATCAGATTCCATTGTAGGCTAATAATAACCTATATGAAAAAGTTTTTTGGCGAGGACTACACCACTATAATGATTACTATAGAATCCCTCATGAACCTCTTTATGGCCACAATATACTCCTTGTAATTTAAACAACATATTAAGGTTCCATCATAGCCTACCTAATAAAATATTTAGCCAAGGATTGTATAACGGGATGTGTTGGATGAATGATTTATATTGTTTATAAGATAAGTTAGATGGAACGGTAATATCATGGATGTATTTGAAAATTTCAGTGTATCATGGGGAAGTGGGACCAACCAACTCACAAACCATCTTAAAATCTAGAGTATCATATGTTGGTATCATTAGCTACTCTACAAAGAATTTATTGTGTTTTGTTTTAAGATGAAGAAATGAACCAATGGTCACCATGGCATGTACTACTGTGGTTATTGATCTGTGGCACTTTTTCAAATTAGATAAATGTAAAACATAATTTTATACTATCCACCATCCTATTGTATGGGATTAACTTATCAGCATGAGATTGAAATTCGTTGGTGACTTGATTAATGATGATATTGGAATCACCAAAGAAAATAAGATGTTGGATACCCCATTGTAAAACAAGTTTGTGACCAGCTATGAGGACTTCATATTCTAAAATGTTGTTGGTATAAGGAAAATCGATTCTAAATATTTTTGGAATATAATCCCCATTTGATGTGACTAGTAGAATAACTACCCTTGAACCATGATTTGTGAAAGAAAAATTAAAATATTACTAGCAAACTAGAGTTTCTTTAATGGACATTGTTGCTTCATCTAGGAATTCTGTAACAAGAAGCGTATGATCTTTAAGAGGTGCCTCTGCTAGTGTATCTACTAAAACCTGTCCCTTAATTGCTTTCTAATTCACATACTCAAGATCAAATTCAGTCAAAAACATGATCCACTTAGCCATCCTCCCTGTTAAAACTATTTTGGATAATAGATACTTGAGAGGGTCAATTTTTGTAATGATTTTGGTTTGATTATTGAGCATGTAATGTCTATGTTTTTATGAAGCAAACAAAATTGTGAGACATACCTTTTCCATTGGAAAATAATTAAGCTCATAAGATACCAAAGTTATAGAGGTAATACACTACCCATTTTGATTCATTGTCATCATGTTGTGCCAATAATGCCCCCAATGCATGTTGTGTATCTAATATGTACAAAAGGAAAGACTTGCCAACAACATGTGGCATTAAAATTGGTGGATTGGAAAGATATTGTTTGAGATGTTTAAATAATTTATTACAATTCTCATTCTAAGTGAAAGGATTGTCTTTCTTCAACATGAATGTTAATGGTTGGCATATGTATTCAAGTTAAGATATGAACCTTTTGATTTATTGGATTTTTCCTTGAAAACTATGAAGTTGTTGAGATTTTTGAGAGCTAGAATATCCATGATAGATGATATTTTGGAAGGATCAACTTCTATGCCACAACATGAAATAATGAATCCAATTTTTTTTATAGATATCACTCTAAAGACACATTTCTTTGGGTTCAAATGAAGCTTGTATCCTCTCCTTCTTTCAAATATTCGATTAAGTACTATTGGATGTTCTATTCTAGATTTAGATTTGGTGAGTATATCATCAACATAATCCTCCATGATGTCTTGAAAAATATCATGAAAAATGATAGTCATTGATTTTTGATATGTGTCCCATGCATTTTTTAGACCAAAGGGTATTACTTGATATCATAAGGTACATAAGGTTTTGTAAATGCTATTTTATATTGGTCTTTAGGAACTATTCTGATTTGGTTATCACCTAAAAAACCATTCATTAAAGACAACATTTTATGACCTACGATAGAGTCTACAATTATGTTGATGTTGGGCAATGTAAATACATTCTTGGGACATACTTTGTTTATATCATAAAAGTCTGTATAAATCCATATTCCTTCTATCTTCCTTGACACTGGTACTATGTTGGATATCCAATATAAATAGTCAATAGGGTGAATGAAACTAACATTTAATTTTTTCTTTAGTTCTTCCTTTACTAATAGTGTAATCTTGGGGTGCATTTTCCTTAGTTTTTTCTTGATGGGTTTTGTATTTGGATGAACTACAAGGTGATGTACCACAAGCAAATGATCAATCTCAGGCATGTTTATATAAGACCATGCAAACACATTGAAGAATTCTCTAAGTAAAAGAATAAGTATTTCTTATTCTTCTTGAGTGAGGGAAGTGACAATATTGACTATTTTTGGATTTTATGTGGTTTCAATGTTGATGGAAATAGTATCTTCAACTACAAGAGTTGACTCTTCTTGATAATTTAGGGGTGGCAGGGGAAGGTTGATTTCCTCCTTTAGGTCTTCTTCATTTGATGTTGATGCTGAATTGATTTGGTTGTGTGATTATTGTTCCCAAAAATACATAGAGTTATCTAACTGAATGAAAAATCCTTTATTATGATCTCCTACCAGGACATGGTCTCATGTACTCAAGAATTCAAAAATTACATCATAATTTCTAAAATGATTAGGCAAGGGTGTTACATGTTGGTCCCATTAGATTCATTATGGAGTCATGATATCAAGTGTGAAAATGACATTTTCATGGAAAATGTTGGTTAAAGATAGGTCTTCAAAGCAGACGGAGATGGATTCTATTTCATTGTATGAAGAGTATTTCTATAACTCACTAGAAGAGTCACTTTAGAAAAGAATGGTATTCATTAAGTGGATTAAACACAATGCCATGGAATACTTCATTGGCTTTGATCGTGATAGGTTCAATTAGTCCTTATACATGAAGTCTAAGGCCCTTGTATTTATAGTTCATTATTTTACACATAATGGATTTTGCTATGGGGTATTGATTATTAACAAAAAAGTAGTTAGTTTATCAGATTAAAGCTAAGAAGAATTAAATTTTTTAATTTGATCATCACAAATAAGACCACCTTCTATCTATTTTATTTTGCTATTTTTCTAAACTTTTTGAGTGTCCCTTCGACAGTGAGCCCTGCCATGATTATGTGGGGACATATGAATTGTACTTTTGTAATTAGAATCTTGAATTTCATATTCACCCATGCCTATATCAATTATATTTAAGTGGGATTTAGGAGATGGTGTAGATTTAAAAGTGGATGGTTTATTGGAATCCTGACTGGTGAAAGATGTTTCCATAGAAGGTAGTTGATGTGTTTATCCAACAACCAAGGGGTGGTATTTGAAATAAAATATTAGGATGGATGTATTTTTAAAGAATAAGTGATTCCTCAATAGAAATAAATTTATATTTATTAAGTGTGAGATAATTTCAATATTGGAAGGGTTGAGGATCATTTGGGATAGTTACTTCTATGCCATCATGAGAAAATTTCAAACATTGGTGTAAAATGGAAGGTATGGCATTTATGGAATGTATCGATGGACATACAAGAAAAAAGTTGTAATGTAAATCAAGATCAAGTACATGGACTAATGCCTCCTTAATGACAAGCCCCACCATCAATGGAAGATAAATGGTACCCATAAATTATTTCTCATTATCATCATATGCCTTTATTGTAATTATGTTGGATTCTAATGTTGTTGTAGAATATCGTAAATGTTTAATCAATCTTAATGTACATAAATTTAACGTTGAGCCATTGTAAATAAACACCCTTTTTACCTTGTGTATATAAATAGTCACACACACACACACACACACACACACACACACACACACACACACACACACACACACACACACACACACACACACACACACACACAATGTTAGATTATGGGTAGATCCCATAGGAGAGACATTGGAATGGTCAAACATAACATGATTATTAGTTGCTAAATTGCCAATTAGTGATTGAAAGATCGGGGGGTTAATGTCTTGCAAGATTTTAGACTCTTGGAGGACTTTATACAAGATGTCCTTATATATAGTTAAAGTTTTGAGAATCTATAGGATGAAAATGTTAACATGCATCTTCTCAATACGGTCGATAATGTTGTACTTATTTCAACATTAGATGATGATGCACTAAGAATGGTAATTTTTTCATGCCTTATGGCAATAATGAAACTTTAGGATTGTAAAGTAATGACACTAACATAATTTTAATTATAATCAACACAATTGACTATCGATTCAAAATGGTGATTTGCTTGGTTAACATTACTTGCTTCAAGTTGGTCTTACTTTTGTTTACTTTTTCCTTTCTCATGTTTGGGGAATGAGTCTTCGTATATGCCCACATTTTTGTTAGTGGATTGCATGGATGGTTGGTTTTTGATATTTATGTCACCATGATATATAATATATTGAACATAGTGTTTGAAACACATACACCTATTGGTAGAGTGTCTCTTTATCCTATGGTACTCGTAATATTCATCTTATTTGTACCAATTGGGTTTAGGAAGATTGTCATCAAAAGGTTTGGTGTTTGGACAAACTATCATGTTTGCTTGGGCTAATTGTTGAAAGACTGATTTATAAGTTGTTCATAATTGGGTAAACTTACATTTTGGTTTATCTTATCTTAATTGACCACCAAAAATAATAATGTTGTTAATGGGTCGTGTGTGGAATTTATTGTTAGTTGGTTGTGTTTGAAATTGGTTATTAGTGGGTTGTGTTTGGAATTGGTTGTTGGTTTTTTGTTGTTTAGGTAGGTTTTGAATTTGTTTAATGTTAGTTACACCATCACTCATGACATTATTATTCTTTTGATAAAACTTTGGTTTGGTATTTTGGTTGGAAGAATTTGTGTCAAGTTTAAATATTTTGATAACACCTTTTGAGATTAAAGTGTGTTCAATTTAAACTCCCTTTATGATTATTTCATCAAAGGTACTTGGACAAAGAAGTCACAAGTGGTGACCTAATTCCAAGTTAAGATTTTAAAAAAATATATTTACAAGTTTAGTTTGGAAAAATACCAAAGGAAATGACTTGACAATGATAACCATCTTTGTAAGAAACGGAAAATGTTTCACCATTGCATTTTTTAGTGTTGTGAAGGTCAAGTGTGGTCAATTCATTTTAAATATTATATGAAAAGTGGAGAACAAAATTATTGGATAGGTCCTCAAGTTGAAGATTGATCTTTTGGGTATACATGAAAACCATTTGAGAGCTTGACCCCTGAGACTTTGTGGAAAAAGTCTCAACATGTACTCATTGCGATAAGCAACATCTGCACATGCATGATAGAAGTATTTAAGGTGCTCCCTAGGATCACCCTGACCTTTGTATTTGTCAACTTTGGGAAGTTTAAAATGTTTAGGAAAAGGTGTTGTCATGGTACTTAAATCATATGGGTAAGAACAAAACTATTCAAACTTATACTATTTTTATCAAGAAAATGTGCCATCTTATAATCCTTGAAATTTATTTTTCATGTTTTGAAACTCTTGGATTGTGGTGGTAATTGATTCATTTGGATTGAAGAAACAAATAGAATTTGTCTTATGAATGGGTTTGGGTTAGTGTAGGTTTGTGAAAATTGGTGAAGTGGTGGATTGTTATTTAAGTGATTAGGAGATGGGTTGTAGAAGTTAGCATGTTGTGGATATGCAAATTTATTTGGATTGTTTACGTTGTGGCAAAGTTAAGGTTTGTTTGGTTTGGGTTAATGTTAAACTTAGATTTCATAGGATTGGGATTATTGTTAAAGTTAAAATTTGAGTTTTGATGGTTTAAGTGTGCTAAAATTAAGGTTTGTTAGATTAGGGTTGGTTTTATAAATAGAAGTCATTATATTAGGATTGTCATCAAAGTTAAAAGTTGGGTTGTATTGGTTTGGATTTGTGTTAAAGTTAAGGTTAGTTGGGTTAGAGTTGGTGTTCAAGTTAAGGTTTATTGGGTTAGTTTGGTTTAAGTTTTGGTTAGAAAATGGATCTGAACCAATGATTAGATTATAATGGCTACAAGTTTTAAATGGTTAGTTGGGATTTGGATTATTATTGAATGGATTGGTGTTAAGTGATGTTTGATTTGAATTGGATGGATTAATTTATATAAAATCATGTGAATTGGTAAAATTGATTATGTACATTTCCTAAAATAATATTGGGATTTGGATTTATGAGTACACTTGAAGAAATACTAAAGTTTGGGTTTGAAATGGATTAGATGATTGGTGTGATAAAATGAATATTAAAGTTTGGATTTGGATTGAAGATTTTGTTGATTGTTGAGTGATGAAGATTCAGATTTAGATTGATTGGTGAGCTTGAATGGATATTCAAGCTTCGTTTGAATAGATTGTAGAATGGTAAATTTCAATGAAAATTCAAGTTGGAATTGGTTGGATTTGATATGGGTAGACTCGAATGTACATTCAAATTTAGATTAAAAGGATTTGTGATGCGTGAAATTGAATAAGCATTCAAGTTCAGATTAATTAGATTTGTGATGGGTTAAATTAAATAATCATTCAATATCAAGTTGGATTGGTTTCCTATTGGGAGAATTGAATGAATATTCAAGTTTAGATTAGGCAAATTGATATTGGACAAACTTGAATTAAGATGCAATTTTTGATTATATGGATGGATGAATGAGGGTGAATTAGTATTCACACTAAAATTGGGATGGGGATTAGAATTTAGATTAACCAAAAGATTGTTTGATTAATGGGATTTGAGATTGGAAATATCTTGGATAATGTGTTGAGCATGGGTTTCTATAGAAAACTCATGGATCAATTGAGAGGATTCCTTATGAAGAACAAATTTTCCCTTATCTTGTGAGACTTGGGGGTTATGATTGGATGAATATAAGAGAACAGTACTACAATATAAATATCTTTGTGAAATGGATTATTCATAAATAGATGACAAATAATCTTTCTTTGTAATCAAATATTACAAGTTTTGGATATCAAAGTTAGGTAGAAATTTAACCTGTAAGCTCAAATATTGAAACAAAACTTCATATTTATTGGTTACAATATATTGGCTAAATGAAGTAAGGGGTAAAATGGCTTTGAATCTACCCTTATATTAGTATGATCTCCCTTCTTATTCCTCATGGCCATTAATTTTATGTATTTCTACATGAGTATTTTTATGGTCTTGGCTACCAAATTGGAAAGGGTCATTGCCAAAGGGATCTACCCTCACCATAGGATTATTGATCATAGCCACATGTCTTGTAATGGGAAACATAATTAGGGGAAATAATTGACATAATAAAAAATTTGACACTAAAATACTAAAGAACTAAAGTGATCAAAAACTTGATTGACAACTAAATGCTTTTGAGTTTTGTTTTGGATGTTTTAATTTTAAATCTTTATAGATAATAAAATAAGAATTAATTTTGTTTACACTCAAAAAATTTCATCACGTGATAGAACACAAGGAAATAAACAAATGATATTTATGATAAATAATCATGCAATCATAAAAAGTGAAAAATATAAGAAATAGGGACTTGAGTAACTTGAAGGCTTCCCATGTTACTTACTTATCCATTGATTTAGCTATGTATTAATATTTCAAGGCAATAATAATGGAGGATCCTACCATTCCCATGGCCCACCAAGTCCAATTTCAAGGGTGCATGGGAAGTAATTTCTTGGTGCTAATCATTAACTGATGCACTATGGATTAAATAGATGGAATGGCTTATTTAGGATTAAGGTATATACAATTTTATCTAGGGGAATTCTATAAATACATTTTAGTATGATTAGGCCCAAATATGTAGAAGAAGTCAATTAAATAGATGCACACAACTGGGTTTAATCCCAATGTACCCAACATAGTTGTAGAGATTTCAATATGTTAATGTCATTAAAATTGAACTTCAATTCATGTTGTCTAGAGCCTGGGTATTCGAGTGTGCAATCCCCTCGCTTCATGATGTGATTTTAATACACAACTATTTAATTGAAAATGATAGATCTAATTCAATCTATATATCCCACTGATACATGGGGTTTGGCCTACCATGTTATGATGAAATCCATGATTGATAGAGCCCATAATAAAATAAAAAATAAAAATAGTAACACTCACTTTTTATTCTAATGTATCACCACCAATGTGATGTCAAGATAAGAGCATAAGTACGAGTATTGTCTTGAATAAAATAACTTATAAGCGTTGTTTTTGATTCTTAAGTATCGTCACCAATGTGATACCGAGAGAATAGCATACATAACACAAATAAGACAAATAAAGACTGAAAGGGAAAAAATTAATTAACTTTGAAAAACCAAATATTAACTAATTGCTAAGGAAAATGACAAATTAAACTTTGACGGAGTTTGTTAGAAGACTCAAACAAAAATAAAAATGCTAGCAATAAAAGCATTATTTTTATTTTGTTTAATTTTTTTGTAGATTTTTTTGATTTGTAACCTAAAAAAAACTATTAGAAATTTTGAGTTTGGTTGAAAATTATGAAAACCTATTCAAAGGTTAGCAAAAAATAATAGAAAAACAAAAATAAATATATACAAAATTAAAAGTTAGATAAAAATAGAAAATTTGAAAAATAACAAACACTATTTTCATGATATATCATAAAATATGATTTGGATTTTTACAAAAGTTTGACATTATATTTTTAATATGAATACGAACAACCCTGTAAAAAAATAGAAAAAATATACAATCCTAAAAAATGTTATGACGATTTTTATAGTCATAACGTGAAAAAAAACTAATTAGATTCAGAAAAAAATAAAAATAACAAGAAAAAAAAGATCCAAATTAAACATGTAAAAAAAGAAAATAGAATTAAATCAAACCTTCAAAATAAAAATATAAAAGAAAAAGATAAGATGAAAAATATTTTTGTAAGGTCCCATTGGGCATGCCAAAATGTGTGAAGATAAATCTAGAATACAACTAAAACTAGGAAATCAAATTAAAATGAAATCTAAACTAAACTCAATCAACCTAAGGAGAAAGCTACAAATGAAAAGAAACTAAAATATACACTTAAAAACTTAAAGTACCATGAGCCACTTCCATTGTGATTCAAAGTGGATTTGCTCTCTAAATGTAGTTGTTCAATCTTCTCTGATGCAAATAAAATTGGGTAGCATTCTAGTACGAAAATGATCTTTGGATGGATTGGATTTGATTGGGTGAAAAATGTGAAACTTCCTTATGATCTTTGCATAGTAAGTCAAAATTTAGAAGCTTATCTAAACAGGAGGAAAAAACTCTAATTTATAGGCTTTTGAAATGGTTCTGAACCATCTATCTTGAGATGAGGCTCGAGGGCTAAGAATTGATCCTCATAAAAAATAAATTTTAGTTCAAAATGAGAATCTTGAATTAAAAATTGGAGTGGAGAACATGTGAGACTCACAAATGAATATAAAACATGGGAAGAAGATATAATATAAAATTGGTAAGTGGGATTGAGTAGAATCTAAGTTGGATTATTAAATTAGAGGAAATTATATCATGGAGGAAAATGGGATTGGAAGTAGATTATAAAATTAGAAATATGAGGAAGATAATATTATAAAATTTTAATGATGGGGGACAGGGGGAACCTAGGGCATCTTTAAAATTTGGAGTGTGAGGATAATTTATTTTTTGTATTTATAAAAATTATGGAATTTCAAAATCCATGTAAATTTTTATTAGAGAAAGATTAGTTAATTAACTTAGATTAATTACCTAATGGATAATGAACAGTTAATAGTGAACAATGAATGGTGACTAGTAAATAGTGAATAGTGACAAGGAATAGTGATGATGGATTAGGATTAGGGAAAAATAGGGATGATTAGGGATTTAATACCAAATAAGGTTGAAATCAACACATAATGTTTGATTTTAAGTGTCTACACTTGTCTTTTTATGTCAACCCATTTTTTTTCCATTACCACCATTGGCATTAGAGAATGTGAGGTATTAAAATATAATAAAAAATTATGCAGGATGGGTTACTTGATATGAAGTCCTAGGAATAAATGAGGGAAGTGTTCATGGATACTAATTTAATATTCTTACATAATAAATTATTCTTTATAATTTAGTTTTCTGGAAGGTATATTGGAATGTGCAACTTGAGTGATTGGGTTTTTTTTTTTCAGCCTATAGTTTTTTTTACTCCAAGGAATCGATGAATATCATATTTATATGATATATTGTTAATTAATTTAGATAAATGGATGAGATTTTGGACATTATTTAATTTAATAAGAAGACCAAATAAAATTTGAAAAGCCTCTTGGGGAGGGTTATATGATGTTTGAGGTTGTTGTTGAGTTCAAGAATATGGATCTATAGGGGTAACATTTGTATTGGTCTCTTTATTTTAGTCCAACCTCTGGGTGAGATTTTTTTGGTATAATATTTTTATGGATTGGTTCTTCAAGACTACTTTTATTCTCCATTGGTTAGGTGGCTCACTCCTGATCAATTATAAATTGGTACCTTTTATTACCATATCTCTTCTCTAACTCAGTTGAATTGTTCCTACGTTTGAGATCATATTTATTTTGCAGCAATCTTATAATAAATTGAATTAAAATTTATCTATCTTGATTGATGCAACTATAATATTGGGATTGTATATTTATTATCACAAGACTCATAATTTGTGAGTGATATTGGTTAGTTAACATTACTACATTATCATTACCTTGAGTGCATTAAATTGAAAATCATCAAGATATCCTTCTCCTTATTCTAAAAATTCCTATTCTAACTCATTTTTGACTTGATTAAAGTTAAATTTAATTAGAGTATGAGGAGATGCATCTTATATTTTTTTTCCTTGTCCCTGGATTAGAAGGAGGGTATCAAGAAGAAGATGCAACATTCCACTGAAGATTATTTTGATGATGAATATTTTTTCCTTTTTGTGTTTTCCCAAGTGTAGGATGACTAATTATTTATTAATTCATTATGATAATAGTCATCCCTATAAATTATATTAATTTAGATGTTTTCCCATGAATTATCATGTGAGTACAAGTTGTGATTCAGGGAATATATGAAGATCTACCATCTTCACACTTTATTTGTCTACAACAAGAGGGTTTACTTTCTTATATAAAAAAATTAACTAACACCTTCACCTCACCTCAAAGATTAAGGATTTTTATTGATTTATTAATTTTTATATCAAGTTTGAGATTTATATATGGAAACCTTGGTCTTTTGGTAACCAAAGTCTAATTGTATTTATTTTGTAGAAATTCAAGGGTGGAGGGGCAAGAGAAGAGGGGGATGATGGGGAGTGGAATGTGGGAAAAAATGAATATGAATAAAAATAGATAAATTTATAAGGCTAACTCTACTTATCAAATGAAAACATATAGAACAAATAAATTAAATGAAGCAAGTTACTAAATTTATAAATTGTTGCATCATATTAAACCAATAAAAATTGGCATATGATAGATTGAATTTAACACAAAATGGGCCATAAATATTGTTCACATTTGTTCAAATATTGATAGAAAGAATACTAATATATTAAAACAAATTTTGGGGATAGAAACTATAAGTTTTGATTTTAGAAATCAATACTTCCAAAAATTTATCAATAAGATGGGGATCGATTACACAGTCTGCACTATCCATTTTCGATCTAGTCATAAGAAAAAACTCACCATATGAATTGGATTAAAAGGATTTAACTGTAGAAAACTAGAATACAAATAAAAAGGCTAAATGCTAAAATAATGGCACACCATTCACAATCTATTAAAATACTTACTTTTCTCCTTCATCTTCTTTTAAATATATAGTGATTGAAGGCAATAATGTACATGAGCTATGAATGGTAAGTATTGTTGAATGCCATGCATAGTTTACATTATAAGCTATATATAGCATTGATACTTCATGTATATCTTGCATGATTATTCTTATAAAAAAATAGAATCCAAATTCAATTTGAAAATATTATTAAAGTGATATATAATAAAGTCAACTTATGAGATGATGAGAGGATGGGAGCAACAAAAATAGGAGAGGATGAATTATCAGGGCAAAGGCTCAAAAAAGCAAAGTGGTGGTAACAAATCACAAAAAAGAGAATTTTGGTTGGAGATTTAGGAAGCCCGGGGAGGTGAAAATGGAAATGATTGATTAGAAGGAGAATGGGATGATTCAAGAGCCCCCTTTAATGTTAGGGTTTTGGGAGAATGGTGGTTTTTAATAATGGGGAATTATGGGACACCATTTAATGTCTAAGGTGTAGAGGCTTGATTGGGAAGTTTGTAGGGAAATGGCTAACCATTGAAGTAGTGTAAAACTGGGTGTGCTATAACTAGGGTCAGGGTTGTAGCATTTATTTTTTCCCTAAAATATATATTTTTTGTGACTTTCTCATTGATGGAGAAGAAGATATCTTATTAGAGGGATTGTGGCTTATGGATGGAGCAGGTCTTTGGTTGCAAAATTAGTTCCCTAATTATAACCTGTTAGCGATGAATAAAGAGAACTTTCTCATTTGGATCAGGATGTATGGGTTTCTCATGGAGTACTAGAATGAGAATTACCTGAGATAGATTGGGTCTTTGGTTGGATATTACATTAAGATAGAACCATTGACCATTGAAGGGGTGTTGGCTTCCTATGCATGTGTATTATTTTTTTGGACCCAGAGGAAGACATACCAGAAACCATCTACATCAAAATTAGGGAGGGGATTTGGGAACAAAATATTGATGTGGAAAAATTTCCTTTAAGATTTTGTAAGTGTAAGGATATAGGTCTTATTCATCAAGTGTCCAAACGGGGTGGGAAGACATCCCTAGGCATCAATTTAAAAAGTCAAGCTACATCCTCAAATGGATGCATTACTAAGATGTAAACGTGGGTTACCCCACTTAAACCCAAAATTTGGCAATTTATAGGAAGGATCAAATATCCACATTGAAGCAGCCAAAACACTTAAAGAGATACTAGATGGGGAGAGCAACTGAAACCAAATACTATGTTGAAGGAGTGCAACATCATCTCAAAGGAGTATTGTAAAATATCCTCCATCCTAGTCAGTGAGAGTGTGGTTGAAGATGAGTTAAAAAGGTCCTGCTTAATGAATGAATGATCAAGAAGGGTGGGAGATATACAATTATCTCGTTTGGCTAGAGGATGATGGTGATGAGGAGATGAACTCACTGGAGGTCCTCACTTTTGCACATAAGTATTTTAAGATATCTTAACCAAATTGTGGTAGTCCAAATAGGATAAGTATGAAAATGATTAAAGAACATACTGAGGTAAAAGTCTTAATAGGTAATCAAAAATCAATTAAGCAATTTAACATCATTAGAAAGTTGAGGGTGGAAGGCACTCTTCCCAACAATGAAAATCCTTTCATGGAATGCTATGGGATTAAATTCCCCTAAAAAGAGGTGCCTTATGAGGTGATATTTACAGACCCATGTTCCATGTTTTTCTTTTTTAGGAAACTAAACTTGTCAAGGAAGAAGTTGAGGGATTAATGAGTAGAAGTTAGAATAGATGGTGGCACTAGTTTAAGGATTCAATAATGGATTTAGGGGGGATGGAGATGATATGGGCTCTCTTTAGGGTGCTGGTGGAATAACTCAACTTAGGTACCAATTGTTAGGTGCACAAGGTCACAATATTTACCTCTGACATTGTTTTATTTTTGTTTAATGTTTATGGTTTAAACTCTATTGATGGGAAAGCCTAGGTTTGGAAATAAATTTAGTAGCAGGTTAATCTATTAGCTATTAATGGTGCATTTTAGGGGTGATTTTAATGCCATTTTATCTAACATGTATAAGAAACATTGGTTGAGGAGGGTGACCCATTTGTAGAAAACTTTTTCTAGTTTTGTGGTTTCTACAGGGTTGATTGACACTATCCACAAAGGTGGCTATTTTCATGGAAAAAAATGCCTAGGTTTAGTAACATTACAAAAATGTTTGATCATTTTTTTGGTCTCCCAAAATTAGTTGGATTTGTATTGGGTGATCAAGAGTAATATTCTGCTAGTTTCAAGCTCAAACCATGCTCTGATTGATTTAAAAATTATTGACTATGGGGCTCCACCCCAATGTTCTTTCAAATTTGAAATTATATGGCTAAGGGATCCTTCATTACCTAGCATGGATAAGAAATGGTGGGTTGATTCCCTGGTGGGTGTAAGAATGAAGATGTTTATTTTGTGTTAAAAACTCTAATTTTTTTAAGATGTGCTTCAAAGAGAGGAACAAAGACACCTTCAAAAACATTTTCAAGGAAATTCCAAGGGTGGAGGTAGAACTTGAAGCCATTAATAAGGTTATCCTTAAAAATGGTATGAATGCAAGTTTATATGTAGATGAAAAGAGATTCTAGTGGAATTAGAATATTTTCACATTCAGGAGGAGGTTTATTAGAAGAAAAAATAGAGAGAATAATGGATTGAGGAGGGTGATGGCAATACCAAGTTTTTCACAACTCGACATGGGTGAGATAGAATTCCAATCGTATCTCCTTTATTAAGGCAAGGGATGGGCATATTTTGTAAGTAAATTTAAAAATTAGGGAATAATATGTAGCTTATTTTTTGGAGTTTTTGGTCAATAAAGAAGTCACTAATTTAGAGGCCTAGTTTAGAAGCTTTAGCCACATTCCTAGAGTTGTGATGGAGCATCAAAATAACATGTTTATGGCACCTTTATCTAAAGAGGAAGTAATAAGGGTGGTTTTTCTATGGGTAAGCAAAAATATCCAAGTTGAGATGGGTTCCTCTAGCTTTTTTTCAACACTTCTAGGATATTGTGAGGGATGAGGTGGTGGAAATTATTGAAGAATCTAGGAAAAATTAGAATATTAGTTCATAAATTAACTGTACTTTTATCACTCTAATCCCTAAGGGTGAGACATAGGATTCCTTTGGTGACTATATACCTAATTTTATTTCAAACATTATTTACAAGATCATCTCAAATTCCATCTCTTTTAAACTCAAGGGCCTTCCAGAGGATCTAATTTATGGTGAGCAGGAGGCTTTGTCCTAGTAGAAACATCCATGATGGTGTTATGATTACTCACAAAATTATCCACTCTTTAGTAGCATGACATAAAAAATGGATGATCCTAAATTTAAACATTATCAAAGCCTGTGATGGGGTTTGTTGGTGGTTCTTAATAAAAACCTTGGAAATATTTAGCTTTGGCAAGGATTGGTGTAAGTATATTTTTAGTTTCATTTATAGCCCCAAGTTTTTAGTTTTAATCAATAGGAGCTGATGGGATTCTTAGAGGATTCTCAGGGCTTTAGGTAAGGGTACCCTCTTTTCAATTTCCTCTTTATCCTAATGGTTGAGGCATTGAGAAGGACAATTTTAGGTGTGATGACAGATGACCTAATTAGAGGATTAATGATATGAAAGGGCTAAAGAGCATTATACACTAACAATTCATTGACAAAATGGTATTATTTGGTATATCATCAAAAGGGGAAGTTCATGATTTCAATAGTTATTAGTGGAATATAATAAGGCATTAGGTCAGAGGATCAACATGACCAATTTATAAGTTTACTTAATCAACACTCTTGGGAAAGTACAATGCACTGTTATGAATATTCTGGATTTCAAAACTGGTAAGTTGCCTACCAAATATTTGGGTGTAACCCTTTTTGTGGGAGTTGGTAGAGCCTCTCTTTTGGATAACTTGATTAGAGATTTTTGGGAAAGGTTTTTAGTGTGGAAAGGTAAGTGGATCTCCTTTTTTGGTTGGATTAATCTTATTGAGCTCATGCTTAATGCATTGACAATTTACAACCTGTCAGTCTTTCAACCCCTGAATACAATGTTGAAGGAATTTAACCATATTATGAAGAGTTTATTATGGAAATGTATGTAGTATAAGAATAAAATCTCCGCTAATCAAAAGGGACAAGGTGTATCTACCATAGATTGGGGAGATGTGCTGGAATCAAAAGATTGGCTATTCAAAATCTAGCATTGGGCACTAAATTAGTCTAGGGTATGGTAAATAAGACCTAATATGTTTGGAATAGGTTATTTTAGTAAAAATATTTTGGGGATTTCTCCCCAATTAACATCCTAAAGATAGAAAATCCACCTAAGGGATCCCATATTTGGAACTTTATTCTCAAGTGGTGACCAATAATCAAAGATCATATATATTAGGTGGTGAACAATGGGATTTTGACTAATTTTTGGAGTGAATCATGGAGTGAGCATAAGACCTTGTAGGATATACATGAATTATAAAAAGCTAAAAAGGTGTTTGAGAACTTGTGGGGAAGCAAGATGAGGGATTATATAGATCCATGACTATTGACAAGTATGGATGGTTGGAAATGGAGAGATTTGGAGGCAGTATTGATCCTAGATACTCAAAAGTAGGTGTTTACTAACATGATAGAAAATAATAAAGTATTTATCAATAATAAATAATATACTATCCAATGGATTGGGGCCAAAACCAATGTATATTCGATTAAATTGGTGTATCAAATGACATAACATTTATAACCTTCATTTGGTTGGGCCAAATCTATGTGATAGAGTAAGGCAAGTCCTCCCAAAGCTAAAGGATTTACCTAGCTTGCCACATAATGGAGGATCTTGATGTAGGATTAACTACACAATGTAAGGATTGTTAGGCTGCCTAGGTGCATCATGTGCTTTTCATAAGAAGAAGATGAGAACCATCTTCTATTTTTATGTTCCTTTATTGAGACTGCTTGGAATTGGTTGTTTAATACATTGAATTGGTGATATTCTAGATTGGAGTCCTTAAAATAAGCATTCTCTTCTTGGTTGATGGGGGATGTAAGAGACACCTTCTCATTTTTATATTAGATGTGATTAACAATTCAAATATGGACCCTATGAAAAGAATGTAACCAATGGATTTTCAAATAAAGGACCAGTCCATTTAGGGGATGATTAAAAAAGTAGAATTAGCTATGTTTGAATTTGGGTTCACCTATGCCAAGAGATATAAAGTTAATATTTTTGATTGGGACCAAAAAATGATCTCCTCTTGGTGTTGATTTAAGGTACCTTCATTAATGGATAGATCATGTGATCAAAGGTAATGAGACATGTTCAAATTAAACTTTTATGGGGTTACAAGGGGAAATCCAGGTGCCTCAGGGGCAAGATACATTATAAATGATTGTTATGGATTATTAATTATAAATGCTTCGATGAAACTTGTTGATGGGACCAATAATGAAGTAGAAACACAATCCCTTGTATTGGGACTGGATCTACTAGTTCAATGTGGTATCAATTAGGTAGTGATTTAGGGAGATTTGATGGTTTTTATTCAAGCTCTAGAAGGCACTTTTCTTGATTTGATGATTTGAAAGAGAGGAATTTCTTGTTGATGCATCTGTTTGAACCTAGTGTCAATGATTTGATTTGATTCCATTGGAATACCATAATCTATATTCATATATGTTTTTTGAAGAATCTCTAAAATATTTGAAGCATCTAATATGGGTGGAAAGTAATGGCACAAGAGTTTTACATTAAAGACTAGATGTAAACCAAGCTAAGATGGAAGATTAAGCTCAAAATCATTATCTCCTACTTGATTAGTGATGGTGTAGGGATTGTACTGAAGTGGAAGAAGCTTGTGAAAAGGTATTGTTAGTATTTCCTTTTATAGGTGTACCTAGAATTGATCACCAATATAGAAGGTGGTCCATGTCTAATGCTTGTCTTGGTATTGCTTGTACTTAAAATTTTCCTATTTCAAAATGGTTTCCATTGTTTGCTAAAAATGATGAATGGTATTAATGAATTGAAGTAATTTTTCAACTTCCTTTTGAGTTGGAGTTTCTACTCTTAATTTTGGAATAAGATAAATAAAGTCTATGGGTGACGATAGTTAGAAACCCATACAAACCTGAAAAGGGTTGTGTGCAGTATAGTTATGCAGAGGTTTGTTTTATCTATGTTGAATAAAAATAAGGATTTCATCCTAAAAAAATTATTTCTTAGAATTATACATTCAAATAAGGTGCACTATCATCCTATTTATCACCTTCATCTGTCCAAGAGTTCGTGGATGAAAGATGGTGGATTTTTTTAGCTTTGTGTCTAACATAAACCAAAGTGCTTTTTAGAAATAGATCAAAAACCTTATATCTCTATCTGAAAAGATAGTTTTTGGGATTCTAAAGTGAATCCAAACATGTTGAAAGTACAATTGAGTTGTTTCTAGAGTTGAAATTACTTTCTTAAAGGGTATGAAAATTTCCATCTTTGAGAATCTATCAACTACTACATAAACAAAATAATTATCATGCTTAGTAGTAGGGTAGCTTGAGATAAAGTCAATAGAAAAAAATTCCAATGGTCTAGATGGAACTAAAAAAGGTGTGTACAAACCTTGATTCTTGTTAACTGGCTTGAAAATTTCATATATAGTATAAAACTTGATGTATTTGGATACATCAAACTTTAGATGTGGCCAAAAGAAGTAGTTCTACAACACTATAAGAGTATTTTCAACTCCAAAATGTATTTCAACCATGTTGAAATGAGATTCTCATATTATTTTATGTCTCTTTGCTTTATATGAAAAACACAAGTGCCTTAGATGATATAGAAGCCCATCCTACAAGTAGAAATATAGACCTAAATTAACACAATGAAAATTATGATAGATATTTATAAAATCCATGTTAGATGGATACATTTTGACCATTCATTAACTTTATGTCCACATGCATCAAGTAAAAAAAGGATATCTTCAAATAGCACATGGCTTAGTCAATCTATGACTGGATTGGCACTTCCCTTCTTATTCTTGATGTTCAAATGGAATTATTTAAGATAAGAAGAGCATTTTTGATGTCACTCTTTCTACAACTTTTCTCAATCTATAATAACTTAAGAGAATTATGACCTATGTGGATCATAGTATCCTTACCCTAAATATAATGTTTTCATTGCTTTCATGCTTGAATAATAACATAAATCTCATGATCATGTGATGGGTATTTCCTTACTAGTATAATGAATTTTTTTCACAGTGAGAAGCAACCAGGTGACCATGTTGAGTGAGGATTTATCTAAGTATAAAGTCAAAGGTATCTATCTTGGGATTAAATAGTCCATGAAGGTCTAGTAAAGTAAGTACTAGTGAAAAAAAAGTTTTCTTTTCAATTGTTTGAATGATATATATTATGTGGCATTCCAAATAAAATTTAATGTATCATCAATTTGGATAATTTGGTTTAAAGGCCAAGTCACATGAGAGAAACCGATACAAATCTCATGTAGAAAATTTTAAATCCAAAGAGCTAAAAATATCTATGATATTATTTGGTTGTGGCCATTCCTAGATGAATTCAATCTTGGTTGGGTTCACAAACACTCATTGTGTGTCTACTATGTATCCTAGATATTATATCTATGAAATTGAAAAAGAACATTTCTCCATGTTTGCATATTTGTGTTTAAGTAAAGTGCCAATAAGTTTATAAATATGTCATAGATGTTCATCACATTTTTTTTATAAGATCATGATGTCATAAAGGTAGAATATAATAAATGACATAGTGAGTCACACAAGAATATGCTATCTTACATACCTCTATAGGATTAACATAGTGAAGGTCATGATTAATCATTCAAACAAATCTTCTTTGGAATTTAATGCTATCTTACATACATCTATAGGATTAACAAGGATATGATGATACCAAGATTTAATATCAATTTTAGTGAAGTATTTGGCACCAAAGAAGTTGGTACAAAAGGTCCTCAATCCTTGGAAGATGATAATAATTTGTCATTGTGATTTTGTTGAAAACTCAGTAGTCAATGCAAAACCTCCACATGTTTTATTTATTTGGATCAAGCACAATTGGGATACCACAAGGTAATGACCTGGGCTTGATATGTCTTTTATCCACAATTTTAAGGATATATCACTTGATCTCTTCATTAGTCAATAAGGATCTGTTTTATAAATAGTCATTAGGTCAAGGTAGTCTAGGGATAAAATCAATAGTATGCTTCACTACACAATGTGTAGGAACTTCTTTTAGAAACTAAAATATATCCTTTTATTCCTCCAACTTGAGCTTCAACTCTATTACTTCTGCTTGTTATTTTTTGAGGAACTATTGTAGAGATTGGTGCCACAATGATTTTTTTTGCATTCATATCTT